>OX103943.1:87711081-88233033 GCA_944470405.2 Schistosoma mattheei
GGGCATCACTCTTCTCTCAATACCGGGAAAAGTCTTCAACAGGGTATTGTTAAACAGGATGAAGGACTGCGTAGACGCCCAACTTCGTGACCAACAGGCAGGATTCCGTAAGGATAGATCGTGTACAGACCAAATCGCAACTCTACGGATCATTGTGGAACAATCAATTGAATGGAATTCATCACTCTACATCAACTTCATTGACTACGAAAAGGCATTTGATAGCGTGGACAGAACAACACTATGGAAACTTCTTCGACACTACGGCGTGCCTCAGAAGATAGTCAATATCATACAGAACTCATATGATGGATTACACTGCAAAATTGTGCATGGAGGACAGTTGACAAAGTCGTTCGAAGTGAAGACCGGTGTTAGGCAAGGTTGCTTACTCTCACCCTTTCTCTTTCTCCTGGTGATCGACTGGATCATGAAGACGTCAACGTCTGAAGGGAAGCGCGGGATACAATGGACATCTAAGATGCAGTTGGATGATCTAGACTTCGCAGACGATCTGGCCCTTCTATCCCAAACGCAACAACAGATGCAGGAGAAGACAAACAGTGTGGCAGCAGCCTCAGCAGCAGTAGGTCTCAATATACACAAAGGGAAAAGCAGGATTCTCCGATACAACACAGCATGCACCAATCCAATCACAATTGACGGAGAAGATTTGGAAGATGTAAAAACCTTTACATATTTGGGCAGCATCATTGATGAACAGGGTGGATCTGATGCAGATGTGAAGGCGCGGATCGGCAAAGCAAGAGCAGCATATTTACAACTGAGGAACATCTGGAACTCAAAGCAACTGTCAACCAACACCAAGGTCAGGATTTTCAATACAAATGTCAAGACAGTTCTACTGTATGGGGCAGAAACCTGGAGAACTACAAAAGCCATCATCCAGAAAATACAGGTGTTTATTAACAGTTGTCTACGCAAAATACTTCAGATCCATTGGCCGGACACTATTAGCAACAACGTACTGTGGGAGAGAACAAACCAGATCCCAGCGGAGGAAGAAATCAGGAAGAAGCGCTGGAAGTGGATAGGACACACATTGAGGAAAGCACCCAACTGCGTCACAAGACAAGCCCTCACATGGAATCCTGAAGGTCAAAGGAAAAGAGGAAGACCAAAGAACACATTACGCCGAGAAATGGAGATAGACATGAGAAAAATGAACAAGAATTGGATGGAACTAGAAAAGAAGGCCCAGGACAGAGTGGGTTGGAGAATGCTGGTCAGCGGCCTATGCTCCATTGGGAGTAACAGGCGTAAGTAAGTAAGTAAGTAATTGTAGAAATCACCTAGGAAACAAGCAGTATTTAGTGGCCCTTAATCCGACTGCAATTAAATTGTATGATTAATTATTATTAAAATATACATGTCGTCCATTCTCCTGTTTATAATAATCGACTTAATCCACGTTAGTGAATAACAATATAAGTTAAATACAAAAATGAATGTTTGAATGAGTATATTTTGTATACTCATGGATTTGAACAGGCAATCAAATAGACGAAACAAAGAAGGAAGAACGAAGTAGATTGGAGACGGAAAAAAAAAGAGAGAGAGAAGCGAAATGACGCGCGGTGGAGAAGGCATGTAAACCAACTCGAATTAACCAAGTGTGAATCGATATTTGTAGTCACATAGACATGTGATGAATTGGATAAGAAGTATACACACATGCTTATATAAAAACAGTCAGTATTGATAAGTGAGTAATTAACAAGGTCAAAATGTGAATCAAATTGAATGAATAAATTGGCCTGTCCAGAAGCTAGAATAAGCTGTGTGGTTTAACATAGCACGGACACTACACGTAGTAACGGTATAAATGCTTTTCTTTATTTCTAAAATAAACTTGAGATACAATATTTCAATAGAGGTGATTATCTCATTAACTTGTTTAGATGAAGTTTTTGTATTACACTCCTAATAATACTTAAGTAATGACTAAATCAGCAATTGTAAACTATAAAGGAAGATGGATAGTGGCTAGCAGTGGAATTCAGGACACGAGTTTCGTCCTATTTAGGATTCGTCAGCTGCATGTAGCTGTATCTCACCCCATTGCACAAGCAGGTGACTATCAAGACTCAGTAGCTACGTGGATAATGCGATGGTATTTGGAGAGGACGATACAGGGTTCCAGCCTCAGAGTGAACATCAACTCAGATGCAGGTACATCCAGCTGACGAGTTCCGAATAGGACGAAACGCACATCGTGGATTTCACTACTAACCACCATCCATCTTTACTTATAAAGCATGTAACGCAAGGAAGAATCAAGTTAACAACATCAAGTAAATTATGTATAAAGAAGCTTAGAAACAGATTGATGATAACGTTTCAAATTGAATAGAAGTGATATCATCAAAACATTTAATCAGTTCATTGATTTAATCATTAAAAATTCTATGATATCCCTACAAATTTACAATATATCACATGTTACAATGAAAATACTATTGATTATAATTAAAATTAATGCTGATCGTTGGCCTATGCTCCATTGGGAGTCATAGGCTTATGTAAGTAATACAAATAAACATGATTATTAATAACTTCTTCATATAACACAACAACAAATCTGTAAATTAGTTCCCTTGTAAACGTTTGCATCATGATAATACATTATTAATAATACAACAATGTAGGATACAGAGATAAGCAAACGTTGTAGAGATTATCAACATTATACTTGTAGCTAAGTATTTTAATTCATTTAACTAATTTAACAACTTATGAATCAATTAAAGTTTGATCACCATAGAAAACCTGAAAGCATTGGACGACCGTTTCGTCCTAGTGTAAGACTCCTCACCAGAGTACATCTATGATTCATGTTCACGTTAATTTAATTGATTTTCAGATACATCATCTTTTTGAATATGAAAAATAGCTAGCTGGATTACTGATTCGATTCATATCTTTTTAAAATAAGATCATGAACTGATTGATGTTAGACCACAATTGAAAACCTGGAAGCACTAAACGACCGTTTTGTGCTACTGTGGGACTCCTCAGCAGTGCGCATCCATGATCCTCCTGGCGGTATTCGAAGCCAGGGTCTTCAGTCGCAGCGTGAACACATAATCTCTAGACCACTGAGTCGACATCTAATCGTGTTAATGTCTTACATCAAACAATCCAAAAAATTGCCCGACCATCTTCCACTGTAATGAGGTAGATACCTTTCTCTACCCGACACCGATTAGCTCCAATGATGACGGCTTCTCACTAGAACTTCGAGAATTTCCACACAAAGCAGCTAGTCACTAATGAGCACATGGTAATAGAATTGTGAAGATTATTAGGTTTATTTTTGATTGAAATTATGAACTGATTGATGTTAGACTACTATTGAATATCTTGAAGCACTGAATGGCTGTTTCGTCCCATTTTAGGACTCCTCAGCAATGAACATCATAATCAAATTTTTTTTAGATGTATAATTTTATTCAAGATAAGTATTAACTACTATGGTATATCGTAGATACAAGACTTTCAATTCATCTCCTTTAATTATCTTAGACAAATTTATTCAAATTAAATATGATCTTTTTTATAACTTACTAACTATATTACATAATGTCATATATCCATTTAATCCACGTAATCAATGATGATAGTCTTCATAGACAAAAAAAAAGAAAGAAAAGGTAACTAACATGTGTATATTTCCGAGTTTTGTCTCTTTCCGTTTTGTTTTTATCGTTGTTGTTGTTGTTGTTGTTGTCACATTCAATAAGCTAAACAAAGATCAATAAGCAAGAAAAAAAAATTCTAAACAAACTATTCGCTTACTTTATATCTTCATATCTATAATCCAATCATGGTTGTTCTATGTGCCTATATACATGTATCTCTTTCTCTCTCTGTATATATATATATATATATATATATGTTAATATTACCATGGTTCATATACATATGAATACAATAGCACTTCTATTGTACAATGTGTATAGGCTTATTATAATATCTATGCATAGAATTTGTCCGAATAATATTGAGAAAAAAAAGGTAACTCAATCTATGGTGGAATTGAATAAAAGAAATCTGTTCAACAGTGCATAGATACCATCTTCCAATGGACATCGTCGTTGTTCATTTTGTGCACATATATGTGTTATGTATATATGAAACTGATATAAATAAATAAATATCAAGGTTTTATGCATAATTTTAATTCATAACTGGGACATGAACACCTACATCCACATCCATACAAACACACATACAACTAAAAAAGCAGGTTGTATTACATAATCAAAATGATTCGATAGATATATTCATGAATTCATGAATTGATTGAAGTTAAACAATAAAAACGTTGGATGTTTGCCGGCTCAATGGTGCATGGGCTAAACTAATAGATCCTGGGTTTGAATCATGATTGGCGGGATTGTGGATATGCACTACTGAGAAGTCCTTTACTAGGACAAAACGGTTGTCCAGTGCTTCTATGATGGTCTAGTTTCAACTGACTGATGAATTGAACTATTAAATAATAATTTCACAATTTTAAAATTTCACTACAATTATAAGCAAAGATGAAATGGTGGCTAGCAGTGAGATTCAGGATGTGAGTTTCGTCCTATCCGGGACTAATCAGCCGAATATGCCTGATAAAATGATCACTTAATTATGAAATATGATAAGTTGATTGTAACCGATGACGGAGTATTAGCTAATAGGATGTTTTCTTTTTAGTTCTGAATGCGGATGATCGTGAAAAGTGGTCACTATCACCAAATGATTTAACTTCTTTATACTCTGATATATGATTGGAGGTAATCAACTGGATCATATCAAGAAAGAAGGTATATCTACTATTTGCAAGAAGTGTTTTTCCATGTGTAAATAGAATTTGTCTCGCCTACAATTAAAAGCGTTATCACTAAGTTATACAACAAACAAGTTCTTCACACTGAACAACTTAAATTAACTAGTTGACACTGAATTATTTGCTTATTTGTAAATATCAGAAGCGGTTTTGTGGAGATTGTAGTAATTTCAACAGTTGAGATCATGAGTCAATTGAAGCTAGACCATCATGGAAAACCTGGAAGCACTTGACAGCCGTTTCGTCCTATCGTGGGACTCCTCAGCAGTGTACATCCACAATACCGCCTCGTGAGATTCGAACCCAGGACCTATCACTCTCACACCAGGCGCTTAACCGACTAAATTTATTGAATGGTAATACAAAATAAATTTCTTGACGTGATCTATGCTGATCACAGGAGAGATGAAATAATTACACAAAAACTTGATGAATCATGTAATACACAGTACGATATAATGAAATCATGAAATGAGTTACTTCATATAAAGTGTCTGAGGTAGAAATCAATAGTTTAGGTCATTGATCAGTGAAATAGAAATGTCCTTAATTCATATCTAGATTAATGCTTCTATATATATTTGGAACAAACTTATCATAATTGCTCAGTTGAACAGATTGTTCATTAAGATGAAGAGAGAGAGAATGAGATGTTCACTGATTCGTTGGTTAGATTGCTTTTTTGCACTCCAGAGCAAGTTTCACCACTGAAATAGCCGAATTTGTAGATACGTATTAAAGAGGCGGTATGAGGTAGTTTTTCCATTGTTTTCAGTAGACACCACTGATGAACTGAAAATAATAAAGACTGGTTATTTAGAATGTCTATTTAATCTTACTCACTAGTTTACCAATGAAGGATTACACTAGTTACATCCAAGCTAAATCATAGTTCAATAAAGTAAGGTTTGTTTTTAAGCTGTTATGGCAACTCATGTGCAATTAAGTCTGTTCACGTTTGATTCGGTTAAATCATTTTGGTAGAGAGATTACATGGACAACTTAAAGCCTCTCTTACGGCTGTCATTAGCAGTAATGTTTGGGCCAGCAAGCTCTCATTAGTCATGTTGAGTTTAAGATCAACAATCAAACAAGATATAGGATGCTGCCCAGCAGAATTGGTTTATGGAACCACTCTACGTCTACCAGAAGAGTTTTTCACCTCAAACAAAAGCGTTCCAACTGATATCGCCAACTATGTACAACATCTAAAGCAGCATATGAGTAATCTAAGGATAACGCTCCCGAGGTAACATCAACACCGTGTGTACATACCAAAACAGCTGAGCGACAGTACCCATGTGTTTATCAGAAGGGATAATGTGCAGCGTCCCTTACAACCGGCCTACGATGGTCCATTCAAAGTGATTAAAAGAAACGAGAAGACTATTACGGTAGACAGAGCTGGAAAAACGGATGTAATTAGCATCGACCGAATCAAACCAGCTTTCATCGAAACCGACGATCAGCCAGTACATAGAGATACTTCGAAAACCATTGAATCACCGAAATGTGAGTTTCAATCATCAACAACATCGACAAAGACAAACAAAGAGAATCCAGTAACGACAAGATATGGTTGAAGAGTGAGATGGCCGCAACGATATATAGCTACGATTTTGAGTTAATAATTTCTTTCACCTCTTCGGATGTAAATTTCTTTCATCTTCGTTTTCTATGTACACATCGAAAATATTAACTTATCTATTTTTATATTCGACATACTTTATGTATCCTTTCGATCTTCCATTATTATCTTATTTGGCCTCAGGGACATATACGAACTCAAACTTACATGTATTTGTAATAACTTACACGATAGTTTTATCATACATCTTAATTTCGTAAATTCCGAATATTTACCCTTCTGTTAAATTTGACATTTTTCTTCTCAAACACAGACACTGTTTTGTATCTTTGTTTGCTGGGGGGGACTATTATAGCAACTCACGTGCAATTGAGTTTGTTCACATTTAATTCGGTTGAACCCTTTTGTTAACCTATTTAACAGATAGAGTCATTCGTACAATAGCAACTTATCTATACCATTGTGTCTTTATTACTGTTGCGAATGTATGAACATGTATGCTTGAGCATTTGCTTACTGCCTAAGCATTTATTCACACTGCTAGCCTTACTACTAACCGCTAAATTGATTCGATGATTCATTCATTTCACTATATATATCCATGTTATTCATGTTCAAGGCTCTATTCAACACCGAAAATGGTGTTGAATAGTTCAGGAGAATGTTTCAAAAAGCCTCAGAACAAGAGAAAGAAAGTCTCTAAACAGTACAATCAACAAACATCTCCTTGATACAGGACATCAGGTTGATGCTTTGCAATCCTTCAACGTGATTAGTAGGCAACCAAACTCCAGTCTTCTGAAGCTTGCTGAAACCGTTACTATCAGGCGTCATAAACCTGACTTATGTGTTCAAAAAGACATGTTTATTAATCTTTCCTTGCCTTGGTGACAAATATTCATTCGCTGCTTCTTTAAAAAGTGTTTCTTTCAACCCTTACTTGCATATATCAACTGAGTAAAACACTGACAAACGTAATAACCATTGAAATTGTTTCGTAACTGTGATATTTAAATACTTTTTCATTTTAGATGTGAAGGTAAAAAAAAAACACCGAACATGCTTTGTTGACTCCACTTTTAATGTAAACAAATCAAGGTACTTTGTGAATCATTCAACTTACAGATTGTTATAACTTGTGGGTTTATGCCCCTTTAAATGCATAAAGCAATGATACTGCCAATTAGAGAACAGTCAATTATCGACCGAACTAATGACGCATAAAACAAGTAAGAGCAGTCTAGAGTCCTTATCTGTCCTGCTTCCTGCCTAGCTCTGCCCATTGAGTCGAGAACATCAATCCCAGCCTCCGCGATATGAATCATGTATTTCAAATATACCGGGTTTATATACAAACCAAACAGACCACATCGTACCATAAAATAGGAAACAACATTTGTACAAGTCCTAGCAAAAAGGGGCTATGAATGTGGGAGGTAGCAATTAATAGACAGGGCACAACTCAACAATGGTAAATCGTATAATAATAGTTCATAGGTCAAAATAAAGCTTATAATAAGTGGAACACAAATATGAATAGTATAGTTACTCAACAATTATACGATAAAAATATACGTATGGTATTGGGTCCATAAGTGGATCCCAAAAGTTACCACACAGATTCAACACAAAGTGTCAGAATATTCAGAAGACCTATTTATATACATAACAATGAATCGTCCATTTCTACAATAACTCATACTGTCATATTACCACCATCCATGTATATTGATGTATATGATGTATGTTTAGATCATCTTTTCATTAGCGGTGTAAAAGTATTCATTTCACCAAAATAGTTCATTTATCGGACATAACAATATATGTTCATTACTTAACATCAGATAACTATTATTTCTTTGACATTAGCCTGTTTAGCCTTTCAAAAATAACCCTATGATTTAATTACTGGACCGATCCCAGTATGGTATTATTTATGTATTTAAACACATAAACATTGGTACAATGAGGCACCAAATAGATATGCACCACATAAATCATTCAATTTTTGTGAGGGCTGGGATACTTCCCAGGTGCCAAAACTGAAACAGGTGGTTTTCTTAGGGCGCTACACCCGGAGCCATCGACCTAAAATCTGGTCCACAAGTCAGTCCCACGGTAGCCGGTGACCAACGATTGGTTCATACGCCATTTGTTCCTTCAGAATACTGGAGCCTATATGCATTATTGGTTTGGAATCAGGGTTTTCCAACTACCCTAGATGGGCTCTCCCTTTATCTAGTTTGCATTTTGTCAAGTTCTATCTTGGATACCTGATATTTTTTTATTATCATTAGTACTGTTGCTAACTCCACCACTCTGAGATCTGATCTGATAATGTAATCTCTCTATGCTTCTGGAGTATGACTACTTGAAATGATATGCACATATATCAGGTTTTATGTTGCGTTTGACTGAATGACTGACTAGAATAAATGCATTTTATTTTATCGGTACGGATTTGGATGTTCTATATCTAGTAAACCTTTCCTGCTATTATCCGTCGGCCAATAGAACTTGCTCATCTCTAAATGACAACAGATCACTTTTCTATGGAACTTGTTTTAAATTGCAAACATATCGAATTTATTGATAGGAAACTCAAAGCTGTTGTTAGGTTAGATCTACACAGTAAATCGATGTGTCGTTAAAAGTATCTAGGTGGTTTTCATTTTTAAATTTGTGACATTGTAGGAAAATGTTATTTCTCGAGGGGTCTGGAAAGAAAATTGGGTTAGTGGTGGTGATTTTAATGACTGCAAAACGGAAATGAAGCAAGATGAATAGAGTTTCGTTACGACCAAACCTGTCTAACCTTTCCCTCCGATTTGGCGTGGCAGCATTATTAGTGACTGGTTATCCATGATGGACACTCTGATACAACTACACCCTGTTTAGCCTTTCAAAAAACAAAACAAGATTTCAAGTCTAAAAATCACATAACAATTTTTGCCTTACCTTGTGATTTAAACCTTCCGAATAAAGAAAGAACGGAGTGTAGTGATAGTAATTTTTTAAATTAGTTTTTCATAATTACTTTGAATATTCATATACTTCTTACTATGGTATTTGCTACTGATGTCGATATATATAAGTAGTATATATCATCATAAATCAAAAGTGAAATACCCTAGTGATAGAAAGTTTAACAGATCAAAGAAGAAGAAACAAGAACAAGAACAAGGAATAATTGATATGGAAATAAAAGAACAATGAAATCCAAGATGATTGATTAATATTTTGTCAATGAAATATTTACTGTATGGTTCCATTGTCTCCATTTGGTATACTCGTTCATATGATAGTCACATTGTTTCAAGTGTGGAATGTGATTGTATGAAACCAAATGAAATTCATATGAATATTATGAAATATTTTAATAATTTCTGAATGTATCTTGAGTCTACGATTTTGGCAATGTAATAAACTCCCTAGTTCAATCATTGAATATAAATGTGTTTGTGAGTGATATCAATGTAATTATTATATGTAGAGATATACTTGTTAGATAATCAAATATACAAATATTTAATTTCACTGATTGAAATCATGGGTCAACTGAAGCTAGATCACTGTGAAAAACCTGAAAGCACTGGACGGCCGCTTCGTCCTAGTATAGGACTCCTCAGCAGTGCGCATCGACAGTCCTGCACCCTGCGAGACTCGAACCCAGCGCCTATCAGTCTTGCGCCAGGTGCTCATGATCTCAATCAGTGAAATTACTACAAGCTCCACAAACCCCTTCTGATAATAATCATTTACTCACTAGTGACTGACTTCAAGAGATACTCCTGGAGTTCTAGTGAGAAGCCGTTACCAGTGAAGTTCAACCAGGTCTGTCGTGAGATATCAACTCACTAAAGACAATGGTGTACGGTGACGCAACTTCGTGGGTTAATTGAAGTTAGACATTAACACTGTTGGATGCCGGTCGGCTCAGTGGTCTAGTTGGTTAAGCGCCTGGTGCGAGACTGATAGGTCCTGTGTTCGAATGTCGCGGGTTGCAGGACCGTCGATGTGCTCTTCTGAGGAGTCCCATACTAGGACGAAACGGCCGTTCAGTGCTTTCAGGTTTTCCATGGTGTTCTATCTTCGATTGACTCATGACTTTACCCAGTGAAATTTCTAAAATCTCCACAAATCTCTTCTGATAAAATATTTAATTGTTATTTCACATTGGAATAGAGATTATTCTTCACGAAATCATTTTACACACACATACACACACTATCTTGAAACTTCGGTGTGTTGGACATGTTCTGCGAATTTCGTCCTAGAGAATTCCACGTCGTACATTATTTTCCGATGCTGAAACTGGTTGAAAAAAGTGGAGAGGTGGTGAGTGTATGATATTCTATCGTGGTATGAAATAAAGCTATACCGGACCAGCTTCTGTTGGTCCTTCACGACTCCGTAGCTGGGATCCTAGAGATGTCACAACACAGTGGCTTAGGGCATTATCAGATATAGCTCAGATTAGCGATCCTGCTGTAACTTTATTTTACATTCTTCATAAAATATGGACGTCACTTCTTTAATTGGTAAAATTCTTTCTGGTCGTACCTTTGCTAACTGAACTGCTTCTCCTATTATAATTATGTCACTGTCATACACTAATTTCTGTTCGTTATTGTTCCTATTTTTCTTATTCGTACCTTACACTCTCTATCGCTTCACATTCTCATCGTTATTGTCAGGTGCCCCTTCGTACCCCTTATTATTTGTTCAAATAAATAAATAAGATTCATATACATCAGTATACATGGATGGTGGTAATATGACAGTTTAAGTTATTGTTGCCTTACTATTATCCATTTGCGTTGACAATACTTGTCTCATAACAGACTGGGTTTTACCTGAATTCAGCAAATTTTGGATATAAAATTCGTTTGTTCTATAATTTTTAGACGACCTTTGAGTGACGCCACAATGACCTTGAAGATGTCCACGTAATAACTAGGACTAAATAAGGGTTATAAACCAGTGTGAGGAATTCGAATTAAGATTTACAGTTGATGGTTAAGGTTAGGAATTAGAATTAGGGTTTTCATCACGAACTGACATAAGTTATAATTCCAAAACTCTATTTATCCAAATGGATGGGTGAATTTCGTGCCAAAATCCAAGACCTATTATCATATACGTGATTGGTTCGTCCATAAATTATAGTCTCGTCTAAAATTCAATCATCTTTCATTCTGACTGAAATAGGTATTATGTACTTATGAATAAATTGCATTAATTGGTTCCTTTTAAATGTTGTACTGACTGTGTTTTTGAGGATGTTTCAGCATTTGGTCTTTCTGTTGCACTTTTTGTACTTCTTACACAATTATCAAACTTCAACATGAACTAATTATCACGAGCATCTTTTGCTTGGTTACTGTTATAGTAAATGTATGTTTGAACGACTTTTGCTACTAATAATGCTATATCATACTCTAGATGCCTTATCATATCGATATTGTCTAGTCATCAGGTCTGTATCTAAAATTTTAGCTTTCTTGATTTCTGAACTGTTCAACATTATTTTCGGTGTTTATTTAAGTCTTCCTCTGAAAAAGACTATCATTATTTACCCTGGTCTTAAATGGAATATCTCTCTCTTAAAACGTGTTTAAAGGAAAACAACTAGACGGAACATGGATTAAGCAGTAAACGCTACTCGACTTGCCTGTATATAAATAATATTCAATCTGTAAAATACAATGAGAATAAACTATTATAGAGCACAACTGGAAACGAATTAAGGAAGCATTAACTTCCACATGTCAGGAGGTTTTGAATCGCGAGAAGCATCTTCATAAGAGATATATCTCTATCAAAGCCTGAACAAGATTCAAGAAAGAAAAACAAGGGGATAGCAATTAACAACTGCCGAACAAGAACGGAGAAACCCAAGGCACAAGCTGAATACACAGAGGCAAAAAAACAAATGAAGAAGAGCATTAGAACCGAAAAGCAGAAATATGTGGAAGAACTAGCAACGACATAGGAAAGAGCTGTAACAGAAGGAAATGTGAAACAATTAAATGACACAACGAATAAACTAGCAGGGGGAATATAGTAAATTAGAGAGGCCGGTCAAGGATAAATAAAATAAGGCAATCACTAAAATCCGGAGACAGTAGAATAAATGGCTGCAACACCTTGAGGAATTCTTGAATAAACAAGCTCCACTGAATCCACCGGACATTGAAGCAACACCTTTAGACCTTCTCATAGATGTCACTCCACCAACGGCCGAACAAATCAATTGTGGTTATTAGAAAAATTAAGAGTGGGGAAGCAGCAGGCCCTGAAGACATAATACCTGAAGCACTGAAGTCACACACAGAAGTAACTGCAAACATGCTCCATGTTCTATTCAAGATGATTTAGGAAGAGAAACAAGTGCCACAGACAGACAGGAAAGAAATATACCTCATCAAGATACCAAAGAAAGGAGATCGGGAGAAAAGATGAAAGATTCAGTAGACGACAGCCTCCAGATCAAAAGACCGGATTTCGTGAGGATCTGTCGTGCACAGACCAAATCACCAAACTACGGATAATCGTTGAACAATAAACTGAATGGAACTTGTCATTATAAATCAAATTTCTT
Source organism: Schistosoma mattheei (assembly GCA_944470405.2). Lineage (NCBI taxonomy): Eukaryota > Metazoa > Platyhelminthes > Trematoda > Strigeidida > Schistosomatidae > Schistosoma > Schistosoma mattheei. Next base: position 87,724,135 of record OX103943.1, read on the forward strand.
GACTGTGAGAGAGCGTTTGACTGTGGATAGGAGGACCTTATGCAATCATCATCAACACTCTGTAATGAGTAGCTGGGAAAATCGTCAACATCATACCGAATTCATACGACGGACTACACTTAAAAGTGGTGCATGGAAGATAGCTAGCAGACACATTTCAAGTGAGAACCCGGGTCAGACAAGGCTGCTAATCCTCTACCTTTTCTTTCCTTATAGTGTTCTGCTGGATTATGAAGACCTACACATCTGAGGGGGAAGCACGGAAATAATGAACAGATTGCATGTAACTAGACGATTTAGACTTTTCGGATATCTTAGTCCTTTTTTCTCATACATACCAACAAATGTGGGTCAACACAATCGGTGTAGCAGAAGTCTCTGCATCAGTGGGTTTCAACTTACACAACGGAAAAACCAACATCCTCAATTACAACTTACAGTACACCAACAAAATCAATCACATTTCATGCAAAAACTCGGGAATGGGTGGAAACTCTCACGAACCTGGACACCAGCATAATCGATAAACAAGGAGAATATGTTGCATACGTAAAAGCTAGGATTGGAATAGTAATCACAGCATTCATACAAATGAACAACATATTCAACTGAAAACAACTGTCTGTAAGCCAACATCAAAGTCATAACCTTCAGTACGAACACCAAGACAGTTTGATTGTGCAGAGCTGAAACGTGGAGAACTACTACATTCATCATCAAATAAGTACATGTATTTTTAATAATTGTCACTTCAAGATACCCAATGTCCATTGTTTACAGGATACCATCAGTAACAACCTACTATGAGAGAGAATAAATCAGCTTCCAACAGAAGAGTAAATTAGGAAAAGGCGTTCGAGGTAGACAGTACATATACTAAGAAAATAATCAAACTGCATCATAAGACAAGTCTTAACTCGGAATACTGAACGAAAAAAAGAAAGAGGAAGACCAAGGAACACAATGAGTCTGGAATTGGAAGCAGAAATTGAAAGATAGTTAAGAGTAATTTATAGAAACCTCTTAATCTAGATCTTGTGATATCTTGAGATTATTAACAAATATCTCCTTGCCATTTTAACCTGGCCTCATCTACAAACACTTGATCCACTGTTATAACTGTTATAACTTCTTGATCAGTTTTACCAAGGTAACTATCATCGTCATATAAAGATCAACTTTACAGAAAAAATCGATATATATATTAATCTGATGGTTTCTATCAATTAAGTATTTCTTTTTATTTGAAGAGGAAAAGTATTCATATCAAATAGATCGATGTTAGAATGAACCTTTTTCCCCTTGTCATGTCGATCCATACTGTTTAACTGTACATGACATTTACATAAGAATACAATTAAAGAATGATCTTAACAGTCTTGCCGTAAAATATCGATATCGAAAAGATCAGTATTCTCGAGAGGGATAGTACAAAGAAAATGGAAATACTACTACTACTACGACTACGAATACGACTACGGCTATGACTACTACTGTAGTGAACAAGAGCACCAGCGGGAACAATCGAATGTTTTCAACACAAAATTACAGGACTTGTTAATAAAATCTAACAATCATAAAGTAAATGCTTGATTTGCAAAATGTCCACCAATTGTTCATGCATTTTGATACAAATTACATCCTGTTTCCATTCTTTACTGTTCGATCCTCTTGTCTCTCTGCTGTCAGAGCTTCTGTTCACGACTAACGTCATATTACTACTTATGTCAATATAAGTAGCACACATCACACTACTACTACTAGTACTAACACTATAGCAGGTCATTTACTTATTTCACATGTGCATTTACATAGTAATGGTCATCCTAGTACACATCAATGTTTGAAATTGACAAATATTCAGCATAAGTGTTCACATATAACGTAGATAAAGATTTACCGTTTTTATTTATAAGGTCAGTAATGATAACGAAACTTTCTCTTTTAATGAAACGTTCTATATTGCATATCAATTAGACGAAAACAAATGATAACTGAATAGAAGAGGATAAATCTCTTATTCATCTCTATATTATAGGTCAGTTTGATTGTATGAGATAAAAAGGATTAGGTAATCATTAGTTAACTTAGCAACATGGAAATAGATTGTGAAAAACAATATGTAAACTTACATTTGAAATATACAACTTTATGTGATTGATTGTCCTTGTGTCGAAGAAATAAAGAATATTCACATGATATAATCTTCATTAATTCGTTTGATCAATATAAATTATGGTTACATAATCTGTATCAAATTCTAACCAAAATAAATAAATAATGCCAGGTCAATGGTCTAGAGGTTAAATGTTGGAGCACGAGACTGTTAGATCCTGGGTTCGAATCTCGCGAGGCAGCATCATGGATGCGCACTACTGAAAAGTCCTATACTAAGACGAAACAGCCGACCAGTGCTTTTAGGTTTTCCATGGTGGTTTAGCATCAATTGATTCATGAGTTCAACTACTGAATAAATAATCTTTTTATTATTAGCATACAGTTTATTGTGTGCATATAATGTACTATCAAAGAAATTTAATTGACAATAGAGATCATGGTAATTCACTGGTGTTTGAGCGAGTACAATTAACATATTTTAGGTATAGTATAACTGAAGTACTGATGTAAATCTCTGATTAAATGTAATATTACAAATAATCTTACTTTTAAACGGAACCATTTGGTTAAGTAAGGTTAATGTACATTGAACCGATCTGTAAATTACTGAATACGATAGTCATAATCCTTTTTTATTTTTTGACAGATTCACTACTTTTATTAGTTGATTTCATGAGTCAATTAAAGTTAGATCACTGTGGAAAACTTGGAAGCGTTCGACGACCGTTTCGTCGTAGTATGCGACTCTTAAGCAGTGCACAACCACAATCCCACATACGTGACTCGAAATGACGGTCCGAGGTCTCATGGGCAAGCATTTAACCACTAGAGCATTGAGATGACATCCAGTGGTATTCATGTTTAACTTCAACCAGTCCACGAAATTGAAACACCGTCCACTAATGTCTACAGTGAGTTACTATCTCACATAAGACCCGGTTGAACTTCATTGGTTACGGTTTCTCACTAGAACTTCAGGAAACACGTCTTGAAGCCAAAAATCACTTTTAGTGTTATTCAATGATAAATCAAGAGTTGCAAACCATTGAATGTACTTTTGAATTAAACAAAATGTATTTCCAGTTAAAATACATTGAACGTATTATTTACTAAAGAAAAACAAACCCTAATGAATAATATGAAAACTCCAGTTGTATCTCTTTTAGAATTATTACTGATTCTATACCAAATTAAAAGAGGAGAGTTGGGCATAAGGATAGCAACTTCATATCGTAGACAATATCATTGCTAAGAAAAATAAATGCCAATCAGACATGAATACAAAAGATGCTTAATGTTTATAATAGAATATCTGAACTTTCTCCATTATACATAAGTAATACTCTTATAATTCATGTTTTATATCTTAAATTATAGATTAAGTAAAGGTTGGTTCAAAACAAACAAAACAATAAAGTGGTTAGATACGTGTAAATGAACTTCAAGTAGTTTTATATTACTCAATAAAACAAAAATCAATAATATGAATGTTATTTGTGAATCTGTTAATTAAATAATTCTAGTTAAATAAGGAATGACTTGAAAAAAGTGTAATAGGGTCTCAAATGATTGTTGTGGTTATTCGAGAAGTTTCAACTCTGCACAATCAAACTGTCTTGATGTTCATTTGAAGATTGTGACCTTGATGTTGGCGCACAGACTGTTGTTTTCAGTTGAATATGCTGTTCATTTGTAGGAATGCTGTGATTAATATTCCAGTCTTAGTTTTTACGTTTGCATCATATCCTCCTTGTTCATCGACTATGCTGGTGTCCAGGTTCGTGAGTTTCCACCTGTTCCTGATTTTCTCCATGAAATGTGATTGAGTTGGTTGATGTTCTGTGAGTTGTAATGGAGGATGTTGAAACCCACTGATGCAGAGAATTCTGCTACGTTGATTGTGTTGACCTACATTTGATGTGTACGGGATAAAGAAGCCAGCTCATCTACAAAGTCCAAATCTTCTAATTGATCCCGAATTGTCCATTTTATTTCATGCTTCTCGTCAAATGTCGAGGTCTTCATAATTTAGTCGACCACCAGAAGCAAGAGGAGGTGGTAGAGAATACGGGATTAATCAGCGGTTGATTTCGAATCTTTTCAAGAGTACATCTGCTACCTTTGGAAGGATTATGATATCACCGAAATCAGGAGATAGAAACAAAAGTCGACAACACAGCAACAGGACAAGCTAAACTATTCCGCTGGCCCTCAGCACTGCCAACTAGATGGAGAAGAACAGATTCATTCACGAGAAATGTATATTCCCTAAGCACAAACGAGCAAGCACACAACTCACGAGTATATATATACAGTGCAAAAATCTCCTTGGAAAACGTCACAAAGTAACACATTTAAAGAGGAAACGAACCAATGACTGGGAAGTACAAACTGAAGGGGAAAGTGTGCTCTTTCGGTGCGAAAGTGAGAAATTGAAGTTTTCAAAATAAAATTACAAAAATGAGACGTTTATCCGGTGATTTCTGGAGATCTAATATACCTTACAACATCTCTATTTCTCAAACAAGTAAGTTATGGTTAAGCCATTCAGTCGAGCTCGAGCTGTCTTGTTATGACACAATCCAGCTAATACCTGGTTTAGTCTGACTATGGCTCATGCATTTAATGATAACTAATTTATCCGTGTAACTAGAGAAACTAGAAATGATATCTAATTGATGGGCCATAGTTCATAGTCTCCATGTGAACATGAACGCTAACATGCAATTACAGACTTTGGCATCGGTGATTCCTCCGAGCTAGGTTTGTCTGCAGAGCTTTTACTGCCGTACTGTAAAATATCATGCGTGCCTACTTTATGTAGAAATGAAGTTCTTAGTCATTCCATTAGTCGCTAATCAGTCTGTTCTGACGATCAAGCAATAGTGATCAAATACTAAATTACAACAGAGACAACCAAACAGTAGACAAAAAGATTTTTATGCAGACACCATGAAAACGAGCCGTATCACATCGCAGCACTCTCACTGTGCATAAAATTGGAGAAGCGCATTTCTGTTTGTCCTCCGTATAAACGATTATCCGAGAAATTTTATCAAAACGTTTCTTGTAGCTAAAACTACTATCACTATATCAACCTCGGGAGCTAGGAAAAGGATGAACCTACAATGTGTGAAAACAACTAAGGAATTTTTACAAAAATTTTAAAAAGGCTTTGAGATCAGTGTCACCCAAAAACCGAAACAGTGATTCCAATCCATTTCATGTAAACCAAAAGATACAAGAGCGGTATAAGACAAGTCCGATATCATCTACAAAATAAGTCGTATCAACTGTGATGTCGAAACTCCGCCTAAAGTCCCTCTGGGGCTATTGCCAGTCCCAAGCCCAGATAAAAGGGGAAGGTTGGGTATAGGGTTAGCGACCCCATCCCGTAGAAAACTGACTCACTAACAAACGCTAACCAGAAAAAAATAATTCGAACCATTTAAAATCTTCATTTAGAAAAGTTATGACGTTGCATAATGAAAGCTAAGTTCCTTCAGAAGTCACGAGTCTGATGCCCCTTCTGACAACCAGAGAAACCATTAATTTTTGTACATAGAACTGTCGTACAAAGTTGGAGACCGAGAGATTCATCCAAGTTGCTGCAGATATGAAAAATTACAACCTGGAGGTGCTTGAAATAAGTGAATCACATTGAATGCAGATTGAAAAAAAAGACGAGATTCGGGAGAGCTTCTTTAATACTCCGGCTATGAGGAAGAAAATGCTGTACAAATATAAGGAGTTGCACTGATGATAGCCAAACAACTACAAAAAGCACCTATAAGATGGGAATGTCATGAACCAAGGATCATCGAAGTAATTTGATGACAAACTTGTCTTAACTTAAAGAAAGTATTTTGTCTGTAGTTGCCATTTCACAATTGAAGAAATTCCCAGTGAGGTGTTTATGTAATGATTGATCTTCTGTATGACTGATATACATATACATTCATTTATTAATCATTGGATGATAACCAATGTTATGTTATCATTAATATATATAAAAATCAATCAATCATTCAATTATTAGAGAACAAATCAAATAAACTATAAGGTTGGGTCATTGAATTCAATCATTACATAACAATTTAATCGATAGAAGTCAGTCAAAATTAATGGTTAGACAGCATATCACTGACATTCGGTCAACTAGAAATAAAAAATAAACTAAGGAGAAATATAATCCCTTTTAATTTCATATTTTAATGATCAGCTTCATTAACATTCTATATAGATATATTTATATGGGTCTGTACATAGAAACAATATTATCACTTGATGAATGTTATTAGTCAATAATAATAATCATGATAATAACTTCTACTGGTTGCTGAGCTAAGAAGTTAGTTAATTAGTTATGATTTAATTGGTTAATATATTACATAACATGACATTACCATGTTTATTGATTTTTTCTTTGGTTGTTGTTTTTGTTGTTGTGGTGGTGGTGGTGTTGGTGGTGGTGTATGTGTTGTATGATAGACATATATAAACATTTTGTTTCTAATCGAAAAAAATACTCGCTAATGTTTGATTTGTTTTCTTTTTTTTCTTTTTTTCTTTCAATAATCAAAAAACAAAAAAAAAAGAGATTTCTTTACTTCAGCACACATCAAATTTGATCGAATTATTTAAATAGAAATGAATCTATACTTCTAGAAATCCCCTTAACAACAATTAATTATGTCATCTTGTGAACATCTATCAATGGATAGTCATCATTATAATCATAATCCTAATGAACTGTATATAATAGAGGTACAATCTATTGACATAGTTGATAAACTTTCAAATCATATAACAGAAGAAAAATTAATTAAACGAGATTATTGGAAAGGAAAAATTGATTTTTTTATTGCATGTTTAGGATTTTCAATTGGACTTGGTAATGTATGGAGATTTCCATATTTATGTTATAAAAATGGTGGCGGTGAGTTCATATATTATTTTTTTCACTGGTTGAAATCATGAGTCAATTGAAGCTAGAACACCATGGAAAACCTGTAAGCACTGGACGGCCGTCTAGTCCTAGCACGTGACTCCTCAGAAGTGTGCATCCACGATCCCGCACTCCGCGGGATTCGAACCCAGGATCTATCAGCCTCGCACCAGGCGGTTAACCAACTAGACTATTGATTCGGCATCCAACGGTGCTAATGTCTAACTTCAACCAATCCATGAAGTTGCGCCACCGTACACCATTGTCTTCAGTGAGTTGATATTTCACGACAGACCTGGTTGAACTCCACTGGTAACGACTTCTCACTAAAACTCCAGGAGTATCTCGTGAAGTCAGTCACTAGTTAGCAGGTGATTATCATTATCAGAATGGGTTTTGTGGAGATTTTTTAGAAATTTCACTGATTGAAATCATGGATGCGCACTACTGAGGAGTCCCATACCAGGACAAAACGGCCGTCAAGTGCTTCCAGATTTTCTATGGTGGTCTAGCTTCAATTCACTCATGATTTCAACCAGTGAAATTTCTAAAAATCTCCACAAAACCCATTCTGATATTATTTTTTCTCTTGAAAAATATAATGATTTTATTTCACAAATTACTTACTTATTTATGGCGGTTACTCTCAATGGAGCATAGGCACCCCGACCAGCATTCACCAACCCATAGATTATTCGTTTTTAAAATTAGTTATACATGATCTTTATTTATGTATTTAAACCCAGAAATATTGATAAAAAGGTTCACCAAATAGATATGCGCCAGATAAATCATTCGATTTGCGTGAGGGATGAGGTACTATCCAGGTGCCTAAACCAAAACAGGTTGTTTTCTTAGGGAGCCACAACCGAAGCCTTTGACCTATAGATCTAATCTACAAGGCAGTAGAGCAACGTAAGGAGACGAGGTCCCATGGAGGCCAGTCACCAGCGATTGGTTCAGACGCCATTTGTTCCCTCAGGATCCTGTAGCCCATGTACACCATTGTTTTGGAATCACGGATTTCCAACTACCCTAGGTGGACATTCCGTGTCCAACAACCCGGTTAAAAAGCCTAATATTCGCTTTTTGTCATCTCAATTTGGTAAGGAACAGTAATGCCACATGAAAGTAGTGAGTAGGACTTCCATGGCAGTGGTTGTATGCACGTGGCCATGTGGGGGCATTTTTAAAAGGAGAGCTGACTCTCGCAACTCTCGGCCGTATCAGGGCAATTAGATGCTATATATGATCATCTGGTCGCTTTCATGTGCTGAACGGAATTACTGAAAGTGATGCCTCAAAACGCCCTGGTACGGCCGTGAGTCGGGAGAGCCCGTTCGCCCTCTCGAAACGCTCTCACACGGCCACGCGTATATAGTCTCTACCAGGGTAGTCCTACTTACTGCCTTCTCGCGGCGATGGTGTTGTTTACGAAAATGAGAGGATGAAAAGCGAATGTTCGGTACATTAACCGGATCCCAAACCAATGGTGCACATTGGCTCCAGTATCCTGAAGGAACAAATGGCGTATGAACCAATGGTTGGTCACCGGCTACCATGGGACTGCATCTCCTCACGATGCTCCACTGCTTTGTGGATCAGACCTTTAGGTCAAAGGCTCGGGGTGTGACCCCCTAAGTAAACCACCTGCTCCGGTTTGGGCACCCATGCAGTATCACAAACTTCACACATATCAAATGAGATTTGTGTGCCGCATATGTATTTGGTGCCTCTTTGTACCAATATCTATGTGTTAAAATAAATAAATACTGAAAGTGATTAGATCGAATAATTATATGATTATCACATATTCATAGTTTGATTATTTATCGGTTTCTGAGTAGCAAGCAATGCCATGTATGGGAAATTCATTTTAGTGCTCATCACATTTTATCGATCAAGTTGCAATTTAACCATTATCGCATGCACTATGTTGTGATATAAAGTGCTGGTTAGCGGGAACATCAGTCCCATCAAGACAATATATACACTTTGATGACGAGTAGCACATAACTTAAGTGCAGGGATTTTTGTAGACTTTTTCTAACTACCACCTTACACATTCATATGTCCAAAATTATTCTATAAAACTTCACACGAAAACTGCATGTCATTTAAAGTAGTATGGTTTCTAATCATCTGGTTAATAGTGGACATGTAGTTGTAGTTTTAAAATCTAATGTGATTGATATTAAGCCTTTCAAGTTTTAAACATCTCAAAGTAATTAATAAGCATCTGATGAGTTCAGCTTCCTTTATGAATTACTTTATTAGTCATACATATTGAGAGATTGTTTGAAACCTATGCTTGAGTGAATGTTACGGCAATGTGTTGTGAACATGTTTTATAACTAATGTGATCTAAGTTTAACTGTCCAATCAGTTTAAAAAACAATACGTTCCACTGTGATAAAATCCATTTATGAGCAAGTTATAAAAGATTACGAGTTGATAAGAATATAACCATGTAAACAGACGAAACATAAGAATAATGATTGTGAAATCATATATGCCTATTCATATGCTGTATGAATATGTATTGTAGTTTGCTGTTTTCCTTTCTGTATTATATCCTAATATGGAAACTTTCTTTTATATATTATTATCATTGAAGTAACTACATATATGAATCTGGTGTTCATCTTGTTGTTCTAATGAGGTATGGCAACTTGAACCGATGCATATCTGTGCAAATCTGTGAGGATGTTATGTCCCGACAAGAATGATGAATGGTAACTTTTGGGATCTATTAATGGACCAATACTAAACATACATTTCTATCGTATAATTATTAAGTAACTAAACTATGCATATTCATATTCCTCTTATTATAAGCTTTATTTTGACCCTTAAACTATTATTATACGTTTTACCATTCTTGAGTTATACCCAGTATTATTATTTGCTTATTATTTATTTATTTGAACACATGAATATTGGTACAAGAGAGCGCCAATATATATGCGCCACACAAAACAATGAGAATTCGAAGAGAAAGAAAAAAACGGTAAGGAGCGTGAAAAAAAAGAGAACAATAATGAAGAGGTTGGTGTAAGGTAGTGTAGTAATAATAATAATAATAATAATGACGGAACGGAAAGGTACAATCATAAGAAATCTTTCAGTTAAGGGAGACACAACCACTTTTCATGAAGAAAGTAAAAGAAGGTTACAGCAGGATCGCCACTGGCTTCTATTCTGAGCCATATCTGATAACGTCTCTAGCCACTGTGTAGCACCATCTCTCAGACCCCAACCAGGGAGTCGTGAAGGACCAACAGAAGCCAGTCCTTTGCAGCTTTCTTTCATGCCACGACACCATGTCATGCACTGACCACCTCTCCGCTTCTTCCAACCAGTCCCAGAGTCGGCAAATAATGCACGACGTGGAATTCTCTGGGACGACATTCGGAGAACATGTCCAAGCCACCGAAGTCGGTGTTTCAAGATGGTGACACCAATTGATTATCATCTCTGTGCCCGAACACACGATGCCGAACCTCTGCATTACTGACATGGTGTTGCCACTGAATGTCAGCAATCCTTCGGAGACAGCGATGATCGAACACAGAGAGTCGTCTAACGTCCTCAACTCGGAGAGGCCAGGTTTCACAAGCATAGAGCAAAACTGCTCTCACCGACGCGTTGTAGATCCGACCTTTTACAGCCAGACTAACATCACGAAGGCGCCAAAGGTGGCCCAGATTGGCATAAGCCGCTCTGGCTTTCACTATTCGTGCATTGATCTCATCACTCACACCCCCACCAGCACTTATGCAGCTACCCAGATACACGAACTTCTCAACTACGTCTATCTGCTCACCATCCAGGGTGAGTACAGGATTAGAATCCTGCCAGTCTTGTAGAAGTACTTTGCACTTCGAAGGTGCAAAGCACATACCATACCTACGGACACTGATTGCCAACTGATTAAGTGCGGATTGCATGCCTTGGGCATTATCGCACAGTAAGACAATATCGTCCGCATACTCAAGGTCGAGAAGTCTTTCTCCAGGCAACAGATCCACACCACCATTACTTACATTCATCAGAGCTGTTTCCAGAATGTCATCGATGGCAAAGTTGAAGAGGAATGGTGAGATTGGGCAACCCTGCCTAACCCCACTGCTCGAATGGAACAATGGAGAGAGGTGGTTGTATGCCCTCACTCTGCCTGAGGTGTTTTTATAGGGCTTTTAGGATGTTAATAAACTTCTCAGGCACACCCTTCTTCAATAGACAATCCCAGAGAACAGTCCTGTCCAACGAATCGAAGGCAGCCCTGATGTCAAGAAACACTACGATTGTTGGCCTTTGAAAAGTATGGCGGTGTTCTAACATTTGGCGGAGGGTGAAGATATGATCAATACATCCTCGACCAGAACGAAACCCAGCCTGCTCCTCGCGAGTCAATCTTTCTCGGGTTTTGAACAACCTACGAAGAATGACGGAAGCCAATAGCTTGGACGCAATCGGAAGTAACTTATCCCCCGATAGTTGTTACAGGAACGACGTGAACCCTTTTTAAAGATAGGGACAACTATCGACTCATTCCATGACGTTGGTACACTCTCTAGTTCCCAAACCTTTGTAAACAACGTCGTCAATTCCTTAGTCAAAAAGTCACCACCATCTTTAAAAAGAGCCGGAGGTAAGTCATCTGGGCCAGGTGATTTGTAACGCTTCAAGAGTTGGAGTTCCTTGCGGACTTCCTCCTCATTTGGTGGATCAGTCGTCACCGGCCATGGAGGGCAGGACAGTCTGACCGATGTTGCCGGAGCAGCAGGCCAGTTGAACTGCCCTTCGAAAAATTCTGCCCATCGTCCAAGACGTCGATGGATGTTAGTGATTGGCATCCCATCATCCTCGCAGATTGTTTCACTCACACCAGACTTCTTGCTGCCAGTGGCTCGGATGAGCTGGAAGAGCTTCCGGTAGTTACCAGATGCAGCTGCTGCTTCCAGCTCATTAGCACGCATCGACCACCAGGCTTCTCGGTCCTTACGCAAGCTTTGCCCAATTTCCTTACGTAACATCCTTCGTTTATGGTCAAACTCACGGTCACCCGGAGTAGACCGACGGGCTTCAATGAGTTGTAAGGAACCAGAAGAAACCCAGTGCTTAAAAGCGGGACGTTTCGCAAACCCACAACTGACTGTTCCCGCCATTTTCATGGCGTCATGCAATTGCAACCAATGCTCATCTATACTTTTCGGTGGAGTGGTAGCTAGCCTAGAGGCTAGCTCGGTTCGATACTTACTTGCAACAGAAGTTGCAACCAGCTTGCTAACATCAATCCGTTGATGGCGGTCACTTCGTTGTCCACTGAAAAGTAAGGCAAGATTGGCGCAGACCAAGGCATGGTCAGAGTCCAGATAGGTACTCCAAAAGGAGCGGCAGTCTTGTACACAACCACGCCAGCGGTAGCTGATCGCGATGTGATCAATCTGAGTCCAGGCTTGAGATGCAGAGGGAGGACGCCAGGTGGCACATCGGCGATGACTGTGCCGAAAGTTAGTGCTAGCCAGAAACAGGTTGTGGTCTGTGCAAAGTTGCAGTAGACGGTCCCCGTTATCTGACCTGCGACCAACGAGTCCCCATCGGCCACCTAAACGACTCTCTTCTGTGCCTAGACGCCCGACCTGAGCATTCAAGTCTCCGGCTAGTACTACAATATCTGTCGAACGCACTTTCTGGAGAAGAACAGATAACTGGTGGTAAAACTCATCCTTGATTGCATCCGGGCTGCAATCTGTCGGGGCATAGGCGGAGATGACGAAAAGACATCGTTTCTCACGCCGATTTCTTCTCACTTTGATGGAACTTTCTAATCTAACAGCACATAACCGACTGTTAATGGGGATCCAATCGACTAGTGCTGCCTCAGCTCTAGCGCTTAGTGCGACACCAACGCCAGCAAGACCAGACGAAGATGCCACAGGGTCCCCGGATAAGCGCACGTAAAACAAGCTTTTCGAAGCGACAGATGGAGATCGAATTTGTAGTACTTCGCCAGAGTCTTGAATACGGGTCTCGGATAGACAGCAGACATCGATACCCAGTATATTAATTACTACCTCCCTCATTCACAGCCACATCTGGCTAATTCTTGTACAAATGTTATTTCATATTTTATTGGTACGTTGTTTCTGTTTGATTGGTATATAAACTCAGAATGTTCGAAATATAAGGGTTCATATTGCAGAGGCTGAGACTGGTATTCTGGGCTTAACTGGTTGGCTGAGCGGAAAGCAGGACCAATCAGAATTCTAGGCTGCTCATACGGGTTTACGTGTCATTGTTCCGATCGAAAAGTCACTGCTCTCTAATCGGCGGTAACAAGTTATAACAGAGGACTTGTCTTGTGATTCAGTTGGGTGCTTCACAGTAAATTCTTAATTTGCAAAATGTCATTCAATTGTCTAACACTTTATTGTTCCTTCGTTTCCACACCAATCATTCCTTGTTCTCGTTCTCTTCTCTTCGATCTTCTTAACGTTCTACCGCCAGGCATTACACTTTCGATTGATGGTACATACTACTTATATCTATCGACATCAGTAGCATACACTCAATATTATTAAGTTTTTAAATAATTTTGTGGCAGTTAAATGAACTCTTAGTTTCTAGAAATGAATAAGTTATAATATTCATTCAAAAGTTATTTTAAAGAAAATGAACTTGATTCTATTTCCCATTATGTTCTGGTTTTGCTCAGGTGCTTTCCTTATCCCTTATTTCATCAGTGTATTCTTAGCTGGTATACCATTATTTCTATTAGAAGTAACTGTTGGACAAGTAACACGTCGTGGAGTTATTGCTGCTTGGAATATCTGCCCATTGTTTCAAGGTAAACTTTAATAATTTTATGAATGATATTTATATTGATTCATAAAGGATTAAGTGGAATAAACTGAGCTAAGGCTTTAGTCATCATAATAATAGTTATAAACTTTGATATGTTTGTAGAATTAAGGCAGTAAAAACAATTCAACTTTATATACACTTGATATTGTTTGTTTGAATCTTCCTATTGATGTTCAGGACTGCAGTTGACCAGTCTCTTATTGGCATATGTGCATATTTTGCGTATTGCCCCGATATAGCCTCGATAAATAGGACTTAGTATCTAAAGTGGATAACGCGATGGCGTTTCAAGCGAACTGTATTGAGTTCGAACCCCAGAGTGAACATCAATTCTGCTGATGCAGGTACATCCAGCTGACGAGTCCCAGATAGTACGAAATGCGCATCCTTGATTACACTGCTAGCCACTATCCATCTTTGTATAGAATTCAACTTTATGTATTCACAAGTGAAATTGGACTATGAAATAGGAAGTTACTCTCAGAAGGTGGTCACAATCAACATGAGACTAAAAGAATCTCTGCATACTTTAAAAATGTCATCTTTGATTTTGATTGAAACATAAATGAGCAGGAATTCTGTCAAGTAGTTAACCTAGCATTCCTAACAGAGATATATTATTATTATTATTGGTGGCTTCTTTCAGTATTATAGTTTTGGTACAATTTAGAATTCACAGCACAAAGTATTTCAACAAGTTTCCGTTTCTTATTTCTTGATCGATCCTGAATATTACATATTAAGTGATCGTTAGCTAGAAGTTAGCAGTCCTATTGTGGTGTGAGCTACTTATACTGATATAAGTAGTATATAACGTGCGTTAAAAGAACGTAATGTCCGGCAGCAGAAGATGGCGAAGATCAAGAAAGGAAGAGCAAGAGCACAATGGAATTGTAAGAAAACGCATGTACAATGGAATGGGTGACAATGGAATGGGTGACAATGGATTAGTGTTTGCAACGGGAACAGTACAGTTTGATATGATGGAATGATATTTTGCAAATTGACGATTGACTTTATGGTATTCACATTTTATTGAGATAGTCTGTTATTTTTGTGCTAAATACAATCGATTGTCCCCACCCGTGTTCTTGTTCACTACACTATGTTGTAACTGACTGACTGAGAAATTAGCAGTTCAGTCAATCGACATCTGAATAATGTTCATACTTTTCGCTGCATAGTAACAGCAATCACAATATCTCTGATTAGGCTCTTTTATAATTTGTACAACGTAAAGTTTTACACTTTTGAGAAACACATCTGAATAGGTTATACGATTAATTTTATCGTTCTATGAATAAAAACATGAAAATGTCAACATATTCATAGTAACATCATTTCCCAATTAAATCGGATAAAGCCATCAACTCCATTTGAATCACTCTATTTCTTTGTCTTTATTCAAAAATCACTTGAAGTCTACTACACACAAATAACACACCTCATACTACTTAATTCGAAATACAACTATTTATTGCATTATTACTCAAAACATTGCATCTATACACACATCTCTCAGTGTACACGCAGACACGTTCATATGCGCAAAATCGTCGACTCACTGTCACCTACACAATAACACAACCATTACCACTATTAATATCAATACCACCAAAATCATGACAATAAACACCAACACGATAATATTTACAACTCTTCAGTGTTGAATTGCACATAGAGTCGTGCGCATATGGACCAACAGGTATTTGTTAAGTGAATTGTATAGTGTAGTTGATGACATTGGGATTGTGGCCAATGGATTTCATTGGCATTTGATGTATGAACAAATTAAACCTGATGGAGCTATCAAGTTCATCTGAATTACTCTATTTCTTTGTCTTTATTAATTTCCAAGATTGTGTTTATTTCATTTTCCTTTAACCTACTTATTTACTTGCGCCGGTTACTCCTAATGGAGCATAGGCCGCCGACCAGCGTTCTACAACCCACTCTGTCCTCAGCCTTATTTTCTAGTTCCATCCAATTCTTGTTCATTTTTATCATGTCTGTCTCCATTTCCCGGTAAAATGTGTTCTTTGGTATTCCTCTTTTCCTTTGGCCTTGAGTACTTCATATGAAGGCTTGCTCCGTGGCGCATTTTGTTCTATCCACTTCCTGCGCTTCTTCCTCATTTCTTCCTCCGCTGCGATCTGGTTTGTTCTCTCCCATGGTAAGTAGGTTGTTGCTAATAGTGTCTGACCAACGGATTCAAAGTATTTTGTGTAGAAAACTGTTAATAAACACCTGTATGTTCTGGATGATAGCTTTCGTAGTTTTCCAGGTTTCCACCTCATACAGTAGAACTGTCTTGACATTTGTATTGAAAATTCTGACCTTGGTGTTGGCTGACAGTTGTTTTGAGTTCCAGATGTTCTTCACTTGTAAATATACTGCCCTTGATTTTCCGATCCACACCTTCACATCTGCATCAGATCCACCGTGTTCATCAATCACGCTGCAGTAATATGTAAAGGTTTTTACATCTTCCAAATCTTCTCCGTCAATTGTGACTGGATTGGTGCATGCTGCGTTGTATCGGAGAATCTTGTTTTTCCCTTTGTGTATATTGAGATCTACTGCTGTTGAGGCTGCTGCCACACTGTTCGTCTTCTCCTGCATTTGTTGTTGCTTTTGGGATAGAAGGGCGGGATCATCTACGAAGTCTAGATCGTCCAACTGCATCCTAGATGTCCGATGTATCCCGTGCATCCCTTCAGATGTTGACGTCTTCATGATCCAGTCGATCACCAGGAGAAAGAGAAAGGGTGAGAGTAAGCAATCTTGCTTGACACCGGTCTTTGCTTCGAACGAGTCTGTCCTCCATGCACGATTTTGCAGTTTAAAAAGTGCCCATAGCACCCCTTTAACTGACTAGTAGTATATACATATTTTAATAATTTCACTATCTCCTCTGTCGACTAAGATTTAAGCAAGTATTTCCAGGGATTCGCTTTTTTTATATATTTGTTTTTAAATTACTCAAAGGAGTCTGTAAAGCCTCGATGGGAACAGTTTATCTTGCAACCAGGTAGTCTAGACTTACCAACATGGCTCAGTCCACTTGTCAGTGACTTCATGGATTTGTGCCATGTTTTGGTCTGACCGCCATCAATTGATTTACCATCCTTACCTAGTACCCGTTTCATAACAACTGCATTACTTACTCGATGGTCCCAGGATACACGAGCAATGCTTCGAGAACCCCTATGTTCGAATACGAGTAGCCTACGAATATCCTCTACTCTTACCGGCCATATCTCACAACTAAATAACATCAGTTCTGTACTAACGTAACCTTAACTGATCATTCATTTTAGTCACTCTTACACTTACGAATAAATAGTAAATCATGAATTTAATATGATTTCCATTCTTTATTTTCAAGGTATTGGTTATGCGTGTACACTGATTAATTTCTTTCTCAATTGCTATTACACTGTGATATTGGCATGGGCATTTCATTTTATTTTTTCATCATTCACAAGTCAATTACCATGGACAAGATGTGATCAATCATGGAATACACCAGCATGTCGAGTTTTCACTAATCAACCAATAAATTCAAGTATAATTGAAAATACTACTCATATTAGTAATATCAGCTTAATAACAGTTGATGCAACTACAGAATATTGGGAGTAAGAAAAGGAAAATCATTTGATTCCTTTAAAATTAATCGTTTGTAATATATTACTGAATTGGATAGATAGTTAAATACTAGTCATACTAACTTGTAGTCGCTTCTGATGATTATGAGTAATATAAATAGTTTTGATGGAGTTTGGTTCTCTGAGCTGGATGGTTTGGTCGTGGAGCTTTCATCGTTCTTCTCAACGACATCATCAGCACAAACGTCAGATAGAAGTGAAGTGTTCGAATTTCTCCACATATGGTTCACATCTTGTTCTGTAGACCTCGATGTTGGTTGGTTCTTGTTGACCTTAAACCTGTCATAGTTTACTTTGTTTTGGTTGTATCTCCCATTGGCTCAGAGAACAAAACTCCATTAAAATCATCCACCTAAGCTACAAATCTTCTTCACCATCTCAATATAAATAGCATGTATAGTCCCATCATATTAATACAGTGAATCCCACCGAAACTTTGTTCAAACCGTTCAAATTTTAGATATGGTCAAATTATATACATCTTTAAGGATTAATGATGTGATCAAATCTTAACACACTGAATCAAATGAATTTATTATGACAATATAATAATAACTATTATGAAGAGTAGAAATCCCTATTTAGACAGATATTTTTATTTATCAGAATGAGGGTTTATGAAAATTGTAGTAATTTAATGCTTGAATTCATGAGTCGATTTAATCTAGAATACCATGGAAAACCTAGAAGCACAGGACAACCGTTTCGTCTTAGTATGGGACTCCTCAGTAGTACACAACCACAATCCCGCACGTGTGATTCGAATCCACGACCTTCGGTTTCGCGCACGACTGCTTAACCTCTAAACCAGTGAACCGGCTGTCATCCAACGGTGTTAACGTCTAACTTCAACCAATCCATGACATTGAACGACCGTCCACCATTGTCTTCACTGAATAACTGGAAGAATAATAGTATATTTCTTAAATGATTTTAAAACAGATATGATCACACCATGTTACTTATTTATGAGAAGGCTTAACTTCATCACTAAAAATTAATTGTCACTGTAGTCATCGGTCGAATTTCTCATGGTGGATTAGCCTATATAAGCATTGATCCTTAGTGGAACAATCAATTTTTTTAAAACAAACAGATCTTTTACTTCTGTTGCCTTTCAAAAAGGATCAGTCACTAGTTAGCTGGTGATCATTATTATCAGAATGGGTTTTGTGAAGAGTGAGTGAGTGGGTAAGTAGGTAAGTAAACGAGTGAGTGAATGAGTAGGTAAGTAAGTAAGTAAGTAAGTAAGTAAGTAAGTAAGTAAGTAAGTAAGTAAGTAAGTAAGTAAGTAAGTAAGTAAGCAAGTAAGTAAGCAAGTAAGTAAGTAAGTAAGTAAGTAAGTAAGTAAGTAAGCAAGTAAGTAAGTAAGTATACAATCATTTTATGTAGTTTTAGACTTGCATGCTACTCTAAATTTTCATAAATCCCCGTATATTTTAACATATTTGTCTTTTAAACAGATATCGTGTACTGAGTATATCTGATGGTATACATAATATTGGAACAGTAAAATGGGATTTAGCTTTGTGTCTTCTTTTCACTTGGATTATTATATATTTATGCATTTGGAATGGGATTAAAACATCGGCAAAAGTAAGCATTTATTGATTTTTTCTTAAAATTACTGATGAGTGAACTAGTATTCGTTTGATGGGAAGGGGTTGAATAAGTTACTTCTTGTTATATTCACTTTGAAAATACCATGATCGTACATGAATATGGGATGCCTTCTGTTGGAACATTTGTCAAGCACTTTTTTTCTGAATATCTTCTGTACGGTTTTGTCAAGTAATAGTGATATTTTCAAATATATTTTATGGAGTTAAATTCATGAGCAAATTTCTTCATTTCTGACTTATTCAACATTATCAGCATCACTTACATACTGACGCTGCCTACTAGCATTCTCCAACCCACTTTGTCCTGGGCCTTCCTTTTCAGTTCTATCTAATTGTTGTTTATTCTCCTCACATCTGTCTCCATTTATCGGCATAATGTATTCTGTGGTCTTCCTCTTTTCCTCTGACTTTGAGGATTCCAAGTGAAGACTTGCCTTGTGACGCAGTTGAGTGGTTTCCTCAATGTGCGTCCTATCCACTTCCATCGCTTTTTCCTGATTTCTTCCTCTGTTGGAATCTGGTTTGTCCTTTCCCCACAGTATATTGTTTCTGATAGTGCCTGGTCAACAAATCCGAAGAAATAAACACTTGTATCTTCTGGATGATGGCTTTCGTAGTTGTCCAAGTTTCCGCTCCATACAGTATAACTTTCTTGACATTTGTATTGAAAATTCTGACTTTGGTGTTGATTGACAGTTGTCTTGAGTTCCAGATGGTCTTCAATTGTAAATATGCTGCTCTTGCCTTGCCGATCCGCGCCTTTACATATGCATCAGATCAATGATTTTGCCAATATATGTGGAGGTTTTTACATTTTCCAAAGCTTCTCCGACATGTGTAATATGATTGTTGTATCGGAGATTCTTGCTTTTCCATTTGTGTATGTTAAGACCTACTGCTTCTGAGGCTGCTGCTACACTGGTCGTTTTCTCTTGCATTTATTGTTGCGTGTAAGATAGAAGAGTGAGATCATCTGCAAAGTCCAGGTTGTCCAGACGCATCCTAGCTGTTCCATCAGTATCACTATCTCGGTTAATTTCATAATCGTTGATTTACATGTCGATGGTTAATTTCAAGAAAGAGATACACCATTTTGTTTCTTATTTGTGTGTTTCTAAAGTAATTGTATCAATGAATTCAACTTGAGATGAATGCTTTCAATCTCTTCAGGTTCAATGATTTTTTTTATTCATGGACTGAGCTTTGTTCATTAAATAACCACTTAGTTCTAACCGTTTGGTCTAATTACTATCTGATTTTAGACGGATTTTATTTATGGAACTCGTTTTCGACGTGTTTTTGTAGAGTTTAATAAATCTTCATTATACTGATCTTTCATTGTCTTATTCTGTGTCTTGAGAATTGTAACGGTTTTCTTTTTGAATTTCGAACACTAGAATCGAGGAATTACAGTAGTTCCTGATTGTCAAGTAAAAACAATGAGACTGCAAACTTAACAAAGTCGACACGTACATAACAGTGACAATACACACAGACATTAACAGGGCTCGTTACAGATATAACACTGGCCACCTGAATCTAACGAAATAAAACAGATTCATGATATTCTGCTCGAATATTGGTTCTTTCTCTTTTCAAGTCAATAATGAAGAAATCTGTGGATGAAGTAAACTTCGACTTCATTATAAACGATCCGATTGCGTTTTTACGAAGTTCCTTATTTTTTTAAATTATTGTTTACTGTATAGTTAATCAAGTTATTGACTTTTATTAATTTGCATAGATTATGTATGTGACTGCACTTTTACCATATGGATTCATGTTTATTCTATTAATACGAACTGCTTTACTTGATGGTGCTTCAAATGGATTAATTCACTATTTAAAACCGGATTGGTCCAAATTAACGGATATGACAGTAAGTGGTAATAAGGAGTGTTCATTCTTCATCCGTTTTATTTCTAAACTATAATGACTGAACCGCGTATATTATTAGGTTGTGTGTGGTGTGGGCTACTTATATCCATATAAGTAGTATATAACGGTGGTCAGGCAAAGAATGTATTTCAGTAGAAGATCGATAAGAAAAGTACGGGACCGGCACGCAGTTGATATGAAAATCCATGAATAATCAAATCTGAGACAATGGACTGATATTTCCAAAAGGAACAGTCAAGTTTGAGACTATGTTTTAATATACAATCGATTGTCCTCACTCGTATTCTGTCCATTACAAGTGTAGTATTGAAAAACCAAAGATGTTATGCAGAGTGTTGTGTTTCTGAAGAATCCCATGGATCTAAATTGATTTCATTATGTTTCATAATTTCAAGCAAAATATTTTCACTGATACATCTCAATATAGTGAACGAAAGCAATGTGACAAAATTTGTTTGTTTGGACACATAAATATTGGTGCATAGGGGCATCGAATATATACGTGCACTACACAAGTCACTTGATCTGTGTGAGGACTGTGATACTGCCCGGGTACCCAAACCGAAACAGGTGGTTTTCCTAAAGGGACACATCTAGAGCCTTCGACCTAAACGTCTGATCCACAAGGTAGTGGAACAATGTAACGAGATGCAGTCCGATGATAGCCGGTCACCAACGATTGGTTCATACTCCATTTGTTCCCTCAGGATACTGGAGCCCATGTGCACTATTGTTTTGGAATCAGGGTTTTTTAACTCCCCTAGATGGACTCTTTGTGTCCACCAACTCGGACATTCGCTTTTCATCCTCACAGTTTCGTAAACAACAGTAATGCCACGAGAAGTCAGTGAATATGACGTCCCTGTTAGTGGCTGTATACATGTGGCCATGTGAGAGTATTTTGAGAGCGATAGCTGACTATCCCCACCTTTCACCATACGAGGGTAACGTAATCCTCAAATTACATAATTTCACTAGCTCATATTTCAAAAATCTAATCGGAACGCAAAATTAATAAACTTTGCAAATCACCCATTATTCACCATTTGTACTGTAAATTCAAATGTTTAATCGGTCAAATAAATTATCCATAACTAATTTTTGACATTCTCCTCCTCATGTATCTACATTGGTTTCCTTTTTGATTGAGATCATGAACCGATTGATATTAGACCGCAATTGAAAACCTGGAAGCACTGGATGAGCGTTTCGTCCTAGTATGGGACTACTCGGCAGTGCGCATCTACGATCCGAAACATGGGATTCGAATCCAGGAAATTCGGTTTTGTGCGTGAACGCTTAAAAAAAGACTATTTATCATAAAATTGGACAGGATTATACGTTACTAAAACGATTATTGCATCATTTGCCAAATCATTTAGCGAAACTGAGATTGCATGTATTAATTCTTATATACACTGAATCACAATTCATTTGTTTTATGAGAATGTATGATGTTTATAGCATTCTTTTATTGAAAATATTTTGTGGTTATAGTTCAACATCTCTCAGACCTACATGTAAACGTTTCTTCATCTCAGACATTCTCAATAAACTACTTCTCTATGATTGATATATCAGTGAATAATACTAATACCATATTAGTCTAGCCCTTCAAATGCTGAACGTATTCGTTCGATCGAGTTGCAATCTGGGCATTAGTTTAGATAATTCGACATCACATACATTATGATGAAATGTTGGTTGGTTGACGATGATTAAAAGGAAACTATAAACTTAACTTGGTACTTGACGATAAAAAGAATTAGTGTACCCAGTGAGATTCATACCTGCGTCACCTTACTTCATAGTCTGAGATAGTTCAACTGAACTATTCGGGCAATAACTGACCTTCTTTAAGTCTGAAATGCTAACAGAATATCATTGATTATATATTTCAAATTGAACAAAACACTTATAATCAACTTCTTACATGAGTGGTATAAAGTGTACTATTAACTGTCATTATCCTGCTATCATTATTGAACTACATACTTGAAGTACCTTATCAAGTTGATAATATAATGATATAATCAAAAGTTTAGTAGAGAAGATTTATACCTCAGATGGATAGTTTTAATGAAGTTTTGTTCTTTAAACTGAATGATTTGATCATGAGACTTTCATTGTTCTTGTGAAGTTTATCGCTCATGATGTGTTGTTCAATGATTTAATACGTTCAAATGTTGTTTTATGATATGATCATCTTAAAAGTTATACAATGAATAATCATCGTTGTATGATTAACTTATTCATTATTATTTTCTATATTACAAAATTCATTTTAAAGGTTTGGTCGGATGCAGGAACTCAAATATTTTTTAGTTATAGCCTTGGTTTAGGTGTATTAACTTCATTTGGTAGTTATAATCAATTTCATCATAATTCTTTACGGTAAGTATCATTTAAAATATAAGAATAATATTGATTGATTGACTAAATTTAGAAAAATTAATTAAGTATGTTACTCCTAGTGATGGAGCATAGATCGCTAACCAGCATTTCCCATTCAACCCTGTCCTGGGCAATACTCTCCAGTTCTTTCCAGTTGTTATTCATCCTTCTCATATCTGCTTCCATTTCCCGACGCAATGAGTTCTTTGGCCTTCCACTTTTCCCCTTCCCTTCAGGATTCCAAATTAGGGCTTGTCTTGTGGTGCAGTTTGATGATTTGCGTAATGTATATCCTATCTATTTCCATCGTCTTTTCATGATTTCCTCTTCAGCTCGTAGCTGGTTTGTTCTCTCCCAAAGAAGGCTGTTGCTGATAGTATCTGGCCAATGCATGTTGATTATCTTGCGTAGACAACTTTTCATAAATACTTTTACCTTCTTGAATGAAGTATTTATTGTATGGTTCTCAGATTTTACTAAGAAACTCTGTAATTTGGTATTCAAATACATTCTATTGTTAATTGATTAATTGGCATTGAGGTTGGCCAGGAGAGGAGAAGCGGTTGAAAATTGTCCTTACTTGTATTCTCGTTCACCACAACACTGTTAATTAAAATTGTATCCATTCAGTATGTTACATGACAATGAAAGTCATAATCTGTTTATTTATGTTCAAATATGACAGATCACTTATTAATCTGACTTATTACTTATTTGATGAATAGGAAACAGAAATGGAAACTCTTAAAAGCTTCAAGAAAATCAACTGACGATATTCAATTCATATTGTAATGAACGAGAACACAAGTAGGGACAGTCGAATGTATTTGCATATAAAATAACAGAACATCTTAGTAAAATCTGTGAACTATACAGTAAATAATTCAATTGTATAATGTCAATCAGTCGTCTTGAACTTCACTGTTCTTTCGTTTCCACACCAATCATTGTCTGTTCTCGTTCTCTATTTTTTTTTTCGATCTTCTTAACCTTCTACCTACAGGTATGATACATACTACTTATATCTGTTACTTTTTCCGAAATCTTGATCTATTTCAAGTATTGTCAAATGATGATTATTAACAATGTAATACTTGTGTAGATGTGTAACATGTTGAATGATTACAACTATTCATTTAGAATAATGATTAGATCACAAGTTACAGTTAGGAATTCATTGATGAACCGGTTGTTTAAATGTTTGAGTCATATATTTCTCATTTGTGCCAATAATGAAATTAAACTACTTATATTCCATCTATTTAATACGGAATAATTGTAACTATTCCAGTATATACATATATATTCACATTTTATCATTTAAGTATGCCAACTTGGACCGATGCATAAATGTGCCTGGTTCTACATTGTAGCTGACTGACTCATTAACTGACTGACATTCTATCATACAAAGATTAATAATGCTAAATACCAGAAAAAGACGAAGAAACTCACATGGAAACACTGAAATTATTGGCATGTTTTCGTTTTTATTTATCCTTTTAAGAAACAGAAAATGACGGAGGGAGAGAAAGAGATAAATTGGAATTTGATACAATGTAAGATAGTTGTACCATCAGAAGTGGTAGGAAACTCTAATGATTGAGCTTTTTTATTTGTTTTAACACATAGATGTTGGTACAAAGGGGCACCAGATACATATGTGCCATACAAATCAAATGAGATTTGTGTGAGGACTGTGATACTGCCCGGGTACCCAAACCGAAACAGGTGGTGTTCTTAGGGGGCCACACCCGGAGCTTTTGACCTCAAGGTTTGATCCGCAAGGCAGTGGAACATCGTAAGGAGGTGCAGTCCCATGGTGGTCGGTGACCAACGAACGGTCCATTCGCCATTTGTTCCCTCAGGATTCTGTAGACCATGTGCATCCTTGGTTTGAAATCAGGGTTTTCCAACTCCCCTAGGTGAACACTCTGTATCCAACAACCCGGTTAAAACACCTAATATTCGCTTTTCGTCCTCTCAGTTTGGTAGACAACAGTAATGCCACGAGAAGTCAGTGAATATGACGTCCCTGTTAGTGGCTGTATACAAGTGGCCATGTGAGAGTATTTCGAGAGGGAGAGCTGACTCTCCCCACTTTTGGCCGTACCAGGGCATTTGGGAGCTAATGATTGAGTATGTTTGACTGATACAAACTGTTGAAAATATTTAGAAAATTGGGTGAAACTTTAATTCATAGAAGACCTTTGAGCGACGCTTGACTGACCTTGAAGGTTATAAACCAGTGTGGGGAATTTGAATTGTGATGGTTAAGTTTCGGAATTAGATTTAGGATTTTCATCACCAACTGACATCAGCTATAATGTTAAAACTCTATTTATCCAAATGGATGAGTGAATTTCGTTCCAAATTCCAAGACCTATTATCTTATACCTGATTGATTCATCTATAAATTATAATCTCGTCGAAAATTGTTATATCTAGAGCTTAGATTTTTTTCAATATACGACGTATAACTTGAGCAATCGAACTCTAGAACCAACCAAGTTGTAAATGAGAAAATAGAAGACAGAAGTGTAAGGAATGCTATAGCAAACAGTGTCAATTGTATTCTGAACAATTACAACTGGGATGAATATCAAAAACAGATATTTATACGTATTGAGTTCATAGAGATTATTGTGTTTCACTGAAAGCATAAACTGATCATTGTCTAAAATTGATAGATTTATGATTTCAATCAAAAAGGGATATTGGCAAGATTATAATTTATAGACGAACCAATCAAATATATGATAACAGGTCTTAGATTTTGGTACGAAATTCATTCATTCATTTGACTAAAAAGAGTTTTGACATTAAAGCTGATGTCAGTTCGTGATGAAAACCCTTTAATCTAATGCTGAACCTTCACCATCAACTGTAAATCACAATTCTAATTTCTCACACTGGTTTATAACCCTCATTTAGTTCTAGTTATTAGGTGGATACTCTCAAGGTCGGTCTAGCATCGCTCAAAGGTCGTCCGTAAATTATAGCCTCACCGAGATATTTGTTATAATATTTTAAAACTAGTGCTTAGATGTTCTTACTGTACAAAATCAGTAGTATTAAATCAAGTTATAATGTAGTGGCTTAACCTCGTTAATCATCAATCACTTTGATAACCGTTATCATATAAACTTCAAGGGTGTTTGAAATGAGAAGACAATAAGAAACGGTGACTACAGTTTACTAGCGGATAGTACAGATCACAAAGCTACAAGTACATCGAGCGAATTTGAAGCAGAGAGGGGAAATGTAAATACACAGGTGAATTATTAGTCAAACCGAATAAGATACAGGTAGTCAGGCAAGGTAAAGGCTAATAATAGGATTCGAGTACATATATACATGAGGAAGACAATGAATCAACGGGTGATATTTAAGATATTGGCATTTTAGCCAGAGAGAGATATGGCAAAGCAAGCGTTACATTCCTGCAATTGAAGAACATATGGAACTCACAACAACTATCAACCGCTATCAAAATCACAATCTTCAATACGAACGTCAAGGCAGTTCTATTGTACGGAGCTGAATCTTGGAGAACTACATCAACCACCATCAAGAAGGTACAAGTATTTATAAATAGTTGTCTACGCAAGATACTCAACATTCATTGGCCAGATACCATCAGCAATAGCCTTCTGTGGAAGAGAACAAACCATCTTCCAGCTGAAGAGGAAATTATAAAAGAACATTGGAAATGGATAGGACATACATTGAGGCAATCATCAAACTGCACCACGAGACAAGCCCTAACTTGGAATCCTGAAGGGAAACGGAAAGGAGGAATTTCAAAGAACAGATTACATTGGGAAATGGAAGCAGATATGAGAAGGATGAATAACAACTGGAAAGAACTGGAGAGTATTGCCCAGGACAGTGTTGAATGGGGAATGCTTATGGGCAGCTTATGCTGCTCCACGAAGGGTAACAAGTGTAAGTAAGTAAGTAGAGAGAGATAGGTCCGTAGGTTGTCACTTGTGATCAGGAATACACTTCTATACGGTCGTGTTAGTGATCATAATAATACTAAGAAATAGACGAATTGCTACTGTTTGAATACCACTGTCTGTTAATTAAGTTAATAAAATGGCTTAACCAAAATTTAACTATAATCGAAACTGTTTGTTTGAGAGTTGCTATAATAATGATAATGATAGTAATAAATGTGACACTTCATGTTTCATCATTAACACCAGTGATTAACCAGAGTGTAATTTACTGAGGGGCTAGTTCTTTTAAGAGAAAATTAACAATGACAAACAAACAAAGTAATCTACTTTGTATTGTTTACTCGAAAGTTCCCATTAATGTGTTAGCTCTGCAACTGATCAATCTCTGATTAGTATATGTGCATCCTATGCGGACTACCTCGATATTGCTTTAATCCACAAGCATTCTAAGCAAGTATCTATCCGGGCTTAGTAGTTAAGTGGATGACGCGATGATGTTTCAAGTAAACGGCATTGAGTTCGAGTCTCAGAGGGGATATCGACTCTAGGATGCAAGTAAATCCAACTGAAGACTCCCATGTGGGACGAAACACACGTCCTGCATTCCACTACTAGCCACTATCTATCGCTGATTATAAAACAGAGTAATCGGTTAAAAATTTGTTCTAGCTGATTGAACTATCATTGATGATTCTTCTTTTCCACAATTGATTGATCACTGGGTGGTGATCAATGTCATGTTTGTCTAGTCCTTATTAGTGCAGATCGAATGCTATCGATCATGTTGCAATGTGGCCACCAGTCTAGGTGACTCGACACTGCGGGCACTATGTATTGATATTTAGATGGTAGTTGGAGGTAGTCAACAGGAAACCCTGGACCTGGGTTTCGTGCCCTCAAGATTACAGGTACATCTTGCTGACGAGTGCCAAGTAGCACGAAACCCGGGTCCAGGGTTTCCTGTTGACTACCTCCAACTACCATCTAGATTCTTTTTTTCTTTTATTATCACAGTGTTATCAATTGAAGATTAAACTAATGACATGCAACTGAACAGTTGCTTTATCATTTAAAACAATAGAACTTTAAAAAAATTGCTTGCAATATTAATTACCAGTATAGGGCTGTGGAGATTATTAGGTTTTTGATTGAGATCATGAACCGATTGATGTTAGAACACCATTGAAAACATGGGAGCACTGGACAGCCGTGACCAGTGGAGCTTATCCGTTTACGGTAGAGAAAGGTATTTACCTCAGTACATTGGAAGATGGTTACGCAATTTCGTGGATTGGTTGAGGTTAGACATTAACACTGTTAGATGCCTACCGACTCAGTGATCTTGAGTTTAAGAGTTCGCGCGAGAGATCGAAGGTCCTGGGTTCGAATTTTGGGAGCTGGATCATGGACGTGAGCTGCTGAGGAGTTTTATAATAGGACGAGACGGCCGTTCAGTGCTTACAGGTTTTCCATTGGTGGTCTAACACCAATCGGTTCATGATCTCATCATTAATTACATTGATTCTTTTTTTCCCCGATTTATATCGATTCGCATCATACAGGAATCATATTATCTTACTGAAATACTAATTTTCTCTTTTTTGTTGCTTATCAATTAGAGATTGCTGCCTATTTGCACTGGTTAATACATTTACAAGTTTATTATCTGGATGTGTTATATTTTGTACACTTGGTTATATGTCATATATATCAAATATACCATTGAATCAAATAGCTGAATCTGGTCCTGGACTTGGTTTTATTGTATATCCAAAAGCAATTGGTACTATGCCAGGTAGCCCATTCTGGTCAATATGTTTTTTTATTATGATTATCCTATTGGGTATTGACAGTATGGTAAGTACTATGAACAGGTTTTCTTTTTTTTCATATTTAACTTATTATCTTATAAGTAAGCTATAAATATAATGTGAAGTTCGAGATGATGGAGAAGATTTATAGTCCAGGTGGATGATTTTGAAGAAGTTTCGTTCTCTAAGCTGGAATGTTTGGTCATGGAGCTTTCATCGTTCTTCTCAACAACATGATCAGCACAAACTTCAAATAGAAGTGGTGCTCAAATTTCTTGCCAGGACAAGCTTTGAGCTATATGTGGAGAAATTTGAACACGTCACATCTATTTGAAGTTTGTGTTGATGATGTCGTTGAAAAGAACGATGAAAGCTTCACGACCAAATCATCCAGCTTAGAGAACAAAACTTCATCAATAGTGTGAAGTTCATTGATGAAAGTGTAATTGTTGATTACTCACTTAATTACTTACGGCTGTTACTGCTAGGGAGCATAGGTCGCTGATTAGCCTCCTTAACCCATTCTGTCCTGGGCAGTAGCCGAAGAGGGGCTCCAGATGGAGTTCGTAGTTGATAAAGGATATGATATTTTCGATCAGGATAATCTATTCATTTGTACATCAATACATCCACTCGTCTGGAATGTAAATAATAATATAATCTTCTGTGACTTCAGTTGATAAGCATGTTAAAGCTTGTACGTCTTATCTTAACAACAACAACAACAACAAAAACGACAACACAAAGAAGTTATAATCTTACAAAATTAAAGATCGATATTTCTAAGTAAACCTAGAATAATCAATATGTTCCACGAATTCAATGACTTGATGATAAACATCCTTCATGAAGTTTGCATAATCACATTTCGATGATTATTGATTTGTAAAATATTATCTCAATGAAAGGTATTCTTTGGTTAATGTTTACTTTTAACCGATAGATAAGGTGATCATTCACAGAATGCCATTGTATAATACAATCTTCAAATATTAGTTATTCTGATATGTATATTTACTAGAGAAGTGGTTATTTTCAATATTTCAAATCATGAGTCAATTGAAGCTAGACCATCATGGAAAACCTGGAAGTACTAGATGACCGTTTCGTCCTAGTATGGGACTCCTCAAAAATGCGCATCAACTATTCCGCTCGCGGAATTCGAATCCAGGACTTTTAGTCTCGAGTGCGAACGCTTAACCTCTTGACAACTGAGCTGATCGTCATCCAACAGTGTTAATGTCTAACTTTAACCAATCAACAGAATTTCAGCACTATCTTCCATTGTACTAAGGTAGATACCTGTCTCTACCTGACATAGGATTATTGAATATACATTAACTGTTTAATTATTATTCACTATTTTATTTGTAATTTAAATTCTAAAATCTGTTATTTTTCTATAAACAGTTCGCAGGAGTTGAAGGTTTCATAGCAGCTGCAGGAGACTATTTTCCTCATGCTTTAACGAGCAAAAGGTTTCGTTGTATATTTGTCGGTTGTGTATGTATTACATCATATTTAGTTGGTCTATCAATGGTCACTAATGTAAGTTGATTCAGTGTTTCTTTCTTGATCTCAACTTAAATTTTAAGTAAATTTTCTATTTACTAAGCTCTCTAACAATGAGGAATGGAGTAAATTAAAAGATAATTTAAAGCAATGTGAAACCAGAGTCAGAACTGTGAATTCTTAGTTAACGGAGTCGACCAGAGAAGGTGGCGAAATTTATGACTCCGTTGATGTTTCGAAATTCCATTCGCCAACATGTTCTTTAGAAAAGTTATTTTAATGCGTAATTGCTTGTTTTCATGAGCGTTGACTGTAGTTTAAAGAAACGGAATTTTCTTGGGAATACTGAGTAGCCACTTCAACCTTAAGTTTGTGTTTCTTACGTGAAGGATCTTAAATGTTATCGGTTTGTTTCCTCTTTTACTACTCTATGTTTTTGGCGTTTCTCGAGAATATTTTTGTACTGTGACCATATACATGAGTTGTGTCCTTACCGTTCGTTCTTTTGGGTTGCTTGAAGAATATATATATATATATATTTCCCCAGATGAATCTGGTCTTCCTGTTGGGGCACAGTGGAATAGCTTAGCTTGCCCTGTTATAGTGTTTTTGAATTTACTCCCGTTTTCCGGTTTTAAGTGATAACGTAATCTTTTCAAAAGTAGCAAGATAAAAGAAGTTTGATGTGTAATCTTCATACTGCTATTCAATCGATTTGTCTTCCATTCATTTACCTTATCACATTTTTCATCAATATACAGTAACTCTTCTCTTTATTTATACATTCTTCTTTAGGGTGGAATGTATGTATTTCAATTACTTGACTATTACAGTGGAAGTCGTATCATACTGATTGTGGGATTGTTAGAATCATTAGTGATTGGATACATTTATGGTTAGTTCAAATATAATTTATTCGAAGAAGTTTATATTAATTCACTTGGTATTTTTTGGCTTGTATCTTCCCATTGAGATTTAAGACTGCAATTGATCAGTCTGTTATTGACATACGTGCATACTGTGCACATGCCTCGATGTTGCCTTAATTCACAAGCTTTTTGTAAGCAACGATGGATACTGGTTAGCAGTGGAATCCAGAACGCGCTTTTCGTCCTGTTTGGGACTCATCATCTGAATGTACCTGCATCTCGGAGTTGATGCTCACTCTGGGACTCGAACCCTGTACCAGTCGCTTCAAACGCCATCACGTTATCCACTCAGCTACTGAGTTTGAAGCGAATGGTACTGGCTTCGAGTTCCAGAGTGAGCATCAACTCCGAGATGCAGGTACATTCAGATGATGAGTCCCAAATAGGACGAAAAGCGCGTTCTGGATTCCACTGCTAACCAGTATCCATCGTTGCTTACAAGAAGTTTATATTAGTTCAAATATTTTACAGTTAGAGGCGATAAAAGTGAATATCAAAGTATCATTGGAATAGATATGATTTTGTGAATTGAATCTAATATGTTTACATTCTGTTATTTACTTAAGTTTTCTTAATTTATATATTTCATCAGACAATACAGAGTAGCTAGTATTTTTTTAAAAAAATGAAGAAACCAGTTTATATATTTTCTACTTTTATTTCATGCTACTTAAATAGCTGATTTAAGTAGTTTTATGTCAGATATTTTTAAAATAAAAAAAATGGTAACCACTGTATTGAATTATCAATCGAGTGACATAAATATTGAGTACCTTTTACTGTTTACCAACATTTTATATCTAAAAATAAGGGGTTTGAAATGATTAAAAGGACCATGTCATTTAAGAGAACGTTTCTAGACTGATATTATAGTTACAAATAACAATAGACACCGAATGGCCAACATAAATTCACTAGCCAGTGGTATTGTCTTAGGCACAAAGTAAACAATAAGACCATCGTTAGCTAAAACGGGTATCTTATGATAGAAGAGTAGACTTTGGAGGTGAATGTAATTCAATCAATAATGATGAACCAAGTTAGTAAATAATATACTATTTGAATAATATTACCTATGAGATGGTGGAGAAGATTTGTAGCTCAGGTAGATGATTTTGATGGAGTTTTATTCTTCGAGTTGGCGCTGGAGCTCTGAGCTCCGAGAACAAAATTACCTGTGCTAATTCAATTTCATTTTGCGAT
Organism: Schistosoma mattheei; assembly: GCA_944470405.2. Taxonomy (NCBI): domain Eukaryota; kingdom Metazoa; phylum Platyhelminthes; class Trematoda; order Strigeidida; family Schistosomatidae; genus Schistosoma; species Schistosoma mattheei. The sequence continues at coordinate 87,757,077 of OX103943.1, forward strand.
CTATTTCGCCAAGTAAATATATCATTTCACAGTGGTTCAGTCAAAAATATCTTTTGAATCTAGGGATTTCTGTTTCCCGAAAGAAATTCAAAAACATATATACAAATTTTTGTCGGAATCATAATTGGTTGAAGTTAGACATTAACACCTTTGGGTGCCAGTGGACTCGATGGTCTAGAGGTTATGCGTTCGCACGTGTGACTCAGTATCCAGAGCCCGAGTCTCAAGGCAGGATCGTGGATGCTCACTGCTGAGGAGTCTCATACTAGGACGAGACGGCTATTCAGTTCTTCCAGGTTTCCCATGATGGTCTAGCTTTAATGGACTTATGAATTCAACTATTAAATCATAATTAGGTCTGAAAAAACTTATGTAGCATAGTTTTTTTAAAAATTAATTTGCGTGTTTTAAGATTACTTCCATTAAGAATAGACGTTAGATAGATAAATGATGAAATCCAAAGTGTATAATTCAGCCATTCCACCATTGTTTAGGGTTTCTCTCAGGTAAATACAGAATATACAACGTTTGCGTAAAACACACTTAAATCAATGACTGGTTTATCAATGATGTCATATTTACTGTAAGACAATAGAAGATTATAGGTTGGATTTCGTGTAATTCAATGGATGTAGATCTCTATGAACCATAAACTGGAACAAATCAACACTTTGAGGATTTCTGCTTGTAAATTTGAAAAAAGTTTTTTTAATCTCTCTGTTCTATTGTTTTTCTAACCACAGGTTACAAGCGTATTTCAAATGACATGAAAATGATGTATGGTTTCTCATTAACATGGATTACATGCTTATTCTGGTGTATAGTTACACCAATATTTACTTTTGTAAGTGTTATTCAGAATTTATATATATGGTAGATAAATACTTTTCAAGTTGTCAATAAACATTTGTATTGTCTATTCGAATCTTCCATTGATATTAAGCACTGCAGTTGATCAGTCTCTTATTGGCATATATGCATACTATGTGTATTGCTTAGATACTGCCTCAATTCACAAGCATTATAAGGACGTGACTATCAGGACTCAGTAGTTAAGTGGATAACGTGATGACGATTAAAGCAAACGGTATTGGAATCGAGTTTCAGAGTGAGCATCAACTCTGAGTTGCAGGCACATTCAGATGATGAGTCCTAAATAAAACGAAACGCGCGTCCTGGATTTCACTGCTAACCACTATCCATCATTGCTTATAACACATTTACGTTATTCTCTAATTTGTAAACAACTTTATTAGAATCAAGTGACTAGAATGCCTTGTAAAGTGTCTTCCTATAAATTCTATAAACATTGAAAAGGGTAAGAATAATCAATTTGATCTTAACCTCAAGGTCTCATGTTACTAACTCTTCGTCACTGATATTTATCAGGATATTCTTTACTATCTATTATTAAGTTGAGGACTCCCACACTAGGACGAAACGACCGTCCAGTGATTCCAGGTTTTTCATGGTAGTCTAGCTTTAATAGACTCATGAACTTAACTATAAAATCATCAAATTGATCTATGTAAAAGAAACTCTATTAAACCCTGTAGAAATTAGCTATGAATTGGCATTATTTAGTTAATTGAGTTCAATATTATTAAAATGTATTGTGGTTTCTAAGTTAGATAGTTCATTCATGAAGCTTTTATTTTGTAATACACAACATCAGTATTTAATTGAACGCCCCCAAATGCCCTGGTACGGCTGAGAGTGGGGAGAGCCCGCTCTCCCTCTCGAAATACTCTCACATGGCCATGCTTATACAGCCACTAACAGGGAAGTCATATTCACTGACTTCTCGTGGCATTACTGTTGTCTACCACATTGAGAGGAAGAAAAGCGAATTTTCGGGTTGGTGGACATGGAGAGTCCTGAAGCAACAAATGGCGTATGAACCAATCGATGGTGACCGGCTATCATAGGACTGCATCTCCTTACATTGTTCCATTACCTTGTGGATCAGATTTCTAGGTCGGAGGCTCCGAGTGTGGCCCACTAGGAATACTACCTGTTTCGGTCTGGGAATCCGAGCAGCATTACAGCCGACACACAAACCAAGTGAGATTTGTGTGGCGCATATGTATCTGGTACCTTCTTTTACCAATATCTATGTGTTCAAATAAATAAATAATTTAATTGAACGAGAAGTGAACTATTAGAACTTCATTACACTTGATCAACAGCTTGTTCCTCTAGTCTGAAACTTAGTTGGTTGGTTGTTGCTCAATCTGTACGCTCACTATTTGCATGTTTGTTTTAGTTCAAACTGATCAAGCTAATAGGAAAAAGAAATAATAACTACAGCTCAAAGGTAAAATAATCAAATGACCACACTGTAATGGATAACAACTAGTTGAATTTCAGAACAATAAAACAAGCTATTAGTCAAATATAGAGATCTTACTTCTCTCTGAACTAAGTGCTGATAATGTTGTACAGTAGTACAATGACTACATGATGAATAATAGTGAGATTTAATACACTCAGTTGGTTTTATCAACTACTGTCTAGATTGGCTGAGTAGTATAATGCTTTGATTCAAACCTGAATATTCTGATATTTTGTCAGTTATTTAGTTAAACTTACTGAGTAATCTTATATTCAGGAAGAAACGAACATATTGTTGTTGTAAACTAGAAATATTTATAATATCCCAATGAGTAGAAACATTAAGCTTTTAGAATTTCAGATGTTTTGTAACTCAGTGTAGGTCACTTCTTCAGAGGATGAATAAAAATTAATTTCATCCAATTGCAACTCATTGGGATATAATAAATATATTATTTTTTTTTTAAATTTATAACAATCTACCAAATGCTCATTTAATGAGTGAGTATGCTGAGCAGCAGATTGTTCTGTTCTACTTTACGGCTAAGAAACGTGGTCATTAAGAGTAGAAGATACTCATGAGTTACTAGAATTTGATCACAGATACCTTAAAAAAATTGCTCGCGTCTTCTACGATCACCGAATAAGTAATAGTGAGGTTAGTCGTAGGGTATTAGGGAATGATGATTGTAAATCAGTTGATGAGGTTGTAAATCTTCATCGACTGAGATGGTTGGGCCACGTGTTGCGTATGCCTGAACACCGATTACCACGACGTGCAATGCTAACCGGTGTTGGAGATGGTTGGAAGAAGGTTAGGGGCGGCCAAACCAAAACATGGGATCAGTCCACAAAGTCACTAAATTTCTGATCTCAACCATGTTAGTAGATATAAACTAGTCGGTTGGGGTCCATGTGACTATCGTAACCAATGGTTGGAGACTGTGGATGACATGTCTCAGAACCGATCACAATGGCGTCGGTGTACACACTCTCTATCTTCCCTCAAACTATCAGACTAAAATTATTTCATTTTTTTTATACGAACTAACTTTCTTCCCGTATTATATCCTTATATGCAATCTTTCTTTTATGTATTACCACCATCATATTAACTACTTCTATGAATTCGGTGTTCATCTTGCTGTGCTAATGAGGTATGGCAACTTGGACCGATGCATATATGTGCCTGGTCCTACGTTGTAGCTGACTGACTGACTGACCCGATGCTCACTTTATTTGAAATTATCAGGTCAAACCTTGTTAAAAACACATATACTGGTGGTTAGTTTATAATGTAATGTATTATCAGATTGACTTTCCAACATTATTTTACTATGTTTTCTATTTTCAAGTGAGTAGATGTGTTGTTGTATTTTCTTTGCGGAAAAATTCTAGGCTCTTTTCATTATCAGCGTTATTGTTTATGAGGAGTTAACTTATAAACGGGCATCAATCCATAAACCATATCGATTCCCAGGATGGGCTGTAAAAGTTGGCTGGCTTATAGCTAGTTCCAGTGTACTTTTAATACCACTTGTAATGATTATTAAAATTTTTCAAACATCAGGAACACTTATACAGGTAACTTGTGAATCATTTCTCAATTTGGTTAGTTTTTTGTGATGACAGATACAACTCTGGTTTTAAAATCCGTAATTCATTCATTTGAAACCTATCCGGAACCAGTAGGTCCTGGATTCGAGTCTCGCAGGGGTGAGGTCGTGGATGCGCACTGCTGAGGAATCCTATACTAGGACGAAACGACCGTCCAGTGCTTCCAGGTTTTCAATGGTGGTCTAGCTCCAATTGACTCATGATTTCAAGTAGCGAAATTTCTAAAATCTCCTTAAACCCCTCCTGATAATAATTAAATTCATTTATTAAAGCCAAGGGAGAGATAAGGGTGTTACGAATTTCTTATGAACACAAAGACTTAGATTGTTGGTTCCAATTCCTATAGCTTCTGCTATGTGTAAGAGACGAGATCGAACACCATAAGGAAAACTAGTGGGAATACGATAAATAACATTAAATGACTTGCTTCTGTCCACTACGTGACCGCTATCGATCGTGTGATGGAACCAAGCTGCGTATTGTCTTGACATTAGCTTTTTCTAACCACGAAGGGAGGTGTTCACTAACTCTTTGGTTCAGTTGTTTGGTAGTGCACCTAATATAGCTTCCTCCACAGGACCAGCTGAATTCGTAGATACACATAGAAGTGGAATAACCAGGTAACTTATACTTTATTTGGGAAATCACCATAGATCGGGTCGAGTACAATAGACAGACGTTAGCTGCATTAAACGTTCTCTTCACTGCTCTAGTCAATCTATCACGTAGTAAATCACCAGTTACATCATCATTGAATTGTAGCTTCATGAAAAGAGGTTTCTTATTAGCCGTTAGTGTCACTATTTTCTTGTTTGTTACACGCAATTGTTTCTTCAGGAAACCCTGTGGATATTCCAATTCAATCAACATATTATGAATGTACTTTAATTTTTATCATTTGTGTCAACTGAGAATATCTTAATAGCTCTATTTGCTAGACATTTGACTAGGTTTCTCTTATAATGATGGGGTACAAAGCTTAAGAAATGTGTGCATTGGCTTGATGAAGAACTTTTTCTATATACACTTCTACTGATAGAACCGTTTTCTTTTCTATTTAACAAAACGTCAAGGAAATGTAGTTTATTATCTAGTTCCTCTTCACATGAAAATTTAATTGCAGGATGTTTGTTATTAACTAGTTCTAGTAGTTGTTCTTTTCTAATGTTCTGATTGGCAATGATGAAAGTGTCATCAACGTGACAACAATAGAAATCAAGCTTATTGATAACCTCTATGAGAGGTCCGTTTTCTAGTTTCGTCAGTAAAAATCCACAAGGATGGGACCTAGAGGCGAACCCATCGCTATACCATCAATTTGTCGATAATATATGTTATTAAAGATAAAATGGACATTCATTGGGCATTTCAAAAGTAATTCTTTAAGACTAACCTCAGGAATTCCAATATTGATTTGTTTTTCCTGTAGTTGTTGGCACACAAAATCAATAGTCTCCGTTAACGGTAAATTGGTGAACAGGGAAGCAACGTCTAAAGATATCATCCATTTCCCATTTAAGTCCATATGTTCCACTTTAGAAAGCCTGACGAGGATCTAATGGAAAACAATGCTGTTCGCTTATATATTTTGCTCTAAATTTTACTTCCTAATTTATGGTGGGATGTGGTCTATTTGGCTGATATATAGACCAAGTATGTTTGAAATGCATGATTTACATAGTGGAATCTGGTATTGATGTACTAGACTCAACTGGCAGGGCTAGGAAGACAAATGACCAATAAGGACACTAGGTCGCTCATACCGGTCGAACGTCACAGTACTAAGATTGTATAAGTCATATTTCAGCCGGCGAATAAATCACGTGATAATTAGCTAGGCTGAAATTAACAACCGGCCTATGATCCATCGGGGGTTACAGGAGTAAGCAAGTAAAGTAAGTAAATAAAAAATTACAACATTCATAATGCAAGTTTCTATGTTGTTCCGTATACAGGATTTATGATGGTGATCAGACAGAAATTAAAAATGATTAATCTTCTTATCTGTTTTTGATTGAGATCATGAAGTGATTGATGTTAGACCAACATGAAAAACCTGGAAGCACTGTACGGCCGTTTCGTCTCAGTATGGGACTCCTCAGCAGTGCGCATCCGCGACCCCGCTCGCAGGATTCGAACCCAGGGCCTTCGTTTTCACGTGCGAACGCTTAACCTCTAGACCAGTGAGCCGGCCGGCATCCAACGGTGTCTATGTCTAACCTCGACCAGTCCACGAAATTGAGCGATGCAGTCCAGCTTGCGGGATTGTGGATGCGCGTTGCTGAGGACTCCCACAATAAGGCGAAACGGCTGACCAGTGCTTCCATATTTTCAATATTAGTCTACCATCTATCGGTTCGTGATCTCAATCGAAAACCTAATAATCTCCACGATTCTATAATGATGATTCTTACATGTTGCTGACATTAATTATTCAAAAGTGTATTTTCTTTTCATGGTATCGATCGATTTAATTGTTTTTGTATTTTTTTTCATTTTGATCTTCTTATCAAAGAGAATAAAAACTTTATGTATTCCAATTATTGATAATAGTAATACAGAGATTTCAAGTGAGTACTCACCATTTTTGTTCTATTGTTCATTGAATATCATTAATTTAAGTATATTTTTAAGTAAAAATTTGAAAGATAAAAGAACTACTTGCTGAATATCAGGACTAAACGCGCATTCTGGATTCGACTGCTAGCCACCATCATCCATCTTTGCTTAGAATGCTTATGAATAAAGACAATATCGAGACAATCCACACAGTGTGCGCATATGTCACTAAGAGACTGGTCAATTGCAGTGATAAACACCAATGGGAAGATTCATGTAAACAATAACGCGATGATGTTTGAAGCGAACGGTGCTGGGTTGTAGTCTCAGATCAAAAATCAACTCTGAAATGCAGAAACATTCAGCTGACGAGTCCCAAATAGGACGAAACGTGCGTCCTGTATTCCACTGCTAACCATTATCTATCTATTCTAATATTATGTGATAGAGTTTAGAGGAAAGCTTGTTTTTTAATACTTTACACTGAATCAAACTAAGCGATTATTAATAAACATATGCGTTCGTTATTTAAAACTTATGTAGGTTAAGTCACATTGAACATTCAAAAACCAGTTATGCAGCTTAAAAAGTATTACTTTGCATCATTGATCTATTAAAGGTCAAATGAACGGAATATATTGATAAGTTAAACATTTTAGCATGAGTACTGTAGAATTAATTATACTAACGAGAAGTCGAAGTGATTAAATTGTAACGTTTTTATTAAGATATTTAGAATATTCAAAAAGAGTATAATGACATGGCAACAGTAGTTTCCTAGAGGGATTTCAGTGATTAACCTCCAACGAATGATAGTTACAAATTTGTATTATTGTTAGCACTAGGATACAGGATTCAACTTTCATTTTAATTAACAATCGTCCTCTGAATATAAATGGATTTCAGTGTTCATATTCACACATAAAGGTGAATAATTCTTAGATTCTCCATTTTAATATCTACAAATGTATATGTCACATAGCAATTCCACCGTTTTATTTTCATCACTGATGAGATTGTTCTGTGTGGGTGAGAATAATAATGATTAGTTGTTTGCTTAGTTAAACTTGTAGATAGTCTGAAAGGTACTAGATGAGTTATATATCTCATTACCCTTATTATTATTGATGGATTGTTGTTAGATTGTGTCGGTTTTTGGTGTGGAAATATACATTCATATTCTAGTCAAGCTAATCACATGTTCTCGATCTAATTTGTGTTGAAGTCTTGTAGAATAGACACTGAGATGGAATCTAGTGTAGATATTCGTCTAAGGTAAATCAACGTCCCATTTGTAAAGACGAAGAAAAACTAAGCGTTATTACCGATTGAGACTTCAGGCCACAGTATTACTGTATCAATCGTTAATCAAGATATTGATGAGAGTATTAGTTTTATATTTATTAGTTATTGCTGAACTAGAAACATGTCGTTATGCCAGTGATGGGTCAGTAATAACTGTCTGAATAAAATGAAAATTATTTAAGATATTCTCAGTTGATTTTGACTCTAGTAATTTTGAATAGATTGTAGAAAAAACAAACAGTAACATACGTATGATATATATATAATTAAACACATAAACATTGATACAAGGAGGCACCAAAAAGATAAGCGCCGCATAGATCATTCGCTTTATGTGTGGGCTATGATACTACCTGGGTGCCAAAACCGAAGCAGGTGGTTTTCTTAAAGGTCACAATCGCAGCATTCAACCTACAGGTCTGATCCACAAATCAGTGGAGTAACGTTAGGAGATGCAGTAGTATGGTAGCCGGTAACCAACGATCGATTCATACTCCATTTGTTCCATCAGGATCCTGTAGCCCATATACACCATTGGTTTGGAATCAGGGTATCCAACTCTGCGTGTCCGCCAACCCGAATAAAGCACCGAACATTCGCTTTTCTTCCCCTCAATTTGATAAACAACAGTAATGCCACGAGAAGGTAGTGAGTAGGACTTCCCTGGAAGTGATTGTATGCACGTGGCTATGTGAGAACATTTTGAGAAGAAGAGCTGACTCTTCCTACCTTCGGCCATACCAGAGCATTTGATAGCTTATATATAGTAATTCATATTGTGAACTATGAAATACAACTGTCCTTGTATCCATCTTAGTCTGACTGTACTCTTATTTACTAATCTATCAACTTTAAATTGTAATCATCAAATCTTATTGAGTTATCACAGATATTTTGTTGCCTTTCTTCACATTTTATATTACAGAATTCAATGTAATCACTTCAACTGGAACTTTATACAATCCAGATGAAAAGACAATGTAATTTATCATTTCTATTATACACTATTTATACTATACAACTAATTTTACTTTTATATGGATACTACTTTTTTAAATATTACTTAAATTAGTATTCAGTAGTAGTGTATTTCTTAAGTAAATATTGCCATCATCTATGGATCAGTTTTAAACACAAGATTCTTCACAGATATTCTATCCTATTGATAAAACAATATTCAATAATCACTTTGAAAGTATCGATTTCAGTGACTTTTCCCTTTTTTTTTCTTTTTTTTCTTCCTTCTTTTGTTTATTGAATATCAAAATGAAAATTATTCTATGTATTTAGTTTTAAGTGATTTGAAAGTGTTATGAAAGTTATTCTAATAGATGAGAAATGAAACTACAGTGAGTCAAGTGTTATAACTTGTCGTTTGAATGTCTATTGTCTTGGCTTTTTTCATGCTACCTTTTGTGTTTGGTCGTCGCTGATTGTTATGTCGGGACCTCTGCAATCCCCACGACGCGAAAGTAAGAACACAAAGACTGATGTAAGTAATGATTTATTAACCCAAAAAACACGACGACGACGACGACGGCAACGCTAGTCGAAAATACACTCATTTTTACATTGATTCGTACACCCATTTTGATTAATCATTAGAATGTAATCACATATATGAAAAATAACAACTCACATACTGAGCATAGTTCATGTCAATGGAACACAACATACACACAGAGAATAAAATATCATACGAGAAAAGAAGAACAAATACTTCACTAAATGATCATCACATTGAATCAAAAACAAGAGTAATCTTGAATAAAACTCATAATCAGTAAATCAATCGAAAATTAACTTTTCTTTCCATCATATCATCAAGAATTCGATTACAGAAACTATTATGCATGAATCCTGATGTATCGAAAGTTTCAGAAGAATTCATCTTCATCTGACTTTCAATATATTTTACACTCTATGTAATATGAATTATTATAGAAATCAGTGATTAGACTATAAAGCAAATAGTACTATGAGAACCTCATGAATGATCATAGTTTTTAAACAAAATAAGGAAATTCATAGGGCAAAAGCTACTACTGGGAAGTTGAAAGCAGTAAATATTTGTGTTATAACTTGTGCCCTGTGCCCTGTTAATGTATAATGTAATTATAACTCCAATTAGAGAACAGTGAATTATCGAACGGACTAATCAGGCATAAAAACCCGTACGAACAGTCTAGAGTCTTTATTGGTCCTTCTTCCCACCTAGTCTTGTCTGTTGAGTCCAGAACACCAATCTCAGCCTCCGTGATATGAATCATGTATTTTAAACATACTGGGTTTATATACAAACCAAACAGACCACATGGTACTATATCCTTATATGCAATCTTTCTTTTATGTATTAACACCATCATATTAACTACTTCTATGAATTTGGTGTTCATCTTGATGTGTTAACGAGGTGTGGCAACTTGGGCCGATGCATATACGTGCCTAGTCCTATGTTGTAACTGACTGACTGACATTTGTTTTGATAATTCTTTTTCTAACCCAAACTTCATAATGAGGGCAAGGTGTTATCTAAGCTTTATATGTCAATGGACCTAGAACTCAGGTATTGCTACAATCTGATCATCTCAGAACACGTCATTAGATAAACTTCCCAGTTTCAAGGACTTCTACGTTCCAGAGTACGTAAACTCCATAGCAATAATTCACTCATTGTATGCACAAATTATGTATACGAACACACCGTAAGATTCTCCCAAGTGCCTTTTGGTTTGACTTTGTTTCCCTACATTAGCATTATAAAGACAGAGCATTTAGCTTTTTGGAAGTTGTCTTTTTCCTATAAAACCCATCTTCAACTTCGTCCTAGCTGCAATTATCTGGTGCGTAGGTAGAGACAATTAAAAAGCAACTATGTGTCCTTATCTTTTCGAGTTCCCACTGTCCCGATTAGTTTGACAGCGCACAAACCACTGTCTATTGTAATCCAGTCTGATCGAGTCAATGTTACTTTCAAACTTACTGCTATGTCTGCAACAACAAGGCTGCGGGAAGTAGCAGTGGGGACCCCAGATATTCGGAGAGTAAACCGTCCAGGTTCTTTATATTGACAAGCTGGGGTCAAGTGAATGACTGTACTTGGATCCCGTATACGCGTCTCGGAAACGCATCATACATCGGTGGCACAAGATTGTCGAATTCTAGCTAAAGAAGCCTGTTTTCTCATCAAACATGGGGTTCGAACATTTAAAGCTCTAACATGTAGTTAAGAGTGCGGTTTCAGATAAATAAGAAGGATTAGTCGTTGGGACAGAAGAATTATTAAGAGGTGAAGAGAGAAGGATTCAGTTGTGAACAAGATGAATTCGGGTGTTGATAGCGGTTGATATGAGGGTGAATGCCACATCCTGTTTGCGGACATCGTGTAAAGATACTTCTTGTTGAGGGACCTGAATTCAAAGCTGAATTAATGGCGTTCATAGCGACCTGGTAGCGTAACTAAAAAGCTGAAGGGACGACGGCTTGAGGCCGGTAGCGCGTGGTCTTTTTGTGGGGAGTTTTTAATGTGTTGGCTGCTCAATTCAAAAAGGCTTTGCTGTTGGAGATGGAAATCCATGTGGTAGTGTAAGGTGTGAAATTTTTATGCTCAACCTTTTTTCACCCCTTTCTTCCGTTGTGAGAATGCAGCATCGCTACAGATGTTGTTTATCCGAGGAATACACATTACTGTTCTCACATCCCTTTACAATAGGGAATGTGACTTCGCCACCGAGCCTTAAGTTGCTGTCTTTAATCTTATCGTTCTCCAGTCGAGCTGCCTGACATGGTAAGACCTTAAGAAACATGTGTTCCAGATATAATCTAAAATCAGGAATCCCAGTTCTCTTCAGGCTGTATAGAACATAAATCTCAATATATATTTATATTTGTAATGAAAGTCATATTCCAATTCGACCATTTTCGAATGTTCAAATACGTATCAATGAACTGTATATAGAAATGTTTAGTGTACATATTTTCCAAGCAACATTAAAACTCTGTCCGAAATTTAACTCATACAATTATTGACAATTGACAAATCATAAACTGAATGATGAAATCACTAGTGAATTGAATGTTGTAAAACAAAAAGATGAAAGAAACAAAAATGAGCATTTCATATGTATTTCTTCAGTTAGTCAATTTGTTTAGTTTCAGCATGTTGAAACACTTTAGTTATATGATATAAAGTTTAGTTTTTCATATCATTCTAGTGTCGTTTTCTGAATAGCCAAACTAAAAATACAATGCTTGGAACAATGGTCACGATTATGAATGGCATCAGAAGACGAATGTATAAACGACGAGTGACTTCATTAATAAAGATGATTGAATATGTCTGTAATATATCACGAGAGAATAGAAGCTGTTTGGATGTGATTGGATTGTTTTCAATAACTTTTATGACCATGTGAGTAGTAATTTGAATCGGTCTGCTAGATGATTGATATATAGTGACCTGTGGGAAAGTGGTTTGATGATCGTTTACGGAAGATTCGTTAATTTTGTTTAACTCATCGGTGTTAATTAACGGTTGCGTAGGTGACATATTTTCAGTAGTGATTGATTCCATTATAGTCCTATTTGAAGTCAATGTTATAAGGTTATGTTTAAAGGTTGATTCTTCTATTGGAACATGTTCGATCATTCTGTTAGTTGAATATGAACAAATTCCTATTTGCTAAACCAAAACAAAAGTGCTTTTAATCTATTATTAAGACAATACTAGCATATGTAAATTGAAGATATGATGAAAAGATTTCATTTTTATGTCGGTGTCAAGCCACGACATATCTTTATTTCTTCATAAATTGTAAGCGACAATATCAGAAAATAAAATGGTTCTTTTAAAACTGTAAATTTCGCAACAGAATGCCATAGCGAAATAATGACCACACTGAAAAATGGTGCGTGGAGTAGAGCTGACAGATACATTCAAGTGAGGACCGCAGTCAGACAAGACTGCTTACTCTCTTCCGTTCTCTTTCTTTTGATGTTTGATTGGATTATGAAGACCTACATATATGAGGGGAGGTACGCAATATAATGGACAGATTGCATGCAACTAGATGATTTCGACTTAGTCCTTCTTTCTCAGACATACCAACAAACGCAGGTCAATACAACCAGTGTTGCGGAAGTCTCTACAGCAGTAGACCTAAACAAACACAAAGGACAAAGCAGCATCTTCAAATATAACATAGATAACACCAACCAACCAAATCACACATGATGGAGAAACTCAAGAACAGCTGAAACTATCACGTACCTGGTCAGAAGGATCATCGATGAACAAAGAGAATCTGATGCAGACGTAAAAGCAAGAATTAGGAAACTAGGAACGGCATTCCTTCAGTTGAACAACATATCAAACTCAAAGCAATTATCAGCTAATATTAAAATCAGAATCTTCAATACGAACAGCGAAATAGATCAATTGTACGGAGCGGAAACTAAAAGAACTACCACAACCATCATTAAAGATGTACTAGTATTTATAAACAATTATCTACGTACGATGCTGAATATCCGTTGACCGGATGCTATCAGCAGCAACCTACTTTGGGAGAGAATAAATTAACTTCCAACTAATAAGGAAATTAGGAAAAGAAGCTGGAATTATACTACTGATCACTCTGTAAATTGATCGATGGAACTAGGTCGATAATAATGACAAAATGCCTTTAAACAAAGTGTCAGTCACCATGTGGTATTCAATCAGTTGTCCAGAAGGTCATTGGCTTGCCAAATAGCTTAATGGTAATGTTCGTAATAATGACAGTTTTTTTAGAATCATAAAGAGAACATCAGTTACTTTGATATAACTGTTACCTTTTACTAATGAGTATTGACAAGCACTATATTTAAATTTAAGGATTTCTGTATACTTTCTACAACCATCCAAAACAACAAACAAGAAAAAAACATTTGTTCTAAGATATTTTGTTTAACTTGTCACTAGCTAGTTTGTTAATAGTATTTGAGTGTCATATTCAAACTCATTTTGTAGAATATATGAAATGTATTTGTGAAAGATTTCAGAACATTTCTAAGGAGACGAACTTTTGAAATATACAAGAGGTTCAAGAATAGACTATTCCATTGACTCATATTCTTATCTTACAATGATACATGATGATAAACAATAGTTATATAAGTTATATAATATACCTTTGTGGGCCAGGGTAATTTTATATTGGTTTTCAGGAGAACTAGACACTATCAAAACTTTCACGTGACAACCCAAACAGTACAGCTCAATTCCGTTTAACAGGAGAGCCGGACACCGTATAGGCTTTAACGCTACAATCTGAATAGCACAGCTCAATCCTGTGGCGCAACCATACAGGTACCAAGCACCCTGGTGGACCATTCGCATCATTCATATAAACATTCACGCCACATGTATAGTTATTCCGATCAATGATCACGTGAATCAATTATGCACAGCACGAACAGGCCAAAGTTGACCTATTCAGTTTGTACGACAGTCAAACTCATTAATGTTGGCAATGACGACATGCCTTACAGTGTCCCTATGACAATAGCCCTTGAGAACACTGTAAAGCAACCACCAGTATGAATGAAATCGGTTAATCAGCAAACTAATTTTGTGCATGAACAGTCAGCAAAACTTGCCAAAGCAATGCCGAACCATCCACAATACCAATAGCGAACGTCCAGTCTCATATGAGACCTTCAGCTCTACATACAATCCACAGTAAATTAACATGTTTAAATAGAGCAAGAACAAACAAAATTCATAAAGGGAACCAACTGCATGAAATTAAAATGTATTAGAACAAATAAACTCAGGAACCCAGTAGTAATTAGAATAATAAATATTTATGGTGATTGCTTAGTAGACCAGTATATTACAGCCCAATGACACAAAATGTTATTTAGTAAAATCCATGTATAGTAAGTAAAAGAACTGAACAGAAATTATATGTATTCATTGAGATTCAATGAGATTAAATTTACTTGGATAGCACAATCTTTTCCAAGCAAGGTTTGAATATCGATATCACGAAGGTGTCTGCACGTGTTGAATTTCGGACACCAATGGCACTTTCTTCCAGATGTATAATCTTTAGTACAGTCTTCACAAAATTTGCATTCACTACAATCTTCAATGACAAGATAAAGAGATATCTGTAAGTATGCACTAATTCAACTATAAGCGATTTCATGGATAGCAGAGATACGTCACAATGATGCCGAATCGACTTATCTACTTACTTACTTACGCCTGTTACTCTTAATGGAGCATAAGCCGCCGACCAGGATTCCACAATCCACTCTGTCCTGGGCCTTCTCTTCTAGTTTCATTCAATTCTTGTTCATTTTTCTCATGTCTATCTCCATTTCTCGGCGTAATGTGTTCTTTGGTATTCCTCCTCTCCTTTCGCCTTGAGTACTCCATATGAGGGCTTGCTCTGTGACGCATTTTGGTACATTCGTCAATGTGTGTCCTATCCACTTCCACAGCTCCTTCTTCATTTCTTCCTCCGCTGAGATCTGGTTTTTTCTCTCCCATAGTAAGTAGGTTGTTGCTAATAGTGTCTGGCCAACGGATTCGAAGTATTTTGTGTAGACAACTGTTAATGAACACCTGTATGTTCTGGATGATGGCTTTCGTAGTTCTGCAGGTTTCCACCTCATACAGTAGAACTGTCTTGATACTTGTATTGAAAATTCTGACCTTGGTGTTTGTTGACGATTGTTTTCAGTTCCAGATATTCTTCATTTGTAGATATTCTGCTCTTGCTTTGCCAATCCGCGCCTTCACATCTGCATCAGATTCACCGTGTTCATCAATGATGCTGCAGTAATATGTAAAGGTTTTTACATCTAAATCTTCTTCGTCAATTGTGATTTGATTGTTACATGTGTTGTATCGGAGAATCTTGCTTTTCCTTTTGTGTATATTGAGACCTACTGCTGCCCGATCAAGTCGCTTGACAATTTAAAGTGTGTACTGGAAAATAAATAAGGTGTCATAATGTAACTGTCAATAATACATCACATCAAATGTGGAAAATAGATATCGTCATTCATGGTCATCATTCTACTTATTAATAAGCAGTAATTATAATTACCAACCATTCACCCAATCTTAAAATCAAATCTTCCACCGGAAAATGTCTTCAAATCACTTCCATCAAACTAAGCTGTAGGTGTCGTTGTTATGTCATGTATATTATTCACTAATAAGTCAAATGTCATTGAAGCATTTCAGTAATGGATTGATGAAATCTGTGACTTTTTTTAGTTAGAGAGGCGAAATAATAAGCTGATTTATGTATGAGCTTATAGAACCTTCACTTATACTTGAGTTTGTACACGCTGACGTTTGTTGAGCCCTTTGATTAACGTGTTCAATAGACAGTGTCATGGATGTCAGTGGAAATTCTCTTGATCTTGTATTGCAGACGACCCAAATATCCTACTTACTGACTTAAATACCAGCTACAGTTATTTTGTTCAGTTTTATATTTAAACGATAATCAAATGACAAGCCTAGATTCCTCTAGAACCATCACATTACTGACAAAAATGAGAAAAAAAAAGGTGAAACGAGTCAAATAACGACAAGATATGATCAGAGTTACTCGATTGATCTGTGTTAATAACATTTTGATTTTACATAACCATGTATTAGAGTTAGTTTATTAATTTTAATACTTTTTTCAAAACACATACACACTGTTTGGTATTTCGTTTTCCGGAGGGATTACAATAGAACATTCCCACCGATACTTGGGATGTTAAACATTCAAATATGTTAAAGGAGGTTATCAGGACGAATGATATGCGAAGTATAGGGGTTATCTCGATAAACATCCATTAAAAGACTGGTAACAGATATCGAAACATGCCCAAATTGTACATGAACGTAATCAGCTAGATCACACAAGATGCTTGATGAATCATTATATTAAAGCTGGTCAATCATTATGCTTGACAATATAACTGAACTTCGAGGATAACTGTCAATGGAAGGAAATCGTTCATTTCAGAGGTTGTCGCACAATGAAATGTTTCTGAACAGTACATAATTGAGAGGGAAACATTATTTTATCTGAGATCTAGTCAACAAATAATAATTCTATACATCACAAGATACTTTTTCATCATTTCACACTGAGAAACGATAGAAGGGATGAATAACAAATAGAAAATATGTCCAGTAATCAGTTAAAATAACTTTCTTACGCACTTGAAATAGGAGTAAACTCGACCAACATCCCAGATTTCACCAGATATGTGGAAAGTATTTCTTTTTTCCTGTAATGATCATCTATGAGAAGTTGAAAACAAGTGAGTGATAACCCAGTGTCAAGTGAATTAGTTGCCTTTTATAAACAGATAATAATGGATTCATTGCAAAAAATGGTCAAGATTATGTTTCTGTTGAGTTTCTTAAACTTTTATTTACAAAAATAACATACACTAGAATGAACTCACTTGTTGTCAGCCTACTGATATCAGTAGTACACTTGAAAACATTTCACATCACAAGCTTCAGTATTAAGAAAGTGTATATATACGAGCTTCCATTACAATACACTTAAGTTGGAGTTTTACGCTTGTCGAATGTAGGGATTTGGAAGCCAATTGTGATTCTTGTGACATCTAGACGATGATAATAAACCGCTGTTGTTAAAAATGTCGTCTGTTCGTTGTTATGTATTTCCTAATAGTTGTCAAGTGAATGGTATTTTATGATTAAGTGGAACCTACAAATTCAGCTGAACCTCCATAAAACCACATGTATGAAATACAATCTAAAACGATATAATTTTGTATATGTGACAGAATGACGACGAGCGCTGTGAAATGATGTATTTCAATTCATTTTAACATAGTCACATTGTTTCGAAATCTCTTGTATAACCATCTCGTTTTGGAATATCAGCAGTTTACTTGGACCTTCATTGATTACGGAAGTTGATATCTCATCAATTTCAGAGTGATAAGTTTAATCAAATGTAGAACACAATAAGAAATTATTATTACAATTTGGTAGGATTACCTTCATTAGGTGGTTCATAGATCAACTTAACAGATGAATTCGTTTCAATCTCATTGGGTATCTGGAAAGTAATGTTCAATACAATATGATATCAAAGTGAGAATCTTCAATACCAACGTCAACATAGTTCTGCTATGAGGAGCTGAAACTTAGAGAACTATTACAACCATCATCAAGAATGTACAAGTACTCATAAATAGTTGACTACGCAATATACTCAACATCCATTGGCTGGATACCATCAGCAACAGCCTTCTGTGGAAGAGAACAAACCAACTTCCAGCTGAAGAAGAAATTAGGAAAAGACGATGGAAATGGATAGGACATACATTACGCAAATCGTCAAACTGCATCACGAGACAAGCCCTAACTTGGAATCCTGAAGGGATGCGGAAAATAGGAGGGCCAAAGAACACATTAAGTCGGGAAATAGAAGCACATATGAAAAGGATGGATAACAACCGAAAAGAGGTGGAAAGGATTGTTCAAGACAGGATTGAATGGAGAATGCTGATGAGCAGTCTATGCTCCTTCACAAGGAGTAACAGGCGTATGTAAGTAAGTAAGTAAGTAAGTAAGTAAGTAAGTAAGTAAGTAAGTAGAATTTGATACATACATGAGAATAACTTCATATAACAAAGTAAATATCTACAATGATGATAATATAACACTTTATATTATACACCTTAGTAGAACAAATTGGAATGTTGCCAATTCAAGTCAACGAATAGAAAGACTTTATAACTAACTATTAACATACCTTTTCATAATAAATCGATATATTTCCATTAGAATAAATAACACAGACAATCTGAACTGAAAAATGCAAAATATGAAAAATGGTAGTTTTCATTCATTAGAAATATATACAGCAATAATATTTATGTATTACTTTGAATAAAGACAATTAGATGTACAATCTTTTTAAAGCAAAGTGATATCAAACAGTATGATCATTTGAAATTGAATGAATGATACAAATTACAAGCTAACTGAATGACTAACATTGAAGTAATTGTGATTCATTAAAATGGTTAAACAATTTCTAATCATTTCTAACTGTTACACTTCTTATCATCATGTTTAAACAATCATTTGATAGGTAACTAACTATATTAGGCAAATCAATACAAGTTAATTGATATTGTTTGTATTGTATCCAATACCCAATACTTCACCTCGTTGGATAAGCAGGTGGCTATTAGGGCTCAGTAGTTGAGTGCATTTGAAGGGAACGATAATGGGTTCGAATCTCAGAGTGAACATCAACTCTGAAATGCAGGTACATCCAGCTGACGAGTCTTGAATAGGACGAAACGAGCATCCTGTATTCCACTACTAGCCACTATCCATCTTTGTTTATATAGCTTATGACTTAAATCATTACAATCATTGGAAATCAATGATGTAGCTATTTCAAATAACTATCTCATACTGAGTATTTGATTGTGCTTAGCATCATGTTTACCATTTTCACGCAATCAATAATTTGCACCGGATTCTTTATTCCAGATCATTTCAAGGAAGTGGGTAGGTGTTAAGAGATGACTTTAAAATCATAATCCCATTCAAACTTCCTTTAATCTGTACATTTTTCATAATTCTATATAAAATATTTTGTTTAAAACTATGATATTCTTATTCTAATGTGAATACAAATTCCCTAATAAACTATACCTCTCAAATACCTTATGATGTTTAACTAACTTTTCTTACTTATTCATTATTGATATCATTCAACTAATTGAAAACTCGCTATTCTTATACTTTTTTACAAAAGACTCTTCAACGATTTGTTCAATTTTTGTTGAACATTAACATATTCCATTTGGAAATAACAAGTTCTAGTAAGAAGCAGTGACCAGTGAAGTTCAACCGGGTCAGTTGTGAGATAGTAACTCACTGACGACAATGGTGAATGTGTCACTCAATTTCGTGGTTTAGTTGAAGTTAGGCATTAACACCGCTGGATTCCGGCTCAGTGGTCTAGTTGGTTAAGCGCCTGGCGCAAATTCGTGGATGCGCACTGCCGAGGAGTCCCATCCAGTGCTTCCAGGTTTTTCATGGTGGTCTAACTTCTAAAGTTATTTCATATTTATCTCAATACTCTATTTTGACCTGTTTATGTATGTTGTCATAGTTACTTAACTACTTTTCTCACAATCGATTGATTATTAGGTGACAATCAATGTCATATATGTCAGGTCCTTCGTAATGTAGATAGAATATTATCGATTTAGTTGTAATGTGACTACTAGTCTAGATGACTTGACATTGAGTAATTTGGCCAAACCCTCCAGCTCATAGAACAAAATTCCATCAAAATTATCCATCTGAGCTACAAATCTTCTCCACCATCTCAAAGATAACATAGTGGTTAGAGGTAGTCAACATCGTTTCCAATCATCATGTCAACTAATTTTTCTCATTTTGGCTTAACTTTTCAAGTTTACATTATTAAATTCTAAGAATTTTTCTCTCTATTAATGAAATGAAATCAAACCATATTGGATAATAAATTATGAACCTTTTTTTATATACAATTTTACATTGAATAAAATACCATGATCTTTGATTTGATATTTATTTGAATATTGAGTATTCAAACGAAGCCATTTCACTGCAGAGAATTCATCTGGAATACAAAAGACATTCAACTGTATGTAATCTATGTGTATTTAATGTTATAGCTTAAGAAACTATAAACCAACTGAAAAGATTGAAACTGAAATTGTATTGAATGAGAACATAAATGAGGAATCTCTTAGTCAAATCTAAGAACCATACAGTAAATACTTTATTCTGCAAAATATCAATCAATCGTCTCAGATTTTATTGTTCTTTCATTTCAACAGTAATCATTTCATGTCCTTGATCTTTTTTTTTCTTTGGTCTTAACATTTTGCCTATAAACATTTCACTTTCGATAGACGATACATACTACTTATATTTATTGACATCAGTAGTACACATCACAGAGTATCACAATGAATAATAATCGATATATCAATTGTCAGCTCATTATTGACAATTTTCGAGATAGATTTCCGAATTCCCAGTAAGAAATTGTAAATGATGAACTTTTATCATATTGTAAGTAAGTCTTTTACCTACTTTCTTATTTTAGTACACTTTTATCGAAGTTATAAATGTATATTGTTCATGCAGATGTAAAGGCGCGGATTGGCAAAGCAAGAGCAGAATATCTACAAATGAAGAATATCTGGAACTCAAAACAACTGTCAACCAACATCAAGGTCAGAATTTTCAATACAAATATCAAGACAGTTCTACTGTATGAGGTGGAAACCTGCAGAACTACGAAAGCCATCATCCAGAACATACAGGTGTTTATTAATAGTTGTCTACACAAAATACTTCGAATCCGTTGGCCAGACACTATTAGCAACAACCTATTTACTATGGGAGAGAACAAACCAGATTCCAGTGGAGGAAGAAATGAGGAAGAAGCTGTGGAAGTGGATAGGACACACATTGACGAATGCATCAAAATGCGTCACAGAGCAAGCCCTCATATGGAGTACTCAAGGCGAAAGGAGAGGAGGAAGACCAAAGAACACATTACACCGGGAAATGGAAATAGACATGATAAAAATGAACAAGAATTGAATGAAACTAGAAGAGAAGGCCCAGGACAGAGTGGGTTGGAGAATGCTGGTCGGTGGCTTGTGCTCCATTAAGAGTAACAAAGGTAAGTAAGTAAGTAATTGCTGAATTGCAACTCAACTAATCAAGCATAAATCCCTCATTTTGCAGAACCAAAGTTCCTGTGTTCGATTATTGGTTGCTTATAGGTGAGAAATGTTGAGGAGCCCTAAAACATGGGAGATACATCTTTCCAATACTCCTTCATTTGTAAGACAGTTCTCCAGCTCATATAGATTTATGACAACAGCTATCATCAAATCACAATATAGAAATTAATTATTCGTAATTATCAGAAGGGGCTTGTTTAGATTTTTAGCAATTTTCACAGATCGAAATCATGAGTCAGTTGAAGCTAGACCATCATTGAAAACCTGGAAGCACTGGACGGCCGTTTCGTGGATGCGCACTGCTGAGGAGTCCCATACTAGGACGAAACGGCCGTCTACTGCTTCCAGGTTTTCAGTGGTGGTCTAGCTTCAACTGACTCATGATTTCGATCTATTTGTAATTACTTAATTTATCACTGAAAATTCATATGACAATAACGTTCTAAAACAAAATATAAGATAATGTAACGAAATGGTAAATCTCACTAGAATCCTTTACTTGTACTTCATTGTATTCGTCTTCTCCATCAAAAGTATGGATTATATTTCCTGAATCTGGTTTCTCAGTTCCAGGTCCGATGCCCAAAACACCTTATTTGATAAAATAACGATAAAAATTATTCTTAACTAGTAATAGTTTTACAAAAATTAACCTTTAAACAATTGACACTGATGTCATTCAATTGTGAATATAATCTGATTTGTTTCAATTAATGAAACGTGTATATGTGAAATAGATCGTCTCGTAGTTTATAGCCTAACTGAACACTTACTTACTTACTTACTCCTGTTACTCTTAATGGAGTATAAGCCGCCATTCAGGATTCCACAATCCACTCTGTCCTGGGCCTTCTCTTCTAGTTTCATTCAATTCTTGTTCATTTTTATCATGTCTATTTCCATTTCCCGGTGTAATGTGTTCTTTGGTCTTCCTCCTCTCCTTTCGCCTTGAGTACTCCATATGAGGGCTTGCTCTGTGACGCATTTTGGTGCATTCGTCAATGTGTGTCCTATCCACTTCCACAGCTTCTTCCTCATTTCTTCCTCCACTGGAATCTGGTTTGTTCTCTCCCATAGTAAATAGGTTGTTGCTAATAGTGTCTGGCCAACGGATTCGAAGTATTTTGTGTAGACAACTATTAATAAACACCTGTATGTTCTGGATGATGGCTTTCGTAGTTCTGCAGGTTTCCGCCCCATACAGTAGAACTGTCTTGACATTTGTATTGACAGTTAGCGTTTTCTTAACTCGCTAAAAAAACGCTAACCAGAAAAAACTTATAAATGAACACTACAATTTTGTTATTCTTTCAAAGTTCAGAAAATGATCAAATATTGTCTATGAAATAAAGTATTTATGAGCTTCATTTACAAATTTCATTGATTTTATACCAGATAATTGTCAGGTCATCTTTGGAACTTTAGTAATAAACTACTATTTTACACTAGTAACTAACCAACTAGATACAAGTACGTTATTGATTAATAATGACGTAATTATTGAGTGTTATTGAAAAATCATTTGACTGGTTTAATAAAAACAATTATTATTATTATTATAACCAATTGTACCAGTGTTTGTTTTAGGTGCTTTTGTTTGACTGTGCTAATGACAGCTATATTGTGCTTCCATTCTTATTCTTACACTTTGATTGTGACTTTGCGCGAATTCGGATACGTTCTGTAACCAAGCTTGTATCCTGGCACGATCTCGGTATCCTTTCGATACCACGAGATTGCCAGCAAATATATCTAGACTTGGTCCATTAACAGCCATCTGATACTTGGCTTCTCGGGGATTTTATGGATTTCTTTGGTGACGTTCACACTTCGCCTTCTGATTTACTTGGCACGCGATCCTTTATAGCGGTGTTCATAGTCAACCGCGACTCGACACGACGCTACAAGTAGTTCACGAATAATCATTAAATAATTACTAACACAAGTTATCTATCGTGAAGCCGAATGAACCGCAAACAAGAATTCGCCGTTCAACACTGCCTTCATCTCACCGTGACAGTTGTTTAGAATTATTATTCATCGTTTCGATGTACACTTCCACTTCCAGACGCAAAGAGTTATCTAGTATTCCATTCAGTGTTTAAACTCACCGTTTTCATCGTGATGCAGTTCGATGATTTCCAAAATGTATCTCCTATAAACTTCAAAAACGTTTTCGTTATATCCTAATTGAAGGTAGTCTGTCTTTATCCTGTAGTTGTGTTGAGTCGCAGTTCATCATAATAACCACTACAGATCGATTACGTGCCACTTATCAGGTTAAACACATCCGTACGACAAATATCAGATTGTAGTTAGGATCTAATTGTTCGCGATCTCGTGGTATCGAAATAATACCGAGATCGTGCAGAAATCTACAAGTGAGACTAACGACCGAACGTGAGTGTGGTCAAGATCACAAACAACGGAAAACTATGTGTTTTCATACAATTAAACGAAAACGTACAGTAAAACAATCACTGGTACAGTTGGTTAAAATAATGATTGTTTTCATTACACCAATCACGTCATCTTCATAAAAGAAGGTCACTACAATCTCATAAATTGTATGATCAATTGTGTACTTTCAGATCATTATATCAGATAAAGGGTGTCATTGAATAATCACTGACCGAATAAATGCACTGATCATTTCCACCACCTTGATAATATTGCACACAATCAGTTACAATGTACAAATTGTTATCATTAATCACTTACCCT
The DNA here is from genome assembly GCA_944470405.2 of Schistosoma mattheei. NCBI lineage: Eukaryota > Metazoa > Platyhelminthes > Trematoda > Strigeidida > Schistosomatidae > Schistosoma > Schistosoma mattheei. The sequence continues at coordinate 87,781,431 of OX103943.1, forward strand.
GTGAAAATATTGTAACCAAACGAAATTGTTCACCAAAATATATAAATGGGAATAGAGGCATAAATGGCTGAAAAATATTGATTAGATTATACATTACCCTTGGTCTAGATAAATTAATCGGTTTATTCATATGATCAAATATGACTGGACATGATTGATTGAATCGTATTAATTCTGTGTAATAATAGTGATCTGTCTAATTACACAGATTATTGATTGGAATTATGATTATGATTACTTGTGAAAATGTTTCATCAATTTCATCAATATTTATGATCCCAATTGTTGAATGGTGGTTAGAGTATATAAGTTTCATAAAACACAACCATAACAAGAAGTTAAAATGAAGAGTATCAGACATGTATCAATGATGTGTGAATTCAGATTGTTATGTTTTATGCTTTATATAATGAGTTATGAATCACCTGACTGTCTAGTTCTCTTATTGAATGATTTCATATTAAGAACTGGAATTTCTTGATTACTTTGATGAATATGGCGACTGTGAAATGAATGATGTCTGGTAAAGAGAATAGTTAAGGTCAATGAATTTCTATCCGTTTCTATAATGCATTAAAATATCTTATAATATTAATAGACAAATGTTGTAAGTTATTATACTCTAATAACATGGAAAACATTCACGTAAACAAGTTGATACTGAATTGAAGAGGTGTAAAATTAGAAAAGTTTACAAATTGTGTACATGTTTGTATAACTTAAACCGTTTAAACTCTGACCTCCAAGTTGAAGGACGAATCATGACGCCTCATGATGATAACCGAGATTTTTCGAAATTGACGGAGCGGATGTCTCTTCTAGCAACCAGAGCAACAGGTACACAGAACGTACAAACAATGTGGAACACAGGGTTTTTCAGTCAAATAGTAACAGGAATAAAGAGATACAACTTGGCGGTTCACCGAATAAGTGGAACACATTGCACCCAAGCTGGGCAGAAAACATTAGATTCGGGAGAGATGCTGCTGTACTCTTGTTACGAAGAAGAAAATCCTCCGATGCTGTCTAGAGTTGCGCGTAAAACACTTATAGGATGAGAATCCCATCGACTCAGGATCATCAAAGCATCCTACTAAGCAAACAGGGAGGGAAGCACAATGAATTTTATCCAGTGTCATGCACCTACCAATAGTAGCAAAGACGATGATGGAGATCAATTTTATGAGAGGCTGCCATCGATCGTGAAAAAGTGCTTAGGAAAAGACCTGATCATCCTGATGGGAATTAACAACACCGTGTATGAAGATAACACGGGAAGGCATGAAGTGACTGTCAGAATGGAGGATAATTGGAAAAGTGACCAATGAAGCATTAACTCCAAGATGTCAGGAGCTTCTGGGTCGCAACAAACATCATCATAGGGAATGGATCTCTATCAAAACCCTAGACAAGATTCAAGAGAGGAAAAACAAGAAGACAACAATTAACAACAGCCGAACAAGAACAGAGAAAGCCAAGGCACAAACTGAATACACAGAAGCAAACAAGCAAGTGAAGAAGAGCATTTGAACCGACAAGCAGAAATATGTGGAAGAACTAACAACGACATGGGAAAAAGCGGCAACAGAAGGAAATGTGAAACAACTATATGACACAACGAATAAACTAGCAGGGGAATATAGTAAACTAGAAAGACAAGTCAAAGATAAAGAAGACAAGGCAATCACTAGAGTCCAGGGACAGTAGAACATATGGGTGGAGCACGTTGAGGAATTCTTGAATAAACCAGCTCCACTGAATCCACCGAACATCGAAGCAACACCTACAGACCTTCCTATATATGTCACTCCACCAACGATCAAATGGATCCATTATGGTCATCAGAAAAATCAAGAGTGGGAAAACAGTAGGACTTGACAACATACCAGCTGAAGCACTGAATTCACATATAGGAGTAACAGCAAACATGATCCACGTTCTATTTAAGAAGATTTTAGGGGAAGAACAAGTACCACAGACAGACTGGGAAAAAGGATATTTCATTAAGATACCAAAGAAAGGAGATTTGAGCGATTGTGAGAACTACAGAGGCATTAAACTACTATCAATACGAGGAAATTTCAACAGTGTTGTAGAACCGAATGAAAGATTCAGTGGACGCTCAACTTCGAGATCAACAGACTGGATTTCGTGAGGATCGGCCGTGCACAGATCAAATCACCACACTACAGATAATCGTTCAACAATGAATTGAATGGGACTCGTCACTATACATCAACTTCCTTGACTATGAGAAAGCGTTTGATGGTGTGGATAGGAGGACCTGGTACAACCCTCATCAACACTATGTAGTGGGTAACTGAGAAGATCATCAACATCATACCGAATCCACACGACGGACTACACTGCAAATCGGTACATGGAGGACAGCTGACAGACATATTCAAGTGAGGACCGCAGTCAGACAAGACTGCTTACTCTCTTCCGTTCTCTTTCTTCTGATGTTTGACTGGATTATGTAGACCTACATATATAGGGGGGAGCACGTAATACAATGGACAGATTGCATGCAACTAGATGATTTGGACTTAGTCCTTCTTTCTCATACATACCAACAAACGCAGATCAACACAACCAGTGTGGCGGAAGCCTCCACAGCAATAGGTCTAAACAAACACAAGGGACAAAGCAACATCCTCATATATAACACGGAGAACACTAACCAACCCAATCAAACTTGGTGGAGAAACCCAAGAACAGGTGGAAACTCTCACGTACCTACCACAACTATCATCAATAAGTTACTAGTATTTATTAACAATTGTCTACTCAAGACACACAATGTCCGTTGACCAGATACCATCAGAAACAGGCCACTATGGGAGAAAATAAACCAGCTTCCAGTTGATGAGGAAACTAGAAAAAGACACTGAAAGTGGGTAGGACATGGATTACGGAAATCATCGAACTTCATCATGATGCAGGCGTTAATTTGGAATCCTGAAGGGAAACGGGAAAGAGGAAGAGAAGAGAACAAAATGCATCGGGAATGAAGAAAACACATGAAAAGAATGATTAGCAACTGCAAACAACTGGGGTAACTATTGCCTGGTACAGAGTCGGATAGAGAATGCTGGTGGGCGACCTATGCTCGTTCACGAGAAACAACAGGCGTGAGATGAGTGAGTACATACTGATTGAGATAATATAATCAAGTAAGCGAACAATCATATCATAAAAGAAAAATATACATGAATAAAATCCTAGGATTAATTGCAAGTAAACTTTTCTTATTTTACACCTCTTCAATTCAGTATCAACTTGTTTACGTGAATGTTTTCCATGTTATTAGAGTATAATAACTTACAACATTTGTCTATTAATATTATAAGATATTTTAATGCATTATAGAAACGGATAGAAATTCATTGACCTTAACTATTCTCTTTACCAGACATCATTCATTTCACAGTCGCCATATTCATCAAAGTAATCAAGAAATTCCAGTTCTTAATATGAAATCATTCAATAAGAGAACTAGACAGTCAGGTGATTCATAACTCATTATATAAAGCATAAAACATAACAATCTGAATTCACACATCATTGATACATGTCTGATACTCTTCATTTTAACTTCTTGTTATGGTTGTGTTTTATGAAACTTATATACTCTAACCACCATTCAACAATTGGGATCATAAATATTGATGAAATTGATGAAACATTTTCACAAGTAATCATAATCATAATTCCAATCAATAATCTGTGTAATTAGACAGATCACTATTATTACACAGAATTAATACGATTCAATCAATCATGTCCAGTCATATTTGATCATATGAATAAACCGATTAATTTATCTAGACCAAGGGTAATGTATAATCTAATCAATATTTTTCAGCCATTTATGCCTCTATTCCCATTTATATATTTTGGTGAACAATTTCGTTTGGTTACAATATTTTCACAGGGTAAGTGATTAATGATAACAATTTGTACATTGTAACTGATTGTGTGCAATATTATCAAGGTGGTGGAAATGATCAGTGCATTTATTCGGTCAGTGATTATTCAATGACACCCTTTATCTGATATAATGATCTGAAAGTACACAATTGATCATACAATTTATGAGATTGTAGTGACCTTCTTTTATGAAGATGACGTGATTGGTGTAATGAAAACAATCATTATTTTAATCAACTGTACCAGTGATTGTTTTACTGTACGTTTTCGTTTAATTGTATGAAAACACATAGTTTTCCGTTGTTTGTGACCTTGACCACACTCACGTTCGGTCGTTAGTCTCACTTGTAGATTTTTGCACGATCTCGGTATTATTTCGATGCCACGAGATTGCCATCAAATAGATCCTAACTACAATCTGATATTTGTCGTACGGATGTGTTTAACCTGATAAGTTGCACGTAATCGATCTGTAGTGGTTATTATAATGAACTGCGACTCAACACAACTACAGGATAAAGACAGATTACCTTCAATTAGGATATAACGAAAACGTTTTTGAAGTTTATAGGAGATACATTTTGGAAATCATCGAACTGCATCACGATGAAAACGGTGAGTTTAAACACTGAATGGAATACTAGATAACTCTTTGCGTCTGAAAGTGGAAGTATACATCCAAATGATGATTAATAATTTTAAACAACTGTCGCGTTGAGCTCAGTACATAGTTTAATACAGTTGACACTTTATTCTGTTCCACGATGGGCAACATATGTTAGTACTTATTTGAGTATTACTTGAGAAGATTTTAGAACGACAAATAACGCGTTCTTTTGTCAACAACACCATTTTTATTTGGTAAAACATGTCTAAAATGTTTACATTATTTATTTAATTAGGTTTTGAACTGTATACCTTTGGCATATCACTCTTCACTTCGAGAAAGTCACCTGCAAACAAATATGAAGACACTTTATGATGACCAAAATCTATCATTTTTAAATACTTTAGTTTGTGTAGAAGTGTTTACTGCACCTACTTTTCAAACCTCAATTCAATCTCACCTCATGTCTGTTCTATATCACAAACTATTTTATTTATAAGTGTATGCAATAACCGAAGGCTAGAATTAATTGATTGAGTAATGAGTAAGTTAGTTATGTGTTACGTAAAGGTGAAAAATAACGTGTATAAACGTTCAAAATATACACAATCAGCTTGTAAATTGCTCACTTTCAGCATGTTTGAAAGTCTCTACATTTACTTTACCAATGAATCGCATACTTTAATTACTTATGAACAGAATAGAACTACACATATGTCTTCTCCATTAGCATACTGCAACTCTAATACTCAAAATAACGACTACGATTATAATTAGCATTAAGACAAATTTAAAAGCGAAGACTTATTCCATTAATAAATACTATTGAATAAGGTACTATATTCTAGTGCATTTCTTGAGTAGTTAGAAAGCGTTTAGACGTGAATACGCTGGTTGCTGTTGTTCCATGAATCGTTTCAGAATTTTTCGTTGTCATGCCCAACTGGATTTTTTTACATAGATTAAATCAATGAAAACAAGTGTCCATACATTTGTGCTGATATCCTAGCGTTTTGATGATAAGCTTTATGTGCGAGTACTGTGTTGTGAGTTGTATTGTCTTGTATAATCAGTGGTTTTGGTAATGACAAAATAAACATCATTTTTTTCCTTTCCTTGTGACACTTTATAAGCACACTATATTCAGTATCTACTATTTCTAAGTATTAAATATGAAAAACGGATATTGTTTTTTCGTTATATTATTTACCTTATATTATTTACCCTTTACTTGAATAAGCGGTATCAGCTCCATTAGTTAACTTATCAAGGAGAAACCGAATTTTAACTTGAAAAAAGCTGCAAAGAGTAATTCAGGTCCACCAACGTGCTATCCTTATTACTGAAGGTGTCAAATCGCCTTTAATGTATTGGGTAACTTAGCACCCAAAAAAGGTCTGGGCTAACTTCTGTTTCTCTCATGCTATGAAATGTCTTAGTGAGGTCCCCCAAGGTTCAGAACTACGACTTCTTTTCTTGATTTATGTAAACGATCTACCATGACAGGTATCGTCTAACTTAATACTTTTTGCTGATGATGTGAAACTTTGGAGTGAGAGATACTAAACCAAGAGGATAAATTGGCACTTCAAGAGGATTTGAATGGACTTCAAAGTTGGGCAGACGAAGACGGACTCACCTTTAACGCTTCAAAGTGTAAATTAGTTCATCTGAGACACGTCGCCGACCACAGTTACAACTTAGAAAACTCCCCTCTAGAAGTATCCCAAGTTGAAAAAAGTTTAATAGTGCTGTTATCCTAAGATTTTGAATTCTTACGGTAACTGACAAAAGTGCCTTCCGAGTAAACCTTGCGCTGGAAACATTGAAGCGCATTTTCAAACAGTTTGACAGAAGAACTTTCCACAAAATCTTCAACAGTTTTATTCGTCCTCATTTAAAGTACACAAACATAGTGTTTCTTCTCTCATTCCAAAAGGATAAAGTCACTCTGAGACCCATCCAGCGGCGTGTCACAAAAATCAGATTGGGGACTCAAACTGAAGCCTTATGAAGAGCGCCTCTAATCACTGAATCTTTACCCGTTGAAGTAGAGGCGTTTCAGAGGTGGTCTCCTAATTTTAAACACTTCTGGGCGGCCAATTAAGCACGTGCTTAAGCTTAGTTCCGATACAATCCTTAGGGGTTACACCAAAAGCTGGAGACTCAACACAGCAGAACGGACTGCACACATACCCTCCACTTCCTAAGGGTAGTCAAATGTTGGGATTCGCTCACGACCAAGCTAGTCCAAGGGGCTTTTCTAGAGTTCTTTAGGAGAGAACTCGACATATCCTTAAGGACTAAGGACAGTATCTCACTATGATTTACTAGTTCTTTTCTTTCCTGTATTATCGCTAATATCAGATTCAGATTTGTGTAGTAAGGACAGAAGGCCTACGGCCTATGTTATTCCTTTTCTAGTATGCTTCTGTGAGTGTCCAGTCTTCTCTTGAAAGAGTCAATTGAAGGTGCGGATACCACTGCTTCGGTCAGCAGGTTCCAAGTTATAATGACTCAGTGTGAAAGCCTGCATACCACAGGTATTTTGTTCGTTCTTGTTTTTCTACTCGCCTGCTATGTCCTCTGAGATGTCCCGATCTAGTGGGAAGAAAAAGAGAAAATAAGTTAGGTCCAAAATCATTTCTCAGTATTCTGTACATCAAAATAAGATATCCCCTCAACCAGCGATAGGATAGAGTAAAGAGGTCCAGCTTTTCAAGCCGCTCTTTGTATGGTAAACCCCAGAGTTCTGGAATTCCACAGGTCTCCAGATGGAGCACTTGGAATTTGTTCTTACTTTCTGTCTACGACCTACTAAGAAATCCTTAACCCATTTTAAAAGAGGTCCGGAAATACCAAGATTTTCCAACTTCAGTAGCAGTCTATTAGTTGGCACCTTGTCAAAAGCCTTACTGAAGTCTATGTAGATGACATACACTGAGTTTCCGTTGTCTAGAGCCTTTATCAAGAACTCCCTTCCTATAAGGAGGTTCTTTGTACATGACAGACTCTTTCAAAAACCATGTTGTGCCATGTTCAGTAAGTTATTGGTTTCCATAAATGCCGTTATGGTCCGTTTGACTATTTTTTCCAATATTTTAGCTACAACACTGGTGAAGCTTACAGGTCTGTAGTTCGATGGAACTTGTCTTGATCCTGTTTTATGTATAGGAGTGACGGTTGTGTCCTTCCAGTCCATAGGTAACACACCTTGTTCAAGTGACATATTGAATATCACAGTCAGTGGGGCCGCGATATATTGTGCAATATGTCTCAAGCTTTTTGGGGTGTGTTTCATCTTGTCCTGTTGTTTTTTTCCATGTTTAAGGTGCTAAGAGCCTCAAGCACATCGTCTTGATCGAAGTCCACGGTGAGCAGGCGGTTTGTTGACTGTTTATTTTGGTCTGGTTCTTTGTCTAGAGGAGGTTTCTGAGTGAAGACTGTCCCAAAATAGTCAGCCATAGCCTCTGCTTTTTCCTGATCTTCCTCTATCATTTCAAATTCACTCCCTTCTTTAATTAGGTTGGGAATCCAATGATGCACCCTTATTCTGTACTTTATTTACGAAAATATTCTCTTAGGCTGCTTGAGTGCAGATAGTGCCAACTGAATTTCACATTTTCTTTGGGCTTCCCGAATTTTTGGCAAACACTTGTTTCTTACCGATCTGTAGCGTTCCATCGTACCTGCTGTACCAAGGCGGATAGGAACATTCTAACATTTCTTCTCTTGTCTTAGTAAACGTCGAATATCCTGGCCTATCCAGAGATAACCATACTTCGTCTTCTTTGGAACTGTCCTGGGTATGTATGGTTGAGTTACCCGATTGTATAACTGCCTGAAAAGAGTACATGCCTCTTGTACCGATGCCCTTGATTCAAGTCCCCAGTTTTCAGCCGATGCTGTGAAGTTGATTGCCTCTATATCTGCCTTCCATATATTAGGATTGGAAGGTGCAACTGTTTGACAGGCAATCTCAGCAACGAATTTGAATAATATGACTGCATGGTCACTTCTCCCTAGTGGTGGGAGGAAAGTAATTTGACCAACGTCATCATCGTGTGAGAAGACTAAATCTAAGAGAAAAGAAGACTTTCTTAAGTCATTTCTTGTGGGGTTTCTTATATGTTGGAATAAAGCTAATCCAATCGAGGTTTCTAACAGTTTGTAATCGAACGACACTATCGATGACCCTACTTCTAAAATAACCCAGTTTATATACGGCGCATTAAAGTCGCCTACTACAAGGCTTTTGCCCTTGTTACAGCAGGACTTAAGTTTACTAGGAGAAAATCATCCACTGTGCATTCTGGACTGCAATAGACTACAACTAAATCAATATCTTGCCGTCTGTATTTCAGCCTACAACGCACGAGTTCACACGTCCCTGAATCACGTGTGAATGTCTCAACTACCCCTATGGTTAGAATACTTTTCGTGTACGGGATAAACCCGCCTGCCCTACGGTTTAATATCTCAGCCCTAGAGTATAATAAACTAGTCAGCTGAAATTCATTATCGTGAACCTCGGACGTTAACCGTTTTTCTGAGTCAGCAATAACATCCGGTTTTTCTATAACCATCAGTGTCTTGAGCTCTGCCATTTTATTTAGTAGGCTGCGAGCATTTGTGTAGCATACCTTTAAGTGTGGAGAACTTTGCCTTACCACCAAGAGTGGTATGCGGATCGTTTTGCTCCGAACTTTTACAATTTGAAAATCCCTAAGTATCTGATTTCTATCGCCTCTTAGGCGGTGTTCATTTATTTTTACTTCTGCAGCTTGTCTCTTAATACGGTCAACCAGGATGAGATCCTCACAGACGTATATTCTGGATGCAATCAGTTTACATGAGTTACTTAGAATCAGGTTCCTTTCTTCAACCGTGGCACATGTGACCTCCAAACGGCGGCTTTTGTGAGGACTTTCAGGATTCACCTTTTGTCGTGTTCCATAAAGCTTATAGATGCTAACTCCTGAAACTGTATCTGGCAGTACTTTGCTTACTAAGGACTTAATATACTGAGATCGTGTTCAAATCTAGCCTTTGGTTCCTTATCGGAAGATTCTCTTAACTTATGAAAATGACTGGCCTCTCAGAGAGATCTGTCTTGACACACAGTGGAGATTTTGTTTCTAATGCCGTCTCTTCCATTGATTTGCTAATCAGCTGCGTTTAGCCTACAGCTCTCTTCTTCTCATTGCTTTTTCTCTGTACTGAAGTCCATTTATCACCACTCAGGACAGCCACCCCGAGACTATTTGGAATGTTGGCAGTTTTATCCAGGTCTTCAATTTCCACTAGAGGTGTATGAATACCGATGTCAATATCAAGCGGCACTTCAATCCTCGTTAATGTTAACGGAGATTTCACTTTCTTATCAATCACAGTCGGGTGTTTAGCGGGTCCGGTAGCAGCACGTACTACACTAACACATTCTTCACCGTCAGTGCTCGTGTTATCAGCGCAACCGCCATCGTTTTCTCACAGGCCAAAGCCAATAGGCTCATAGCCTCCTGAATTAGTAACTTCTTATTTGTACAGCAAATTATACAAAGCCAATGCTAGTTAGGCTTCGAGCATCTTTTGTATGCCGTAGGACTTAGACGTGTACACATCTTATGGTACCACTTTTTACATTCATCGCACTGCATTCCTTCCTCAACGGGGAATAAGCAGTTTGGTTGTCCACATTTATAAGTCTTACCAACCATTGTAATTTGATTAAAAAGGTTTAAAAACTATATGAACACAGTGTGAACACGAGTGTCAGTCAATGAGTAAGAAAAGGTACCACAGGACAAAGTTTAGCAAAAATTCCGAACCTTGACCAAAGTACTTTTAGTTAAAATAGACCAAGAATGCTTTGCAGTGCAACAAATACACAAAGTAAGGATAATCACGACAAGTACAAAAGTCACTGCCATTTTTGAAACGAGCGCCAAAGTATAACTAGGTTTCTGTCCGGAGGTATTGGTGATCCACCGCTACAAGATACGGAGGCCCGTTAATCGAAAGCTTCTTCTATTCCGCTCAACATCATTTTGAACCACAAAGTGGTCGATGTCTAGTCCTAGAGGACTTTGATGCACCAATGGTAGACTAGGTAAATCTGTGGGCTGAATCGTCAGAAAATTCCCTCGAGCAGGAACTAGTAGATGTGGTTATCACATGTGCCCTAGTGCAACATGTGCAAGAAGCGACAAGGTACTACCCGGACACCGAATCATCCTTACTAGATCTTACATTGACTCACTATGAGGATGACGTTGCGAACCTCCATTATATGCCATCCTTAGGTAAAAGTGATCACACAGTTCTAACTTTCGACTTTCATATAACTGTCAGTCACGAGCACGCGTTAGCTCAATCCAGACCTAACGTCTGGAAAGCAAACATACCAGATATCATGCACTCAGCATCGTTAGTAGAGTGGACAATAGACCCAGAGTCCTCCATTGAAACGGCCTGGGACGCATTTCGAAATTCATACTTAAAAGTTACCACACCCCACATCCCTTGGACTATACCAAAGGGGCCGAAAAACTCACGACCATGGTTCAGTAGGGAGGTCCGTATCCTTCTTCGTAAGAAAAGGAAAATGTGGGATAGATTTAGGTTACTGGGGACTGATGAGTCAAAATCTCAGTATCGAAAGGCTCGGAATACTTGTGCCTCGACCCTCCGTAAGTCTAGAAAGTTGTACTAAGGAAAACTTGTTAAGGAATCCATAGAATGTCCTAGACGCTTGTATTCCTATATATACCAAAGGACAAGGAGAAAAGGAAATATTTCTGCTCTATGGGGAGTCAGTACTGCTTCATCATTAGTGGAGGACGACTTTGGTAAGGCTCAAGTGTTCTCGAACTACTTTAACAACGTATATACCATAGAAGCGCCCTTCCCGTCAGCGTATGCAGATCCCCCCATACATACACTGGATAGCGTGAACATTAAAGAACTCGATGTCTTTGGTCTGCTTGACATAGGTAAATCCACGGGGTCCGATGAATTACATCCTAGGCTACTGAAGGAATTATCTAACTTCGTTGCAAGCCCTTTAAGTACATGCTTTAACCTATCCGTTACGCAGGGTCGTTTACCAAAAGACTGGAAAAACGCCACAGTAAGTCCTGTCTTCAAACAGGTACGAAACACAAACCTGAGAACTACCGCCCCGTTAGCCTAACTAGTGTGGTTGTTAAAATCTTAGAAAAGATTATTCGGAAGGAGCTGTTTAAGTATCTCGATAAAAACCGGATCCTCCCGGAGAAGCAGCACGGTTTCAGAATAGGTTATTCTTGTCTCACTAACTTATTAGTGGCTCGTGAATGCTGGTACGCTCTTAAGGACCAAACATTGTCTGTAGACGTGGCCTTCATTGATTTCAGCAAAGCTTTTGACAAAGTTACGCACAACCGGCTGTTATATAAGCTAAGAAATGTCGGAATTGGAGGCAATCTATTTATGTGGATAAAAGACTTCTTGGTTGGGCGTCAACAAAGAGTATGGGTGAACTCAAAGTTATGTGGCTGGGAAACTGTGCTCAGTGGAGTCATCGTTAGCCAAGACCTAAAGACTACTGCACACTGCCGTACAATAGCCGCCAAAACTTTTAGAACTTTATGGTCAATACGTAGAGCTTTTAGTCATGTCGACGCTGAAACGTCTTTGACTTTATATACAGTGTTCGTTCGTCCTAAACTTGAGTACTGCATACAAGTGGCTAGCCCCTGCTCAAAAAAAGACAGTGAGCTCCTGGAAAAGGTTCAGAGAACGGCGACTAAGCTGACTCCCGGAATAGCGAAGCTTCCGTATGAAGTCCGAATGGCCAAGCTGAACCTTTTCCCGTTGTCATGTCGCAGAACTAGAGGCGACTTGATTACAGTCTACAAATTGCTTAGTGATAAATTTGCACCTAATATGCCCTCATTTTTCTTGTCTTCCAAAACAGAGAATTTACGAGGACACTCCAAAAAAGTTCACAAGCCGAGAACAAATTACTTGTCAGCTGACTATCGACTTCCCCATCGAATCATCAACGAGTGGAATTCATTACTTCAACACGTGGTTGAGGCTCCATCCGTCGACTATTTCAAAAGAAAGTTGGATCAAGTGAGAGATCGCCATTGCCAGGACTAACACAGGCCACCAAGCCTCCTGTCCTTCCCAAACTGAAACTGAAACTAAGGCATTTGGAGTTTGAACGTCAGCGTGGCGCTTAGATTGTAGCGTTTGTTGTACTTCATTTTAATGGCATTCCAATACGAATATGCAGTGGTAAGCCAAATACCCAGATCGTTTGAAGAATTTTTGATGTCTCCTGATGCTAACGTACCAGGAAAAAAGGGTGGAAAATTCAACTATGAGGAAGCTTGTAATGAGAGAGAAAAATTCGTTGAGGCATTGAGACAAAACGGAGTCGATGTACTTGAAATGGAAGCGGATGAACGTCATCCTGAGTGTGTAAAAGTAGACGACACAGCTGTTATAATTAATGGGACAGCACTGATGTGTAACCCATATCGATGTCACAGACAAGGAGAAGTAGAATATATTTAGTAGCTTTTCTAATAATTTTAGGTCAACCTAATTCGTCATACTCTCAAAAAGGAACTGGGAATTAAAATAGTTGAGTTGAATACAGAAAATGCTCAAGTTGAGGGGAGCGACGTCCTTTTCACAGGTAATTTAACACATGTACAAGTGATGTAATAAGAATATTTTTTCACTCCACAATGCTATAAATACCCATTTATTAAAATCTCACTTAGTCATATATATGACTAGAAGGCCTTGACCAATTGTCCAGCATATTTTGGATATAAAATAAGTATGCTCCCTTTGCAGACTTGAGGCAATTTTAAACTTTCCAGCTTTTGTGACTTCTTAAGCCTATGTAGATCATTGGTGAAGATATATTTTGCATCTGACATAAAGTTTCAATTAGAATATGCTATTAATTGAATGATCTAGCATGTAGGCTATGAACCAGATATACTGTAAAGCGTTCAAATTTAAGTAAATACATCTAGATATCGTAACCTTTCTCCACTACTCTGATTTAATTTACATAATGGAAAATACTGCCTATGAATATGATCACCGAGTTCGAGTTTCACGTGTTGAAAAAGTTCTCTATCTTTTGCATAACTTTTGGATGGTAAATATGCACTTTTTCAGCATTTCAAACAGCAGAATTTCTCAAAAGTTAGTTGAGATTTCTAAATCTACTGATATTTGTGGGTTGGTGGATGACGGGATTTTATCACATGCGAAAATTTTCCGTTGTTCTTTCACCAATCCACACAAACTGCTTCACAGTTTAATATTCACTTAATTGCTGAGGAAAGAGTATAAATACTCTATGGTTCTATTTACACTTCCCTCAGGTGTAAAACATGTTTCTCAAAGTAGGAAACGCGCTCAGGTTACAATGATTTAATGGCAGATGTTTCTGCAGTATCACTTGCATATAGTTAATCCACTGTAAAACTAGTATGTTGGATGTAGAAATCTAGTTAAAATAAGTAACCATTCTGATGAATTTTGCGGGACGAGGTGATTGATCCATGTACAGTTTATAAGGCACCACAACCTACCTTAGTTCGTTATTTTGGTCAGTATAAGAGCAAGCAGGAGACAGGTCATGAATAATTAGGGCAGAATATCAGTCAGTCACGACGTAGAACGTGTACGTACGTACATCAGATCAAGTTTCCATACCCCATTAACGCAGTTAGGCCAAATCCCAGAATAGTCGAGGTAGTAAAAGTATCGGTGATAATGGGGAATGTTAGGTACCGAACACACGACTCTGAAAAAAACATAAATTAGAGAAGCAAACAAAAAAGCAAAACAAAAGGAATTTAGAATCTCAGGATCTTGGGGAAGACAAAGAGTGGATGCAACTCTGCGATTGCAAACGATTTTGAGTCATGCAGTTCAAGGTCGCTAACCATTGGCTACGATAATCACGTGCATTCCAACCTCTTAGTCTACACCTGTTAACATCGATAAACTCAAATGTCGATGGATTGACGCTGTTTTGGTTTGGCCTCCCCTAACTTTCGACCACCTTACTCCTGCACCAGAAAACATCTCCCGTCGAGGTAGGTAATGGTTAGGTATACGTAACAAACATCCTAACCGCCTCAGTTATTGAAGATCTACCATCTCATCAATCGATCTCCATCCTTACCTAGTATCTTATTCCTAATCCAGCCATTGATTACCCCATGGTCCCAAAATACGCGAGCAATACTTCGAAGACACTTATGATTAGATAGCAATAGCCTACGAATATCCTCTACTCTTAATGGCCATCCTTCATACCCATGAAGTAGAATAGAGTGAACTGCTGCGCAGTCAGCTCACACCTTGATTGGAAGACGGATGTCTCGCCCACGCCACAAGTGATGCAAGTTGGCGAAAAGCCAATCGGACTTTCTGAATCCGTGTCGAGATCCCGTCAGATACCACTTAGGGGTTGAAGTATTATTGAGGCTAATATTTTGGACACTAATAATTAAACCGGTTCCTCTGTGTTTGTCACAAGAGGATTCTTCTCGTTTTTTCTAAACTGGGACGATCAGGGATCCAGACCAGTCAAATGGGATTACGTTCATTTCTCATATTTTAGCTAAGATTTCAGTTAATCTGGCTGCCAAAACTGGACCACAACCCTTAAAAATCTCAGGGGTTGGTCCATCAAGCCCTGATGCTCTCTCTTACCTAAAATTACTTGTAGCCTTCTCAACCTCATTAGCATTTGGATGACTTACATCAGTTTGCCATTCAGGTTGCTAGAAGCCATTTAGACTGTTCCCTAAAGTGTTCTGCCCATCGCCCGACCGTTGTTGCTACCTTGACGTGGTGGTCGGGCTTGCCTGTCGTGACGAAGCAACCAAGCTGTGCTGGCTGGAACAACCGTTCCTCAAGGTCCTACCATATCAGACAGGTCGGTTGAAGAGCGGTAAGACTAAAAGCAACAAACCCAAGGTCCGAAGTCGTAATGCTGATTGTACAGAGGTGTGACAGTGAATAGTGAATAATAACCTTTTCACGAGTTAGTAACATTAACAGCCAGATTTCTGACACCCGTTCCCTTGATATGCTTGAACAATTATCTACTGGTACCTATCTCTGCTGAAATCCACTGATTTTTCTTAACCTTTTGGTCTGAGTTACTAGTGGATATCACTGCTGTTTCCATAGTTTTTTTTGGATATCAAGCTAAGTTACCTCAGGCTGAATATCGCGTTCACGGTTGGCTAACTCCTGTAGTTATTTCTTTTGTTTATTCTTAACTTTCTCATCATTAAGTTGAAATTCAACATTACTAATAGCGATTGGTGAGTCGATTGTGGAGGTCACCACGTCAGACGATGTTTATTCTTGTATTCAAAGTCAAATCATTAGCATTGGTGGTGCGTGGGTATAGAAGAATTAATAAGATGTGGTGAGAGAAGGGTTCACTTGTGAAAAAGATGAAGTCGGATGTTGATAGTGGTTAGTATGAGGGCCACAGAGGCTGGTCATCCGAGGGAAACACCTTACCACTCTCATATCCCCTCTATCCGAGACCCGTATTCAAGACTCTGGCGAAGTACTACAAATTCGATCTCCATCTGTCGCTTCGAAAAGCTTGTTTTACGTGCGCTTATCCGGGGACCCTGTGGCATCTTCGTCTGGTCTTGCTGGCGTTGGTGTCGCACTAAGCGCTAGAGCTGAGGCAGCACTAGTCGATTGGATCCCCATTAACAGTCGGTTATGTGCTGTTAGATTAGAAAGTTCCATCAAAGTGAGAAGAAATCGGCGTGAGAAACGATGTCTTTTCGTCATCTCCGCCTATGCCCCGACAGATTGCAGCCCGGATGCAATCAAGGATGAGTTTTACCACCAGTTATCAGTTCTTCTCCAGAAAGTGCGTTCGACAGATATTGTAGTACTAGCCGGAGACTTGAATGCTCAGGTCGGGCGTCTAGGCACAGAAGAGAGTCGTTTAGGTGGCCGATGGGGACTCGTTGGTCGCAGGTCAGATAACGGGGACCGTCTACTGCAACTTTGCACAGACCACAACCTGTTTCTGGCTAGCACTAACTTTCGGCACAGTCATCGCCGATGTGCCACCTGGCGTCCTCCCTCTGCATCTCAAGCCTGGACTCAGATTGATCACATCGCGATCAGCTACCGCTGGCGTGGTTGTGTACAAGACTGCCGCTCCTTTTGGAGTACCTATCTGGACTCTGACCATGCCTTGGTCTGCGCCAATCTTGCCTTACTTTTCAGTGGACAACGAAGTGACCCCACCAACGGATTGATGTTAGCAAGCTGGTTGCAACTTCTGTTGCAAGTAAGTATCGAACCGAGCTAGCCTCTAGGCTAGCTACCACTCCACCGAAAAGTATAGATGAGCATTGGTTGCAATTGCATGACGCCATGAAAATGGCGGGAACAGTCAGTTGTGGGTTTGCGAAACGTCCCGCTTTTAAGCACTGGGTTTCTTCTGGTTCCTTACAACTCATTGAAGCCCGTCGGTCTACTCCGGGTGACCGTGAGTTTGACCATAAACGAAGGATGTTACGTAAGGAAATTGGGCAAAGCTTGCGTAAGGACCGAGAAGCCTGGTGGTCGATGCGTGCTAATGAGCTGGAAGCAGCAGCTGCATCTGGTAACTACCGGAAGCTCTTCCAGCTCATCCGAGCCACTGGCAGCAAGAAGTCTGGTGTGAGTGAAACAATCTGCGAGGATGATGGGATGCCAATCACTAACATCCATCGACGTCTTGGACGATGGGCAGAATTTTTCGAAGGGCAGTTCAACTGGCCTGCTGCTCCGGCAACATCGGTCAGACTGTCCTGCCCTCCATGGCCGGTGACGACTGATCCACCAAATGAGGAGGAAGTCCGCAAGGAACTCCAACTCTTGAAGCGTTACAAATCACCTGGCCCAGATGACTTACCTCCGGCTCTTTTTAAAGATGGTGGTGACTTTTTGACTAAGGAATTGACGACGTTGTTTACAAAGGTTTGGGAACTAGAGAGTGTACCAACGTCATGGAATGAGTCGATAGTTGTCCCTATCTTTAAAAAGGGTTCACGTCGTTCCTGTAACAACTATCGGGGGATAAGTTTACTTCCGATTGCGTCCAAGCTATTGGCTTCCGTCATTCTTCGTAGGTTGTTCAAAACCCGAGAAAGATTGACTCGCGAGGAGCAGGCTGGGTTTCGTTCTGGTCGAGGATGTATTGATCATATCTTCACCCTCCGCCAAATGTTAGAACACCGCCATACTTTTCAAAGGCCAACAATCGTAGTGTTTCTTGACATCAGGGCTGCCTTCGATTCGTTGGACAGGACTGTTCTCTGGGATTGTCTATTGAAGAAGGGTGTGCCTGAGAAGTTTATTAACATCCTAAAAGCCCTATAAAAACACCTCAGGCAGAGTGAGGGCATACAACCACCTCTCTCCATTGTTCCATTCGAGCAGTGGGGTTAGGCAGGGTTGCCCAATCTCACCATTCCTCTTCAACTTTGCCATCGATGACATTCTGGAAACAGCTCTGATGAATGTAAGTAATGGTGGTGTGGATCTGTTGCCTGGAGAAAGACTTCTCGACCTTGAGTATGCGGACGATATTGTCTTACTGTGCGATAATGCCCAAGGCATGCAATCCGCACTTAATCAGTTGGCAATCAGTGTCCGTAGGTATGGTATGTGCTTTGCACCTTCGAAGTGCAAAGTACTTCTACAAGACTGGCAGGATTCTAATCCTGTACTCACCCTGGATGGTGAGCAGATAGACGTAGTTGAGAAGTTCGTGTATCTGGGTAGCTGCATAAGTGCTGGTGGGGGTGTGAGTGATGAGATCAATGCACGAATAGTGAAAGCCAGAGCGGCTTATGCCAATCTGGGCCACCTTTGGCGCCTTCGTGATGTTAGTCTGGCTGTAAAAGGTCGGATCTACAACGCGTCGGTGAGAGCAGTTTTGCTCTATGCTTGTGAAACCTGGCCTCTCCGAGTTGAGGACGTTAGACGACTCTCTGTGTTCGATCATCGCTGTCTCCGAAGGATTGCTGACATTCAGTGGCAACACCATGTCAGTAATGCAGAGGTTCGGCATCGTGTGTTCGGGCACAGAGATGATAATTCAATTGGTGTCACCATCTTGAAACACCGACTTCGGTGGCTTGGACATGTTCTCCGAATGTCGTCCCAGAGAATTCCACGTCGTGCATTATTTGCCGACTCTGGGACTGGTTGGAAGAAGCGGAGAGGTGGTCAGTGCATGACATGGTGTCGTGGCATGAAAGAAAGCTGCAAAGGACTGGCTTGTGTTGGTCCTTCACGACTCCCTGGTTGGGGTCTGAGAGATGGTGCTACACAGTGGCTAGAGACGTTATCAGATATGGCTCAGAATAGAAGCCAGTGGCGATCCTGCTGTAACCTTCTTTTACTTTCTTCATAAAAAGTGGTTGTGTCTCCTTTACCTGAAAGATTTCTTCTGATTGTACCTTTTCGTTCCGTCGTTACTACCACACTACCTTACTCCAATCTCTTCGTCATTGTTCTCTTTTTCTTTTGCGCTCCTTAGTTTTTTTTTCTACTTCTCTTCGAATTCTCATTGTTTTGTGTGGCGCATATATATTGGCGCTCTCTTGTACCAATATTCATGTGTTCAAATAAATAAATAAATAAAATACATTAGGCAATACGACTTCGCCATCGAGCCCTAAGTTGCTGCCTTTAGTCTTACCGTTCTCTAACCGAGCTACCTGACATTGTCGAACCTAAAGGAACACATGTTTCAGCCAATTTAGCTCTGTTGCGTCTTCCTGATGGGCAAGCCCGATCACCACTTCGAGGTGGCAGGTACGGTCGGGGGTCGGAATATACCACCACTCAATGAAGTTGTCGATAGTTTGTTTGTATTGTATGGGGTTTTCTGATGTTCTATGAGCTGACTGTAATCGACTGTTAAAGGGTATGCGTAGTATAGTTGTAAGTAGTGGTGACACATCCTACTACATACAAGTTTATGTTCAGCTTTCAGCCTTATTTTAAGCTTAGTGATACTACTTGGCTGCCCGAACCAAAACCCGTTTATAACTGATATCTAACGGATAAACTTAAATAGGCTGGTCTTTTAGGTACTGAGCAAGTTGAAAATCGATAGCACTTTTATCTATACATTCTTTCTTATGTGCCTTTGATTTATATACATTGATCGAAGTATCCCATTAAAACCCTACCATACTATATCTTGATATTTTTTATTTTATCACTTGTTCGCACACGTGTGCAGTCCATAGCTAATTGTAATAAACCGATACTTGGTTACGTGTTTATATTTTCTCAGGTAAATTTGGTTGCTCGTATTGTAGACCTCCCTTCTGCATTTAGCATTTATCTCAAATTTGTTATTCTAGGTCAGGAAATTATTGTGGGCATTTCCGCCCATACTAATGAGGCTGGTGCTCACGCTGTGGCACGTGCATTCCCAGAATATGCAACTTCTATCGTCAAGTTACCTCAACCTTTTCGTTCCCTTAAAGATGCCGTTGGTGTGGCTGGGATTAATGTACTGGCAGTGGGCGAAAGTGAAGCAGCTAAACAACTATTAAAGGTATAATATTTTTCATAAATATTGGTTTAAACTATATTCCCCTTTTCAAATATATAACACGAACTATAGTCGTACTATTTGCGCACGGATTAGTCATACTAACCAGATTGAAGTATGTGAAACCATTGTGGACCGCGGGGTGGCTACTCTAATTTCTACCGACTGACCAACTTCAGATATTCCAGTACGACCCCAATACTGTTCCCCAATCTCCAATATATCAGAACACGAACCGTAGATGAAATTGTTTATGGGGTCAGGAGAAGAATAAGAATAGGAATAATGCTTCACAGACAAATGCATATTTATACAGTTAGGACTACCGTGAATATTGACCAATAGGAAAATGACACCATTTCACGTTCAAGGATAGCACCAGACTTAACAGGATAATTTTGGGGATATTTTTCTGAATATCCCAACAGAAACGCTGTACGAACTGTCAACATGCTGACAAGGAAATTCGTTAATTGCTAGAAAAATCTCTCCATATATATATATAGCATAATTTTCTTACATTTCTCAATATCGTTGATTATATTCATTTTGTAAATGTTTTTTTTCTTCTTCTAAATCGGTCATTAGAGATTTAGTTCGATGATCATTAAAGAAAGAAAAAAACAGATAAACAATGATAATAATGCATCCATTTCATAAGTAACAAAATATAGGCACTACATCGATACAGGTATTTGATTTGTTCAGAGGATGAATGTTTATTTTAATAAGGAAATGTGTAATAGTGACCAAATTTTCAATCTTAATCAAGTTTATGTTTATTTAAAAATGATTACTTTATTTCTCTATACTAAAAGTAAAGTAATGAATGACTCCTTTTCAAACATTTTATACTAAGTGATTGCTTTACAACAAATGTTTGCCCAAAACGTTTTTTTTCGAAACTAGTTTACTTCCTAGTTATTAGTTAAAATGTAACATTGAGTGTATAGACATGATACGTTAGTAATAATTCCCAAGTTCTTCTCAATCGTGGCTGTACCATATTATCAAGTAACATCAAGGCTAAACGTAAGTAAACAAGAGAATTAGTTCTGACCATAGCTGCTACCTTGACATAGTAGTCGGGCTTACCTATTCTTATACCCGATCAAGCTGTGTTGACTGAAATAATTATTTCTCTAGGTCCTACTATCCCATGGAGGTCGGTTGGGGAACGGTAAGCACAATTATTGTCGAAATACAGAGTCTTACTGCTGACTATATTGGAGTGTGACGGTGTTTCTCCCTGGTAACTAGCATCTAACTGCCTTAAATAACAATGTAAAGATATTCGGGATGTGTTTTCTTCCTCCGAATGCAAAATGTTACTTTACTACCGGTTTGAGTCAACATATAAATTGAAGATAGGGAGTGAGATAGTTGGGTGTGTCGTTCACTTCACCTCACTAAAACATGTAAATACAACCAGTTAGAAACGAGTTCATCAAAACACTGAATTAGAGTTTTTCAAATAACAGAAATAAAGTACACGATGATGATGTACAGGACGAAAACCCAACCTTCCCACATAACTCGTCCAGTTCAGAAAACGTGGAACTACCAGAAGCATCGACGTAAGCTGTAAATCTTCATCGTATTTAAGATTTCTGAATTCCATCTGATCTTACTCGACAGAATCTTCTATTCAGTATGATGAGGCCAATTAAGTAAGTATGACTACTTAGACTTACATATCTATCCCCGACTTCATATTTTACTTATCTAGCTTCTAAACATCATAAACTGTTAGTTAAGGCAGCATGACAAAATGTGAACTTTTTTTGGTTGAAGGTAAGGTGAAGACAGTGTTTTGGAGGAAATAATTCCAATACGTTAAATATCAAAATTTTATTTGAATAACTTGTGCTATCGACAGTTCAACAATTCCGATGTTTCGTCTGACAAATGGAAATATAATCTAAAGGTATATATACATAACAAAATCGCACCTAAAGCTTGTTCAATCGTGTTTATTCGGTTTCTAGTAAGGTCAAGAGATCGGATATACTATCGTTTTTGAAGGGATGAAAATACTTCATAAAGGTTTCAGATCTCATAAAGAAATGAAACTGAAGCTGTGTATAAATAAGAGAATCATAACAACATTGACAGAAGAGGTTAAACAAAGTTAAATACACCATGCCAACTGTTGCTTAACATATGAACACAAGGACTTTCACCAACTAAAGATTGATATCAACATCGATGGACGGTTATTTAGTCATTTTCTCGATTCACTTATGATTATCATAATTGTAATTCGTTTTTAGCATCACAATTAACCATGTGAATGATCTGAGTCTGTGGATACTTCGACTGATTTATTTCATTCCTATATACTTCCAGATGTATAATAAAAATGAATGACCACTTGTCCTTGGACTCACTTTTTTCCGTAGGTTATCGTCAGCTGCTTACAACCTGTGATATTTAAAAATCATAATTGCATAATGGATTTAAATTGCTTACAGAATATTGTAAATATATACCTAATGTGAAAGAATATTCTACAACATTAATTGTGACAACAGTTCAAAAATGGGTTAGAAACAATTGATTACATAATGAATAAACATTGATAGGAATATAGTGAGTGGAGTTCAATTAAAAGATTATTAATTTGAAAGATAGTTGAAAAAATAAATTAGAATCAATGATGTAATAAATGCAACAGAAAGAGGAAAAAATTTTAAGGTTCAGTAAAGGAATATTTGTCACCAGGGTAAGGAAAGATTAACCACCGTCTCCTTTTGAATACATAGGTCAGGTTTTTGACGCCTGATGGCAATGGCTTCAGCAAACTTCAGGAGACTGGAGTTTGGCTGCTTACTAATCACCCTAAAGGATTGCAAGGTATCTACCTGATGTCCTGTATCAAGGAGATGTTTGGTGATTGCACTGTTCAGAGTCTTTCTTTCCCTTGTTCTAAGACTTTTTGGAACATGTTCAAAGAATCTAAGATATGCTCTCCTTTCAGTTCGGCTGCTTTGGCAGGTACATGTAAATTTATAAATACAGTTGGCGGTAACATGAAAGAATTGCTTGTCGATCTTTGATTGGGTTATTGAACATGTTGTTTTATAGAGAATTAAAAGTTTAGCAGCCGGATAAGTTCTGGCTAGCGCTGTATTCAGTCTCTTGTTGATAATTTGTGCGACGTCATCACCTTTAAAGTTAAGATTTATATATACTGGCTTTTTATTGACCATAGTTATTTCCGTCTTCTTTTCCTTGGGCCTTTTATATTTGTCAATAAATTTTTGTGAATAAAAGTTGTCTTTTAGACATTTTTCTACGTTCATTAATTCTTCTTCCAGTTTGTCGGTGGTACATATCTTTTCTGCCCTGTAAAATAGTGTTTTAACCAACGCCTTCTTGTAACTAATTGGACAAAAACTATTGAAATTCAGGTAGAGGCCATTCCAATTACTTTTTCTATAAATTGAACGTTGAACTGTCCCGTCTCCCCTGCGTTTTATGGCAACATCAAGAAAGTGGAACATGTCGTTCTGTTCGTGCTCCATAGTAAAATGTATGTTATTATGAGCGTTATTGAAGAGTTTGAGCAGGCGGATTACATGTTGTTTATTATTACAGATAATAAAGGTGTCGTCCACATATCTTGAGTATTCCGTTGTTTCACAAATTGCCTGTTTAAGTATCGTGTTCTCAAGATACCCCATAAAAATATCTGCCATAATTGGACCTAGTGGACTACCCATTGCTACGCCATCGACTTGGCGATATATGGTGTTGTTAAATTGGAATTGAACATCCGTTGTACATATTAGAAGTAGTTTTTTGAATTCTGGGGCTGGTAAAGGTAGGAGATCATCATTCTGACAAATTATATCAATAGTTTCAAAAAGTGGTATATTGGTGAACAAGGATGTTACATCAAAAAAGACCATGAACTTGTCGTTAACATTCGTATGATTTAGTCTTTCAGCAAACTGGAATGAATCTCTTAACGTATATGTTGCTAATCTATGACGAACCGGTTCTAGTTTTTCTGCTAACCAGCGTGCGACTTTATGATATGGTGAGTTGATCATTGATAGGATAGGTCTAAGAGGAACGTCATGTTTGTGAACTTTTGGTAAGCCATACATATGAGGTAGACGTGAACCACGTGGTTTTAGATCGTTGTAAGTAGAATTATCAATCACTTTCTTTTTTAGGAGTTCTCTAAGCATGCCTGTGATTCGTTTTTCTGTTGAATCAGTCAAATCTTTTTTGGATTTATCTACTTTGAACCTCAGTTGGTCGTCGAGGATTGACTTCATCTTAGTGACATAATCAGCTGTGTTCATTAAGACAACACCTGGACCTTTATCCGGTTGTAAAATCATCACCTCATTATTTTGTTTGATGTTTCTGAGGGCTATTAGATGTTCTTTGGATAGAATATTCGACTTTGGTGTTGATGACACGAAGTATTGGTTGGCAATATCAACTAACTTTGATTTGAACCATCCTTTCTTTTCCTCATTCATTGGCTGCAAATCTTTTAACTGGTCAAACAGATTTTCGAATTGAGCTTCTGTATCAATCCTGTCAGTATTTGGTTTTGGTATATGAAATTTGAGTCCCAGTGATAAGGCTTCTGTTTCTATACTATTAAGCTTCGTATTTGATAAGTTATAGATAAACTTCGAAGGGTTTTCCGGAAACCCAAAACATAGTTGTTCTCTTATCAGAGTTTTCGATAGAGATTTATGGAAATCCTTGCAAACCTTGATTTGAAGATCACAAATAAAGTTCATGAATTTTATTCGACATACGATGTTTAGATCATTAACGGCTTTACCAAAAGCACCGGCCTCAGTCCTTAGTCGTGTAATGAGTACAGAGTTCACCAATATACCACTTTTTGAAACTATTGATATAATTTGTCAGAATGATGATCTCCTACCTTTACCAGCCCCAGAATTCAAAAAACTACTTCTAATATGTACAACGGATGTTCAATTCCAATTTAACAACACCATATATCGCCAAGTCGATGGCGTAGCAATGGGTAGTCCACTAGGTCCAATTATGGCAGATATTTTTATGGGGTATCTTGAGAACACGGTACTTAAACAGGCAATTTGTGAAACAACGGAATACTCAAGATATGTGGACGACACCTTTATTATCTGTAATAATAAACAACATGTAATCCGCCTGCTCAAACTCTTCAATAACGCTCATAATAACATACATTTTACTATGGAGCACGAACAGAACGACATGTTCCACTTTCTTGATGTTGCCATAAAACGCAGGGGAGACGGGACAGTTCAACGTTCAATTTATAGAAAAAGTAATTGGAATGGCCTCTACCTGAATTTCAATAGTTTTTGTCCAATTAGTTACAAGAAGGCGTTGGTTAAAACACTATTTTACAGGGCAGAAAAGATATGTACCACCGACAAACTGGAAGAAGAATTAATGAACGTAGAAAAATGTCTAAAAGACAACTTTTATTCACAAAAATTTATTGACAAATATAAAAGGCCCAAGGAAAAGAAGACGGAAATAACTATGGTCAATAAAAAGCCAGTATATATAAATCTTAACTTTAAAGGTGATGACGTCGCACAAATTATCAACAAGAGACTGAATACAGCGCTAGCCAGAACTTATCCGGCTGCTAAACTTTTAATTCTCTATAAAACAACATGTTCAATAACCCAATCAAAGATCGACAAGCAATTCTTTCATGTTACCGCCAACTGTATTTATAAATTTACATGTACCTGCCAAAGCAGCCGAACTGAAAGGAGAGCATATCTTAGATTCTTTGAACATGTTCCAAAAAGTCTTAGAACAAGGGAAAGAAAGACTCTGAACAGTGCAATCACCAAACATCTCCTTGATACAGGACATCAGGTAGATACCTTGCAATCCTTTAGGGTGATTAGTAAGCAGCCAAACTCCAGTCTTCTGAAGTTTGCTGAAGCCATTGCCATCAGGCGTCAAAAACCTGACCTATGTATTCAAAAGGAGACGGTGGTTAATCTTTCCTTACCCTGGTGACAAATATTCCTTTACTGAACCTTAAAATTTTTTCCTCTTTCTGTTGCATTTATTACATCATTGATTCTAATTTATTTTTTTCAACTATCTTTCAAATTAATAATCTTTTAATTGAACTCCACTCACTATATTCCTATCAATGTTTATTCATTATGTAATCAATTGTTTCTAACCCATTTTTGAACTGTTGTCACAATTAATGTTGTAGAATATTCTTTCACATTAGGTATATATTTACAATATTCTGTAAGCAATTTAAATCCATTATGCAATTATGATTTTTAAATATCACAGGTTGTAAGCAGCTGACGAGAACCTACGAAATAAAATGAATTCATGCGATTCTGCTAGAATCTTTGTTCTTGCTCTGTTGAAAATGATAAAGGGAACTATGTGTATGAAAAATCAGTTTTTTCCAATAAAAATAGCATACAGTTACACACATATTCTTTATATGGTGAACATTGTTTTCCAGATCAAATTTGTTTATTGGCCTCATTAGGAACAATAAACATGATCTGATAAACTTTAAGTGTCATGTAGTTATTTGTAGATATTTTTTTCGGATTTCATTCCTGTTTAAGAAGTTCGGACCAGTTTACCGGACGAAACGTTGGAATTATTAAAATGTCAATCACTCAGATTATTGGGATTCAATTTTACATCTGATATCTTCTGCATACTCGGTGCTCAGTTACTGTCAAATTATATGAAATTCCAACAGCTAACATAGATTTCATTCAACCCATTTTGTTCTAAATACTAAAATTTTAGTTACATCGATACTTAAGTTTGTAATTATTTTTATGAACACATAAATATTGGTACAAAGGGACACTGAATACATATGCGCCACACAAGTCACTTGACTTGTGTGTGGGCTATGATACTGCCCGGGTGCCCACACTGAAGCAGATGGTTTCCTTAGGGAGCCACACCCGGAACCTTCGAACTAAAGGTCTGATCCACAAAGCAGTGGAGCAACGTAAAGTGATGTAGTCCCGTGGTAGTCAGTGGCCAACAATAGGTTCATACGTCATTTGTTCCCTCAGAATACTGGAGTCCATGTGGAGCATTGGTTTGGAATCAGGGTTTTCCGACTCCCTTAAGAGAACCCTCCGTGCCCACCAACCCGATTATAGCGCTGGAAATTCGCTTTTCGTCCTTTCAATTTGGTAAACAACAGTACTGCCGCATGAAGTCAGTGATTAGGACTTCCCTGACAGAGGCTGTATACGCGTGGCCATGTGAGAGTATTTGAAGAGGAAGAGCTGACTTTCGATACCCTCGGCAGTATTAGGGCATTTAGAGGTTATTTAGTTTTCTTTCTCCGTAATTTTAAATTTATTCGCTATATTATTTGACTTTACCTTTCACTCTCAATAGTATGTTGTTTAGATGATATACGAAAGAAAGTCTTTGTGCTCTACCATCATTTTATTTGTAATTATATTTTATTTTAGGAAATTGGTCGTGTTGCTTCACATACTTATAAAGTGATTACATTACCAGAGGATCATGCTGCTAATGTTTTATATATCAATCATCATCTATTGCATTTATCATCACAAATGATACCAAAAAGTATTGGAGTAAGTGAAATTATATTATGATAAATATCATTCTCTTTTCATTCTTACTGATATTACTCACTTATTATATTTGCATAATTCACAATAATGATGATGATGATTTATTTATTTATTTGAACACATAAATATTGGTAAAAGAGGGCACCAAATTTAAATGCGCCACACTTTTGTGTGACGGCTATGATACTGCCCGGGTGCCCAGACCGAAACAGGTGGTTTTCTTAGAGGGCCACACTCCGAGCCTTTGACCTAAAGGTCTAACCCACAAGGCAGTGGAGCATCGTAAGGAGATGCAGTCCCATGGTAGCCGGTGACCAAAAATTGGTTCATACGCCATTTGTTCCCACAGGATACTGGAGCCCCATGTGCACCACTGATTTGGGATCCGGTTAAAGTGCCGGACATTCGCTTTTCGTCCCCCACCACGAGAAAGCAGTGAGTCGGACTTCCCTGGTAGAGGCTGTATACTTGTGGCCGTGTGAGAGCATTTCGAGAGAGAGGGCGGGCCTACCCTACTCTCGCCCATACCAGGGCATTTGGGGGATGTTTGCTATCATTTTCATTATCATCAATGATGATGATAATGATAACAAAAATCCAATTGTGATATTTCAAAATTATATTAGTAGGTAAGTCCACTTTGTTGAGTGCAACAAGTTTCTCTAAAAGGGAAAAAAGTCATTTCTTCAAGGTCTTTTTTAGTCAGTCAGTCAATCAGTAATCGTCAGCTTACTTTCTGGGATGAATGTATATCGGTAAATGTTACCACACCTTATATCAGCACAGTAATAAGAGAAGAGGTCTACAAGTTGATAAGCGACATAGAGCAATTAATCCCAATCGCATAAAGGAAATTTAAAAATGAAAAGTTTAGTTCAAAAAGTAAGTTAGGAGTAGTGACATCTTAGGATTTAGAAGAAAGACAGAGAATGGATTCAGTTAACCCCATTGTAACCGATTTATGGCTTACAATAAACTTTTTAACACTATAGAATATGTATATAAGTTTTAATATAAATTTAATGAGATATACCTTTTATTGAAGAGGATAAATAATGTTAAGAAGAATTAATCGAAAAGTATGTTCATCACTCGACAGTCCAACTGACGGTTGGAAGGATAGCTCATTTAAGGGCTTATAAGAAAGAAACCTTTTCACTTTACTACTATCATTAATAATAATAATAATGATACTAATAATGATAGTAATGCAAGATTTATGGTAACAAAATTATCACCCAAAAATAAGCTTTTAAATGTTTAACAGAAAGTGAGCAGATTAAGCTCTAGTTAATTCAGTTCAGAATTATAAACAGAAGAACAAAATACCAAATCAAAATAAACACCATTAATCATATTAGATGATACTATTAAAATCAATGATTCTAGAAGTCAGCTATACAACTATAATCTCATCTAGTTGTTTGGTATACTAACTTTATTGTTTCATAATAACCACTAGACGGCCGTTTCGTTCTGATAGGTCCTAGATTCAAATCTCGCAAAACGGGATCGTGGATGCACATCGCTGAGGAGTCTCACGATATGACGAAACGGCCGTCCAGTGCTTCCAGGCTTTCCATGGTGGTGGTCTAGCTTCAATTCACTCATGATCTCAACCATTGAAAAATAATTGGGGTGATCAAAGAAACTGATAACAACTTTAAAAGGAATGAAAACGTTTCGGCGAAACAAATTTTCTTTGCATCAATATCATTTTTAAAGTTGTTAAATCGTATTTATAAGTAATTTTCACGCATAATAGTAGTCTATGGTAAAGTAGAGGAGTTTTAAAAAATTGTTAAATATATTTTGTTAAGTCGGTTTTCCGAGAACTGCAACGGAGCCTCCAGAGGCCCTAAAGGAGCTAAAGAGTCCTAGCCAATCAGAGCATGATGGAGCTTTCTAGAATGTCAACGTGGCGTGCTACTATTAGTCTTTTAGCGGATTGATTGGCCAAAATATGATGTTGATTTAACAAATGTTAACATCTATAAATACCCGTGTTTTTCTGTACAAGAACGAACCTTTGGAGTAAAGTGTTTTTCGCTTATTTTGTGCGTTTTCTCGAGTTCAGGTCGCTGTGTAGTTCTAGCTTACGGGTTACCAGAATAGCTTAGGAACCGAATAAAGCGTTCATATTAACAAGACTTATCATATTTAAACTTATTCAAATGGAAGTCAATGAAAACAAAATGATGTTGTATAATATAGTTAAGATTATAATAGAACCTCAAGTATTGAATATAATATAAACGGATGAGTGTTATTTCAGAGTAATCAAAGTTTTCTAGTATTCAATAGAAAAGGCGTTTGTACCTTTCTTCTGAACGGAAATAATGACGTAATATTGTTGTTTACAATATCCTATTTTCGAACAGTAGCCTATAACTAATACAAGAACAAATGTTAGTAGATTTTTAAAAATCGAACGTTACACAACAGCTTACAAATTATAAACAGACAGTATAAATGGTATTCATTTGGCCTCAGAAAGGCAACATTAAGGAAGTTAATCTAAGTGACAACCGATGGTAAAGGGAATCATGTTATACTAGTGATCATAGTTTCTATTTCGGACCCGATTTTGGCGCGAAAAACAGATTTTAAATATTAATATAACTTGTAATTAATATAATGCAATCATGGATTAAAATAAGCTAGTAAAGGTTTTAGAATCATTAACTTCGTTTGCTTTTTTGAGAATTGAACTTATGTAACTTCGCTGTAAAGAATTTGTGTAAATGACTGGTAACGTATGTATATTTGTGTGCAACTTTTCCAGCATCAAGGGTCAGATTTATCCATCCAATGTAAGTTTTATTTGTTTGTCTGTGGTATATCTGATTAATGATCCCGTCATAAATAACTCAGAACTTGGTTGATTAGTCGTCGACGTGAAACATTACTAAAGAAAAATAAGATTATGATATTGACTTTTCACATATAGTGTAATTCACTTAATAATTTCGTATTTATGAATTCGATTTTGATTTACTTGCTATGTTATATTGAAAGCTAATGAACTACTACCCTACGTAGAGCATAAGGTTGAATTTGTGACCTTTTAGTTACAATGCAAGTACCATAACCACTACTTTCCTCTGTTCTATACATACAACACCGATTACCACGACGTGCAATGCTAACCGGTGTTGGAGATGGTTGGAAGGAAGTTAGAGGCGGCCAAACCAAAACGTAGCATCAGTTCACAACGTCATTAACTTCTAGTCTGAGCCATGTTGGTAGATGCACACTACTTGATTGGGATCTGCGTGACTAAGGATCAGAATCGATCACAATAGCGTCGATGTATACACTGTCTATGTTCCCTTAAACTAAGAGATTAAAATCACTTCATATCTTTCTTTCTACGAACTAATTCTTTCTTCCTATACTATATCCTTATATGCAATCTTTCTTTTATATATTACCATCATCATTGAATTAACTACTTTTATGAATCCGGTGTTCATCTTGTTGTGTTAATGTGGTATGGCAACTTGGACTGATGCATATATGTGCCTGGTCCTACGTTGTAGCTAACTGACTGACTGACAACATGGTAGTAAACCCTTAAACTAATTCAATGCATCAAGTAATTTGAAATTTAGCTAGAAACATTTTCTTTTTTACAACACAATTTTACTTCAGATAGGATTCCATTGAATTTCAACCCCATTTTTTTTTT
This sequence comes from Schistosoma mattheei, assembly GCA_944470405.2. NCBI lineage: Eukaryota > Metazoa > Platyhelminthes > Trematoda > Strigeidida > Schistosomatidae > Schistosoma > Schistosoma mattheei. The sequence goes on from OX103943.1 coordinate 87,812,909, forward strand.
TACAATCATCTCATCCATCTTCCTCATCTGTTTGTTTTTCTTTTAGATATTTGAAAATAAAATCAATTATTATCGTAGTCAAATAGATATACCAGAATTATTTAATGCTGGTATACCTTTATCAAAACTTGCTTTATTTGCTGGACCATTTGGACGTCAAAAAAATATCATATCAACTATACCATAAAAATTTCTTCTTTGAAAAACTTTTTTTGTTTTGTTTTGTATCTTAGTCTTATTTGTGTTTGTTTTTTTTTTACATTTAAACATTGAATCATTCAAATATAAACATAGTTAATGGTTGAAGAATGAGAAGAAGTATATATGGTCAACTTGTTTTATTATAAACAACAATAGTTTATCTTCAATTTACTCGTTTTTCTAACCTAATTATAACCTGAATTTTTTTGTTTGTTTATGGTACCTACTACTATATCCAGTGAAATTTTGTTTTATCAATGGATTGTATATAATCCGTATAACTTACCTACCTATTATATACTACACTCACAATAAAAGCCTATGAATGATTATATCATAGACTATAATCATTTTGCATACTTTTTATGGAATAGGCTATTTTCAAAGTTTATTATTCTTGTATTTATGTTTCTTTCTTTTTTTTTGTTTTTGAAGAAAAATTGTTTGATTTATTTTATCCGCTTAACAACTGGCCTTGAATAAAGTGGTAAATGTCAAATGTTTCTTTTTCCTATTGAACACAACGGGTTCACATTAGAAATAAGGTTCAGATTTTTTTAAAAAAAAAGAAGGATGCACGCTAATTAAGATGAATATTATTAAAAGTGATCAGTGAAATATGGTTCGTTTTACTGTTTATTCGTTTGCTTAATGACCAATCGAAAACGTATGACTAAAAGTGTACTTTTAACAAATAGTGTAATGTCTCGAAGTTGGTAACAAATTGTTGTTATCCTAGTCGTGTTATCTTGTATGTTTATTTCGAACACCTAGAGTATAATCTATTAAAAATGATGTTTGTTTGTGGTGAATCTCATAAACAATCGTTTCATTTAAAAAAAACCAATATTTAATATATCATTACATGTTCACTGTAAATATCTAATGGCCTTTACATTTTCGGTCACTTGAAATTGTCTAGCATATAGTTGATCTGGGGATCTAACAATTATTTTTTGTCACCATAGTCAAAAAGATAGTATTAAACGCATGGAATACCCAGTCTTTTCTATGTAGATTATACACAACAGGCGAATCGAATCCGTTGAAACTAATAGACGAAGTAATCAGACTTAAGTTAGTGCCTCTTCGACTTTTGCGCGAAATTCATTAAGTCATATAGCACAATGCATTTCTGCTCTAGCTATTGTCACCTCGTGATAAAAATCCTGAGAACAATGAGGGAACTGTTTGTATGAGAATTCATAAAGGCGAATAAGCTTTCGCTTTTCCGATTGGCATTAACCCGTAAAAAACCCTAAGATTTATTACGTAGAGTGTTGACAACAGTAATACCATCTTGATTCCATTTGAATTGTCCCGCTGTTGATGCTTTTGACTGAAATGTACAGATTTTGTTTATACAGCCATTACAACAAAATAGTACTGTAGAATAGGTGGGACGTAGGCAGCAATGGAATCCTAGACGCACGTTCCGTCCAACTTACAGCTCATCAGTTGGATGTACCTGCATCCCGATGATGTTCACTGCTAGAGACATCCAACCACTCCTATAGTAACACCACTTCTTTACCATAGACTATCTATTTAATTAAGCTGCTTCCTAATTGGCTAGAAAGTATTCGCGATTATTTCAGACTCATATATTGCAGCTAGAATGAGTCTAAACCACTATTAACAACAGCGCCTATTTGATAGTCCCCTTTATCAGTTTAAACTTGACTTATTACTGCATTTTTATTTTGATCCAAACCTATGGCCTTGAAATAGACTTCATTCATGTATTCTTATTACCTAGAACAGATGATGTTTGAATGATACACTTTGATTTCATTTGAACACAACATATTTTTTGTTGTGAGTTATCGTGAATACAGATTAAAGATAAGCGGTCTTACATGGGACAAAGGATAACAAATAATCATGACATATTCTCACCATTTATGTGATGTATGATTTGAAACAATACCTTTTGGTTTGAATAACCTGAAATGCATTTGTGTACAAACTTGAACATGCTGATATTAGTTATCTGATTACGTTTGTTGGCTTATAAATCTGCCAATTATGGGGACATTAACAGTAGTTTTCATGAAAATTCCGGCACACAGTGATGTGATAATTGGATTTTTTAACGGGCTATAAATTTTTGCAAAGATAAAGTATTGATTATTATTAAACTACATACCTAAATCTGATAGTCTAAAACACTCAGTTGTCATGTACTGTATTTATATAGTGTAAATATGTTTGACTGAGTAATTGAAACACCTGGTATGATTGATTTAGTAATTAGACGGTAAACTTGAATATTCCCCCTGAGACCTTTTACGTAACACCGACAGTGCCAACATTGACACTGATGTTTAGAAATGAGGATAACTTCTACGATGTCGCACTAATTTCCTGATAGTTATATGCTGATAAGAAACCAGGGTGATAAATGATATATCTTCATAATCTTCAAATACACATTGATAGGTTATTTTAATAACTCAATAGATTTATTAATTCCTAGCACCTTCCCTATTGTTTCATCTCTATCATTTACTTTCATTCGTACATAGAAATTTTTATCAATAACACGTTGAACTTCATAGAGGTTGATTAGAATACAGTGGTCTAGAGTGCTGTTAGAGGTATGAGGGCGGTTACCACTTCCTGGTTGCCCACACCGTGGAAGGGTTCTTCTAGAGGTGCGTGAGAAGGAAATTGGATTAAAAGTGATAGTGACCTAAGAGCGTGACCGCAGTGCCCAAGGAACAACTGCTTGAGGTCGGTCACACACGACCTTGTTATGGGTGATTTTTGCGTTAGTTCCGTACTTGTTGAGACCTTACCACCGGGGACGAATATAGGTGGGATAAGGCGAGGTGTGCATTTTTAGGGTTGACCTTTTCTGACCACACCCCTCCTTATGGGAAGGAAGCATCGCTGTCATGCTGGTTGTCTGAAGGAAACACCTTACTACTGTCACACCTCTGTACAATCAGCAGTACGACTTCACCTTCAGACCATGGGTTTGTTGATTTCAGTCTTACCGCTCTTCAACCGACCTGTCTGATATGGTAGGACCTTGAGGAATGGTTGTTTTAGCCAATGTAGCTTGGTTGCTTCGTCACGACAGGCAAGCCCGACCACCACGTCAAGGTAGCAACAACGGTCCTCCCTTAAACTAAGAGATTAAAATCGCTTCATATTTTCCTTTCTACGAACTAATTCTTTCTTTCTGTACTATATCCTTATTGCAATCTCTCCTTTATATATTACCACATCTGAATTAACTATTTTTATGAATCCGGTGCCCATCTTGTTGTGTTAATGAGGTATGCCAACTTGGACTGATGCATATATGTGCCTGGTCCTACGTTGTAGCTGACTGACTGTACTTCATAGGAATCATGTAGAATTTTCAACTAAATACTCACAAATTATAAATGTTTTACTTTTGATTAATATTCCGTATCAATCATAGTTTATTAATGTCAAACTCTACAGAATAGTTCATAATGAGAAACGTATTGAAGATAGTGATTCAAGAATTATAAACAAACAATTTGCTCTATCAAGTGTATATATGGGTATTTAGTAATATAGTAATTGAAGAAAACACGATATATAATAGAGACTAACTTAGCTCTATTTATATTGATTGAAATTTGTTCATTTCATAAAATCATTAGAGATGAACAAACAATGAACTTCTCAAATAAACAGTTTAAAATTCAGAATGGAATAATAGATGCAAAAAAAATACAGTGATTCATGAAAAATTCTACACATGTTCAAAAACACATTAAGCCGCGTTCTCAACAACATTATCTTCCTCATAGAATCATCAAGTGGAGGTGGAGATTGTGCTTGAGGAGGTTCTGGGGAATCTTGTTGATGACGACTATAGTTGTAATCATTTTGTGTATCATCTTTATCTGAATAAAGGCATTCATTATTTGCAGGAGCACCATCACCTTTAGATGGACTATTTTGTCCAGATTCTAATTCCATTTGCTGATAATCTTGCTGAGTTTGAGAAACAACCGCAGTGTTGACTATTGGACCTTGCATCTCTTGGAACTGAGCCATATACTGTTGTTGTTGATATTGCTGTTGTAATTGTCTTTTAGCTTTCAACTGTGCAACAAATTGGTCTAATTCAGCTAGGTTTTCATCTGATTCACTACGCCTGAAACTTGTAACTAGTGGGGCAAGAGGGGGAGTTTTTATGCGAGCACGAGATATTACTCTAAAAGGGAGAAAAGGAAAATATCAACGCAACTCCATTAATTTTGGAAATCGAACAAAGTTTAAATTTGATACAGACTTAATGAAAATAATTGTTGAAGATTGTTTAAAAATGAAAAATTGAATTTACCTTCCACGAGCACCAGGTCGAATTGGTGAATGTGATGGCGATCGAGGTGATGATCGAGGGCTCCGAGAATATGAACGTGATCGACTTTTAGAAACGTGTGATCGTGACCTCGAACGTGAGCGAGAAGACCGAGGTGAGCGCTCAGCAGATCCAGATGTTCCATAACGTTTTCTGCGACGTTCAAAGTTACTGGCACTGCCCGATCTAGCCGACGGACCATCACGTCTACGGTCATCATAACTGTATGCAGTAAATTATACAAAATTAACTTAAAAATGTTACCAAAGTAAAAGCAAAACAGTAGTAGTTCACAAGATAAGCACAAAGTAAACAACTAATTATTCGGTGATGATTTTTATAAACTTGGAGATAAAACTCACTTGAAAAATGGGTGTAATATAGATATAAACAAAATAAAACACTATGCTAACTTGGTATGGAAAAATCAAATGAATTGAATGGACGCAGAGTTGGAAGCAGCAGCTGCATTTGGTTACTGCCGAAAACTCTTTCAACTCATCTGAGTCACAGACAATAAAAATTCTGATGTGAGCGAAACAATCTGTGATGACCGGATGCCAATCACTAGCAGGTTAGTTTTCGTTCTAGTCGATGATCTAATGATCACATCTTCACCCTCTGGCAAATGTTACAACACCGCAATACTTACAATCCAACAATCGTAGTGTGTCTTGACATCAGAGCTGCCTTCGATTCATTGAACAGGATTGTTCTGTGGGATTGTCTATTAATGAAGGGTGTGCCTGAGAAGTTCATTAACATCTGAAGGGCCCTACATACAAGCACCTCATGCAGAGTGAAGACATACAACCACCTCTTCCTATTGTTCGATTCAAGCAGTGAGGTTAGACACCATCCCTTTTCAACTTTGCTACCGATGACATTCTGGAAACAGCTCTGACGGATGTAAGTAATGGTGTGAATCTGTTACTAGGAGAAAGACCTCTCGACCGTGAGTATGCGGTTAATATTGTCTTACTGTGCGATAATAACCAAGCCATGTAATCCACATTTAATCAGTTGGTAATCAATGTCCGTAGGTATGATGTGCTTTGCACATTCGAAGTCAAAGTACTTTTACAAGGCTGGCAGGACACTGATCCTGCACTCACCTTAAGTGGTGGCTTGGACATGTTTTGCGAATGTCGTCCTAGAGAATTCCATGTTGTGCATTATCTGCTGACGCTGAACCAAGTTGGGAAAAGTGGAGAGGTGGTCAACGTATGACATGGTGTCGTAATATGAAAGAAAACTGTACAAGACTAGCATCTGTTCGTTCTTCACAACTCCCTAGTCGGAGTTCTAGAGATGGCGCAACATAGTGAATAGAGACATTATCACACATGGCTTATAATGGAAGCCAGGGCGACCCTGCTGTACATTGCTTTTACTTTATAAGAACGAACGTAATTTCTTTAGTTGAAAAGATTCTTCTGGGTGTACTTTTGTTGACTGAACTGTTTCTCCCATTATTATTACGATTTCACTCTCATACACTAATTTCTGTTCGTTGTTCTTATACTATACGCACTTTACATTCTTCATAACCTTATTGCTATCGTGTGGCATATATGTAGTTGGTACCCCCATTGTACCAATGTCTATGTGTTCAAATAAAATAATAGGATAAAATAAAAGTATATTCCGATGGAAAGAAAAATCATCTGCACCATCATTTTACGTAGGCAAAAAATACTGTAATATGGGGATCCCAAATATTTGATTGACGAGGTATAGTCGTTTGTATATGCATATGCAAAAAAAAAAACAACAAAACCTACAAATATGCATGAAGCAAAATGACACAATATTTAATTTTACCGATGATTATGCCAGTTATTTCGGCGCAAACGATAATCATCCCATTGATTACGCCATCGGGGACCTCCACGAGGACGATTTCTTCCATAGTATCCACTGCCGCGGCTACCATGATATTCAGGACGCTGAAATGAGCCACCTGATCGACGATCAGCACTTGATGGACCATTCCCACGAAAGTGTCCTCGATCACCTTTAGGAGATTCAGATGGTGGGGCATCATCTCCGACTGCAAGAGAACCTTCACGATTTTTATCCTGACCAGTAGGTGCGCCGTTAGTAACTTCAGTAGTTCCAGGATTGTTTCCTTCTTCCAGTTGGTGGCGTCGTTCTATAGCACGTAAACGAGCTTGAACACGCTCTTGAAGACTTTTAGAAGTCATAGGAAGATCATTTTCATTCTCATATACAGTAAGAGAACCATGTTCTCCTTCACGTGCATTTCGTGGAGGTGTAAATACCTGACAAATACAATTAAGAGTACAACACATGTGCATATGAAGTACAGTTTATTTGGTAAGTAATTACTTTTGGTTATGAGTAATAATGTTCAACATGTGAGGAATGGATTATTAAATCAGCCAAGATTGAAAAAGTAAATAGTTATTAGCAGATATCATAGACCAGTATTTGTGAAGTGCATCATCAAATACCGAACCACCACACATTATTCGAACAAATATACGTTATTAAGTTTTAACAGTGGAGTATATGCAAAAAGAAACAACAACACGTTTACACGACCCTGTGATCACAAAGTCTAGACAATGGCAGGGAAAATTGGGGATCAAGACATTTTGGAAGCATAATATTTGACTCAGAGAGAGGCGGTTACTATCAACTGACGTTCTTACGACATTGGAGAAGTGAGAGAGAGCAGCAGGCTCTGACAGGTTTACTCCTGAGATTTTTAAGGATGGTGGTCCAGTATTAGCAGTGAGATTAACTGAGGTCTTAAGTAGAATTTGGGAACTGGACGTAATCCCATCTGACTGGTCTCAATCACTGATTGTGCCAGTCTATAAGAAAGGACAAAAGTAATCTTGTGACAATCACAGAGGAATCAGTTTGACAAATATAGTGTCGAAAATATTAGCTTCAATAATACTTCGACGCCTAATCAAAGCTCGTGAAGAGCAGACTAGAGAAAACCAGGCCGGTTTTCGACCTGGACGTGGTTGTATAGATCAGATATTCACACTACGTCAGGTTCTAGAACACAGACACACATTCAGACGCCCCACAATGGTAGTATTTCTCGACCTTAAGGCGGCATTCGACTCTGTTGATCGTGAGGTTCTATGGCAGTGTTTGTCACTGAAAGGAGTACCAAAGAAGTACATTAGCCTTGTAAAGGCTCTCTACTCGAACACAACTGAACTGGTCGAGTGAGAGCTTATGGCGAACTGTTATCAGAATTGATTACCTCAAGTGGTGTTCGTCAGGGCTGCTCACTCTCTCCATTCTTGTTCAACTTTGTTGTCGACGTACTTTTAGAGATAACACTTTCCTCGTCTAGATTTCCAGGGGTTGAACTTCTACCGGGAGGTTCACTTGTTGACTTAGAATATGCTGATGACATAGTTTTATTTGGTGAAGACGCTGACAAAATGCAGAGTCTTCTGACCACTCTAAGCAACAATGCAAGCATGTTCGGGATGCGATTCTCTCCCTCGAAATGCAAAACGTTGCTTCAGGATTGGGTGGCATTGACACCCGAACTAATGATAGGGAGTGAAGTAGTTGAGTGTGTCGACCGCTTCACTTATCTTGGAAGTCTCATCAGCCCTTGTGGTCTGGTGTGTGACGAAATCTCAGTACGGATACAGAAGGCTCGACTGGCTTTTACCAACTTGCGTCATTTATGGCGTAGGCGAGATATCCGTCTATCAACCAAAGGACGTGTTTACTGGGCAGCAGTTCGTTCCATCCTACTTTATGGCAGTGAAACATGGCCGGTAAGAGTAGAGGATATTCTAGGGTTACTAGTATTTGATCATAGGCGTCTTCGAAATATTGCTCGTATATTCTGAGACTATCGAGTAAGTAACGCAATTGTTAGGAAACGGGTACTAGGTAAGGATGGCGAATCGATTAACGAAGTGGTGAAACTTTATCAGTTGAGATGGTTGGGACATGTGTTACGTATGCCCAACGACTGACTGCCTCGATGTGCGATTTCAGTGGTATAGGAATAGGTTGGAAGAAAGTTAGGGGTGGCCAGACCAAAACACGGTTCAAGTCCATGAAGTCACTGTCAAGTGGACTGAGTCATGTTGGTAGGTGTAAACTACCTGGTTGGGGACTGCGAGATGATAGCAACCGATGGTTAGAGACCCTGAATGACATGGCTCAAAATCGTTTGCAATGGCGCAGGTGCATACACTCTTTGTGTTCTCCCAAATTTTGATCTCCTTATTCCTCCTTGTCTCTTTTATTTCTCTTCCCAAATTTATTTCACTGTATTATACTCTTTAAATAACATCTCCAAACACTAATTTTCCTGATTACTGCTTATATTCATACTACCTCTACCACTACGGGATTTGAATCGACCACTGCATCTCTGTGCTAATGTGGTGTGGCAAGTCGAACTGATGTACGTACGTACGAAGTTCTACGTTGTTAATGACTGACTGACTGGAGAAGTGAGACAAGTACATCGACTACTATTACACTGAATTCTTTTAAATTCATAACCATGTTTCCATTAGATTTAGACGAAAATAAGAAAGAGTGCAAAACGTTTTTAGAGAATAACAATCAATACAGCCAAATCAATCGATAGCTATTGAATGATCCAGTAAGATGAAAGTTTTACGAATTCTATATTAATTAAAATAAATAGCCGCATCAACAACGCAGAAATATTAGAGATTGCGTACAGAATAAGTGTGAAAATGTCGTCCAATGCTTATACCATTTATAAAGGTATTTGCACTTTTACAGTATCAAATCTAGGCAAACTTTAGCACTAAGGAACACAGACACTACTAACTTACTCGTCTTGTGCTTCGATATTCTGATTCCCCATCTGCTCGACTTCTTTTCGAATTATCCGGACCTATAATGAGTTAAAAATGAATCACAAAATACTCGGTAAATATTTGAAGAGAAACTGGTATAGATCAAATACACATCATGACTTGGTTATTTTATATTTACACCTGTATATTAGATAACAAGGCATAACAATTGTGGAAAGCTTATGTTTTTTTGGAATGTGTTGTAATTGTACAAACCAGATGAACTATAAAATTCAATTCTAGCGATTACTATTAGTACCAAAAAAAGTAACACAGTAACATTTGACAGCGCAAATTTGAAGCGACTTATGATGTAACAGCGGAATAATTTTATAAAGATATGCTAATCGGACTATTAAAATATTTCATCTTCAATACTGACGAAATTATAGGGAATGGGAAAAAAAATACAACAATACTCCACTACAAATGACTAAAGGTAATCAGAGAAACAATGTAGCTTCTAATTTTGTATAAGTGTAAATATCTAAAGAATTACCCCTACTTATATAATGACTGGGATATAACGCCATCAACAGACTATTCTGTAGTGTTAATGAAGTTATGATTAAATCACTAAGTTGATATAACAATAAAAAGTTCACTTTGTATATGTATAAAAAAAACAATGAACAATTCAAAAAATAACTAATAGTTTATTATAGATAGATTTGTAGTGTTTTAAGTTATTTTAACTTGAGGTAAATACTAAGAAACTTATATTGAATAATAAGGCGATACATTTTACTCAGCTTAGAGAATTCCACGTCGTGCATTATTTGCCGACTCTGGGACTGGTTGAAAAAAAGCGGAGAGGTGATCAGTGTATGACATGGTGTCGTGGGATGAAAGAAAGCTGCAAAGGGCTGCCTCGTGTTAGTCCTTCACGACTCCCTGGTTGAGGTCCGGGAGATGGTGTTACACTGGCTAGAGACGTTATCAGATATGGGTCATAATAGAAGCCAATGGCGATTCTGCTGTAACCTTCTTTTACTTTCTTCATAAAAAAATGGTTTTATCTTCCTTAACTGAAAGATTTCTTCTGCTTGTACATTTCCGTTTCCCCCATTATTACCAATATTATTACTACACTACCTTACACCAACCTCTTCGTTATTGTTTCTCTTTTCTTTTTTCTTTTACGCTCCTTACCTTTTTTTCCTACTTATTCTCATTGTTTTGTGTGGTGCATATATATTTGGTGCCCCTCATGTACCAATATTTATATGTTCAAATAAATAATTTTACTCAGTTTCCGATCACATTATTCATTATAAGAGCTAATGATAATAACCAATTGATAAAACTGAATGGTATAGAAGAATAAGGCTGAAAAAAGGAAACTAACTCATTGAACGGTAAATATAGTTTTGAATCAATAAAAAAATGGATTAGAAACTGATATCAGATGAAGAAATGATGAAAATCAAGACTATGAAAACAATGATATACCAGTACATGTGTTTTGATATGATCCGAATATTTTATATATCATCAAGTGATTGTTACTATACTTCAAGGTTATTACTATTTTTTCTTTATATAGTAGTAATTAGATTAACAACATGTTTTCTATAGTAACATATCTCAATTCTACTTTAATAATGAATAAATTAAACAATTATGATTAAGATAAAATAGTTATATTTGTTTTTCGTTGAAATAATTTACCAGTAATATTAAAGGATTATTTTAATAAATTATCCAAGAACATTCAGTCAGTCAGCTACAACATAGGACCAGGCACATATATACATCGGTCCAAGTTGCCATATCACATTAACACAACAAGATGAACACAGGAATCATAAAAGTGGTTAATTCAGTAGACCGTTGTTGCTACCTTGACGTGGTGGTCAAGCTTGACTGTCGTGACGAAGCAACTGAGCTATACTGGCTGGAACAACCGTTCCTCAAGGTCCTACCATATCACACAGGTCGGTTGAACAGCGGTAAGACTAAAAGCAACAAACCCATGGTCCGAAAGCGAAGTCGTACTGCTGAATGTACAGAGGTGTGACAGCAGTAAGGTGTTTCCTTCAGACAACCAACATAGCAGCGATGCTGCCTTCCCATAAGAAGGGGTGGGGTTATAAAAGGTCAACCCTAAAAATACACACCTCGCCTTATCCCAAGGACATCCGTTCCCGGCGGTAAGATCTCAACAAGTACGGAACTAACACAAAAATTACTCATAAAAGGGTCGTGTGTGACCGACCTCAAGCAGTTATCCCTTGGGAACTGCGGTCACGCTTTCAGGTCACTAAGATCACCTCTAATCCAATCTCCTTTTCAAGTACCTCCAGAAGAACCCTTTCACGGTGTGGGCAACCAGGAAGTGGTAACCGCCCTCATACCTCTAACAGCACTCAAGACCACTGTATTCCTAGAACATTACATCACATCACATCTTTAATCATGAAAAGTAAACTCAAATACTATCATGGTGATTTAAAAATCCACTAGCATAAAGAAATCTTTGGAAAAAAATGTAGTCTCTTACCATTTCGATTATCATCATAGGAACGTTTCCATAAGCCTTCTGACCTACACAACAAAGAAAATAAGTATATCAACTGTTATAAAGAAAACAATTTATGAATAGAAACACATTAAACTTATTCATTGAAATCTGATTTTCTTTTCATTTATTCTCTATTGTAATTGGCTTTGAAAGGAAACTTCAATACATGTGTAATAAGTTGTCTATGACTGATATCTGGTTATATACTTGCTACTAGATTATTAGATAATTTATGAATATAATACATTCTTATTCTATTGAAACTAAAATGATTAATTACAAACAGTATAATTCTCAGTCGCATTAGTACGAGGATATTGGATATAGCATTCGATCTGCACTAAAAAGGACTAGACAAGCATGAGATTGATCACCACCCAGTGATCAATCAATTGTGATATTGGAAACCCTTAGAATAATTCAAACTGATTCAGATTTTCTTCCACTTACTTCTCTAGGGAAATCACCATTCTACTGTACTTTACACAATATTCTGACAAAAACCTACGTATACATTTGATTTCGATTTCAGATACGGTATTTACTGACTAGTCCGTTTTAATCAACGTAAAACATGGTACAGATGTGTTTTATTCTAAACTGTCACATTTAGTAGAATACAGACCTACATCACCAACATAGATGTGTGTTGACCCAAGGACGATGAGATAATGTAATACCAATCATAAAAAATAGACTAAACTTAGGGAATAATGCTTGAAAAGACATTGTGGAAAGGCTTACATGAATGAATACTGGAGTTCAAGATTGAAAATACGGTAAAGAGTGAATGCACCTACGATTCTGAGTTAAATCAACCGAGATCTGTAACCACTAATCGCAGTTATCATGTAGACCCCAACTACGTAGTCTGCATCTACCAAAATGGCGTCATATTTCGGTTTTGGCACCCCTAGTTTAATTTTTACCTAGTTCTGCACTAGCAAGCATCGTCCTGATTACCTCAGTCAACGAACATTCATCTTATTAACCGATTGACCACCTTTGTCAAATAATTTATGTTTAACGTCAGCATTGCTTATCTGATGAAAAATAACATCAGCCAGCAAAAAGGGTATATACAACTACAGAAACAAATATGCACCATGTCATAATACTTATCTACAAACAATGATCACATAGAAAAATAATTTTTAGAAAAATACATACACTGAATACTATCTGAACTCTTAAAATAACTATCCCTTTTCTTAATAGATGGACAAATAGCAAATAAATACAACTAAATGAAAACTCGAGAAAATTACCTGTTTGACTCATCACCCATCTCGTCATCATCTTTGCAGCGTATAATACGTCCGGACTAAAATACAAACAAAATTGTGCGCATTACAATTAATGTTCTGTAGAATGTTCCCAGTTTTAGATGCTATCTGATATAACAGGATATTATTAAAACGTGACTAGCTTATCACTAAGACCACTTAGTTTATAGCTAGGTTATGGGATAATAAAATCTTGGAGTTTTACAAATATAAAAATGCTCGGAAGCACTGGACGGTCGTTTTGTCCTAGAGGATGGGAGTCCTCAGCAGTATGCATCCACGATCCCGCCTCGTGAGATTCAAATCCAGGGACTATCAGTCTAGCTTCAATTGACTCATGAATTCAACTATAAAATTACTATAATATCCACAAAACTCATCTCTGATCATAAAAATACTTCTTTGGAAAATACTAACGCTCATAACATATAATATAGCAATAAAATATGCGTAATTTTATCCGATTTCTAAAACACTACTTTTTATATTTTGAGTACACTGAAGCGCGACATATTTTTTAGATCAAAATCTAAATTGAGCCAGATCAGTTTATGAAGTTACTGGCTATTTGAATTAAGATATGTCAGAAGATGAACATTTTTTGGTTGAATTTCACGTGATAATTGTAATCCATCGCAGAAAATATTAAGTGGTTTGTTCAACTTATCACTACACTTTACATTACTATATTTACTAATTCAGATCTTAATTTGTTAGCTCCATTCTGTTACAATGATGTGAGATGTGGCAACGTAACCAAACTCAAGTCCTTTCAAGTATACAAGAGGCTTTTGACTAACAACTGTCTTTAACTTCAGAAGTGATCAGTCATACATATCAAGATGTGTACTACCACATAACACAAAGGAGAGGTAACGTTAGGTGGACTACATTGTTAGATCATTACTCTAAGTACGGAAATAACAACGGGCAAAGATACAGTTTATATATATAGAATACTTACTCGGTTGCGAGTAATTACAATTTTAGACAGGTCACCACGATCCATATTCGTTTTGTCCATAGCAGCATTACCACCACCACCAGCAGATTTTATCTGGACAATAATACATAGAATATGATTCCCCATGTAGGATACAACAATAAATCCCGCTGTTTATTTGTTTTTAATAAAAACGAACGGATAAACTTGCATATCAGCATAGAGATTGCTGGAAAAGAACCATTCTTCTTGGGAATATGTATACATACTGATATTTATATAAATAATTAGTCCTAGAGGCTTCATTGCATTTCCAATTATCAGGCGATAGACAATAACACATGATAATATTTACGTTTTTCTATACATTTCTACTGACTCATTTTTAAAAACTTTTATTCATCTACAATGAAGCATCTATTAAATCTAAAAGAAGAATAAATCAATACTACACACGAAACACTCAAAATGATAATTAGCAATAATAATGAGTGGATCTCCATGAGTACTCTTCATTTTTGATATTTCCTTCCTTTTATTCAGATGACAGATAACGACGACGATCATTATTTTCTTCAGAAAATAAATCTGGTGGCTAAAAAAGAAAGCTAATATGAAAAAGCACCTGTTTTTCCGGTAGAAAAACAACCAGCTGACTTGAAATTCTTGATCCGAAAATAATAATAAGAATTTAGAGTAGTGATAGTGATTTTAAAACAAGACTGTTAATTCCTTGGTCCCCACCGATGGTGAAATATCGATACAGTCTCCCCTTTGAACTCATTTCTGTAATTTATTATGCACCAGCATTTACAGGCACACTCACAGATATATGGAGAATTAGCAGCATACTTTCACCATCCTCATACTCTCTTTTTACCACTGTTTTTTTTACACATAGTACTATCATTTCCACATAATCAGTATTTCTCAGAGCAACTTCGCTCTGTTTCGTTTTCTGCGCTTCATAGAACAATTCTAAACTCTACAAAAAACGAAAACTCGTTTTTGATTATTGTCAATAATATTCATATGTGGGATTATGTCACTGTATGGGGCTAGAATGCATATAAACATAGAAAATGAGAACATGTATATCAAACAGACCAGTGATTATAATAAAAAATATAGTTATTTTGTACTTTTTTGTGTCAAAACACTTGACATTATTACAGTGAATTATGTAAATACACTTATTCCATAAACATACATTACTTAGAAAACATCATTCGTCTTTAAATGACATAGCTGATATCCTAAAACACATGAATAAGAGTAATTAGAACTGTAAAACTCTAGTATCTTAATGTTATAATCACTTTTTGTGATGTTAACAAATGCTGTTCAGCAAACAAAATATTGTCTTGCTGTGACCTATCTAAAAAACTTACATAGTGACAAGTTCCAATAACCGTTCAATATCATCAAATTGGTCAATATTTTATTCTAAGACTAGTGCGTTGGCAACTTGTTTGTATCTATTAACTATGGTTAACGTGAAGTTAGGTTGAACTATATGCTCATTAATTTTTGGGTAGCATAGCTCAGAATGGGTCTTAACAGCGCAGATGTATGCACTGTTTGTGGAACGAGAAAACCGACAGACAAGCAAAGAGTATTTAGTATAAGCAATGAAAACACTTATATTTTACGGGCTTTGGCAGGCAGTAACCGTGCTACCAATAAGTAAGAAAGATGAGTTCACTTAATTAGTGTGCTTTGTGTGAATTTCCTGAAAACATCACGATTACTAAGAATGACTTTAGCCATTGGTTAAAGATATGAGTTTTTCAACCGCATGTCAAGATTTAAAGATAAAGTTCGGATAAATAATGCTTACATCATCGCGATAGTAATCTCCTCTTCGTCGTTCGTGAGAGGGATCTAAAATTAAAAGTTAAAGACAATGAAATTTCGAGAACAATATGCAAATTTGTCACAGTAGACCGTGATATGGTTGGTATAGAAGTAGTATAAGAATGCTTTACTTACTGGGAGACAAAAATCCTGGAGGGCTTTGGTCAGGTGCGTGGTTTTGACGATTAGCCTCTTTAGCAGCACGTCGACTACGATCTTCTTCAACAAGCTGTTCTAGAGCAGCTCTACTACGTTCCATATGAGTGGCGTAACCCGCACTTGGACGAACTGCAGTTGGAGAAAGAGGAGTGTGGTCACGTTTGTTACCCACATTTCGACTTGAACCGCGTGGAGAAGGCGTTCGTGACCAGGATCGCTATAAACAAAAAGGAACCACAATTTATTGATAAAATAAAATATTCGATAAGAATACATGAAAGCCTGTTATTTATATTATTGTCAACATACCAAACCAGCATCCTTGTTAGTAGAGAAAGATCCGTTAGTTTGAAGTTCTTTCAGTGCATCTCGAGCTTCATTATTGTCAGGATCCAACTTAAGTGCCCGATTTATTAATTGTTCTGCCTTGCTTATTTCCTTACGCCCAATTCTGTAATGAACAAAATATTTTACACACAAAGTAAAGGCATATTTTATAAGATCTGGACCGAGGAAGTTTTCACATTACTCACTCAAATTATCTGTAGTCAACGCGTTTTCTTTTTGGCATGCTTAATACACAAAAATAGTAAAATTCAGTGATTGACATTTGTTAAAAATATGTTTAGAGCCTGTGGTTTGCTTTTGGTCATTAAACCCAATGTCTTGAAGCATTGATAGAAATGTAGGTCAAATCACAGTGTGATGTACAGTAGTCAATTAAATTGGTTATTAAAAGTAAATAACCAAAAAGACGGCTGGATCAAAAAAATTTAAAGGCCACTTACGATTTGCAGTTAACAGAGAAAATAGTTTACACACGCGTAAGACAATGTTTTTAACAATGGGATTGGTCAGATGCGACTGATGAAGGCTAGATCAATTCGAAATGTCTCGGGAGACGTTAATTTAATGGTTACTATCGACGTCAATATTACAATCATTGTTAATACAGATAGGTGCGATTTAGTATCTTCTTTCAAAGAGAATGTGTTATATCCGGTGAAGATTAAACTACAGGTAAATTCCAAGGACTATTCATGGACTAATATTCTATAAATATTCTTATTGTATAACTACTCAACAATTACACTATGGATATTTATATTCCTTTTATGATAAGCTTTATTTTGACCTATAATTTATTATTGTACGATTTACGGTCCTTAAGTTATGTTCAGTTTATTAACTACTGCCTCCCTCATTCACAGCCACCTTTTGGCTTATTGGTGTACAAATATTATTTCCTATTTTATGGTACGTTGCGGTCTGTATGATTGATATATAAACCAAGTATGCCTGAAATAAACGATCTGCTCTGATTCGGAAGCTGGTATTTTGTTCTGGACTCAAGTGGAAGGGCTCGTAGGACATAGGATCAATAAGGACGCTAAACTGCCCACACCGGTTGAACGTCATTGGTTGGCCTAGTGTGAAGATTCGTATAAGTCGTATCCGGATTGGTAGATAAATCGCGTGATAGAAAAATCAGACATCCAAGGTCATAACAATTGGCGACGGGGATTTTGGCAACAAAGAAATAATAATAATACAAGTGGTGACTCAGATTTTGGAAATAAATTAGCTGTAATAATTGCCGGTGATTTTTGGATTAATATTATTATTAGCAGTAAAATTTTATTTAAAAAAAAATGTCAGATTCTTCAGAACAATTGCAGTTATTATTACAGCAGCAGCATCAAATGTTAGCTTCGCAACAACAACTATTGGAGGCACTTTTGGGTAAACTATCTATTCAACAAGGTAATCCAGATTATAGAAGTATAGAATCATATCTCAATCCAATTCCAGAATTTATATTTGATGCAGACAGCGGTCACACTTTTGAAGCATGGTTCGGCAGAGTAGAAGATATTTTTCGAGTAGAATTTGCTACTATGGATGATGCAAAGAAAGTCCGGCTGCTATTACAGAAACTTGGTCCTAATGAGCATCAAAAGTATAAAAACCATATTCTGCCTAAACATCCACGAGAAGTTAATTTCGATGAAACTGTTAACATCCTAAATAAAATGTTTTGTGAACAGGCGTCTTTATTCCGTATCCGGTATAACTGTCTACAGCTGACTAAAGAGGCTGATGAAGATTATAATACGTACGCCGGAAGAGTAAATTTACAAGCAGAACGATTTAAATTAAATGTATTAACCAGTGATCAATTTAAATGCTTATTATTCATTTCTGGTCTGAACTCTCCTGTTGATGCTGACTTTCGCATGAAGTTGTTATCCCGTATGGAACATGATGATGAAATGACGTTACAAACTATCACCACTGAATGTCAACGATTAATAAACCTAAAACAAGATACAGCTATGCTGGAAACCAAAAGTGTTGTGCCCTCAAATTCTGTTCATGCTGTTAAGACAGGTCAAAGACAAAATAGTACCAAAAGTCATAAATATCACTCGAAAGCTCCTAAACCTGCAACTAAATGTTGGTATTGTGGTGCATGGCATTTCTCAAGATTTTGCCGGTTTAGAAATCATAGATGCACTATATGCAATAAAGTTGGCCACAAAGAATTAGTCTGCCGAACTAGAGAAAGTTTAAGATCAAAACGAACCAGACGTCCGCACCAGTACGAAAATAAGTATATAAACAGCGTATATTCTACACTGGCTCTAAGCGTAGCGAATAAAAGAAGATATGTGGAATTAATTGTTAATGGTGTTTATATTCGATTGCAATTGGACACAGCGTCAGATATCACACTAATCTCGAAACGAACGTGGTATTTAATTGGGTGTCCGAAAGTATTACCAACAGAGCACACTGCACGGAATGCGTCCGGAGATATATTGAAACTTGTGGGAATGATAAAATGCTCTGTTAAATTCCGAGGTAATTACTTTACAGGAAATTGCTACTTAACGAACAGACATGAGTTAGACCTTATTGGTATAGACTGGATAGATAAACTAAATTTATGGGATGTACCATTAAATGAAATATGCACAATGAAAGGCGCAAATAATCCTAGAGATCCACCCGCAGTTCATGTAACCAAGAAAGTCGTAACGATAGAAGATCTTTTGCAGAAACATAAAAACTTGTTCCAGAATAAATTGGGATGCTGCACAATTGAGAAGGCAAAATTATACCTACGACAGGATGTAAAACCTGTTTTCCGTCCAAAGCGTCAAGTTCCATATGCAGCTATTGACAAAGTCGACAAAGAATTAGACCGACTAGAGAAACTCGGTGTTATACAACCTGTTAATTATTCGGCATGGGCAGCACCAATTGTAGTAGTTCAGAAAGCGAGCGGAGCTATTCGCCTTTGTGCAGACTTTTCAACAGGATTAAATGACGTTTTACAAAATCATTCATATCCATTACCTTTGCCAGAGGATTTATTTATTAAACTAAACGGTGGACGTTATTTTTCTAAACTTGATTTGTCTGAAGCTTACTTACAGGTGGAAGTTGACGAAGATTCAAAGGAGTTATTAACCATTAATACCCACCGTGGACTTTATCGATTTAACCGATTACCGTTTGGTGTTAAGCCAGCTCCAGCAATTTTCCAGCAGATAATGGATACTATGGTGTCTAACATCGAAGGTGTAGCAGTTTATTTGGATGATATTATAGTTGTTGGCTCTTCCGCGCAGGAATTAATGCGTCGGTTAGATGTGGTGCTCACTAAAATATCACAAGCTGGGTTTCAGTTACAAAAAGAAAAGTGTGAATTTCTGCTCGAGTCTGTTAAATACCTGGGATATATATTTGATAAAGATGGTCGTCGACCGGATCCAGACAATATAAATGCTATCAAAAATATGCCCAGACCGACTGAGGTTACAACCCTTCGTTCATTCTTGGGGATGATTGGTTATTATAGTATGTTCGTACCCCAGATGTATAAATTGCGACAACCATTAAATCAGCTCTTGATGGCTAATACAACATGGCACTGGACAAAAGAATGCCAAGATTCTTTCGATGAAATAAAAAGGATTTTATCTTCTAAACTGTTGCTGACTCATTATAATCCAAAGCTTGAAATAATTGTAGCCGCCGATGCTTCAAACTATGGAATTGGAGCCGTTATCAGTCATCGTTTTCCTGATGGTAAAGAAAAGCCAATTGCTCATGCATCCCGAACTCTTAACTCAGCCGAACGAAAATATAGTCAGATTGAGAAGGAAGGATTAGCTTTAGTTTTTGCAGTAAAGAAATTTCATAAAATGATTTATGGTCGTCGATTTACGCTTTTAACAGACCACAAGCCGCTTTTATCTATATTTGGATCAAAGTCAGGTATTCCTGCTTATACAGCGAATCGGTTACAACGCTGGGCTATTACGTTGCTTGCTTATGATTTCCAAATCCTATATAAATCAACTGAAAAGTTTGGACAAGCTGATGCTTTATCTAGATTAATTGCTAATCAGAAGCAGAAAAGTGAAGATTCTATTATTGCAACGATATCGTTGGAGAATGATGTTCACCATATACTACAAGTTGCCATAAAAGCAACACCGTTATCCTGTGAAGACATTAAACGTTATACTCAAGAAGATGATGAATTGAAGCAGATTATTAGATACCTCGAACATGGTTGGCCTGCCCATATAGACGACAAAAATATTGAACAGTATTCCCACCGTCGGAATTCCCTATCACTTGTGGATGGATGCTTGATGTTTGGGAATCGAGTAATCGTACCCATAAATTTACGCCGTAAGGTGATGTCACAACTGCATGCCGCACACCCAGGAGTAGCAAGGATGAAGGCACTTGCACGTGGATATGTATATTGGCCGAATATTGACGCTCAGATCAAAGAATATGTTGAGACATGTTCTGCGTGTGCAAAAGCTATCAAAGCCCCTCGTAAGACAGAAATGCAGAGTTGGGGGACACCAACAAATCCATGGTCAAGAGTACACGTAGATTTCGCCGGTCCCATAAACGGAAAACAGTACTTAGTGATGGTTGATGCTTTCTCAAAATGGCCAGAAATCCACTACGTAAAGTCTCTTTCTACAAAAGCTACTATTGAAAAACTGAGACAAGTATTTAGCTGCTTTGGGTGTCCAGATGTATTAGTATCTGATAATGGGCCACAATTCACCTCCGCTGAATTCTCGAAGTTCTGCGTCGCCAACGCTGTTAGGCATATAAAGACACCCCCATATCATCCACAGTCAAACGGTCTAGTTGAGAGGTTCGTAGATACATTTAAAAGAGCACTACTTAAAGCCGAGGGAGAAGGTGAAATAGACGAGATGATTCAAAGATTTCTACAGACATACCGAGCAACACCAAACCCAACAACAAATAATCAAGAAAGCCCAGCAGAAGCAATTTTTGGGAGAAAGATTAGAATACCTATGGAGCAAATGAAACCAAAGCTTAGAGCCAACCTCCGAAAGAACAAACGAATGGAACAGCAATTCAACAAGCGGCACGGTGCATTGCCCAGAAGGTTTAAGGTGGGACAAGCGGTAATAACAAGAGATTTCACGGGAGTAAAGCCAACTTGGAAGTTTGGCATAATAATACGAAAAAAAGGGAAAGTTATCTACGAAGTAAAAGTTGGAAAAAGATATGGGTGAGACATGCAAACCAGATACAGCCAACCAGACAAGAACGAGAGACAGAAATGCTACAAAGTCGAATATACCAATAGATATATTAACTGAGTCGAATAATGAAATTAAAAATGATCCGAATAATAACGAGACGTGTGAAACACTCCCAAGGAGGTCGCAGCGCATCAGACGAAAACCCAATCGAATAAAAATAAATCCTAAGGATCATTATTATCTCTAATGCTTCAAAAAAGGGGAGGTGTTATATCCGGTGAAGATTAAACTACAGGTAAATTCCAAGGACTATTCATGGACTAATATTCTATAAATATTCTTATTGTATAACTACTCAACAATTACACTATGGATATTTATATTCCTTTTATGATAAGCTTTATTTTGACCTATAATTTATTATTGTACGATTTACGGTTCTTAAGTTATGTTCAGTTTATTAACTACTGCCTCCCACATTCACAGCCACTTTTTGGCTTATTTGTGTACAAATATTATTTCCTATTTTATGGTACGTTGCGGTCTGTATGATTGATATATAAACCAAGTATGCCTGAAATAAACGATCTGCTCTGATTCGGAAGCTGGTATTTTGTTCTGGACTCAAGTGGAAGGGCTCGTAGGACATAGGACCAATAAGGACGCTAAACTGCCCACACCGGTTGAACGTCATTGGTTGGCCTAGTGTGAAGATTCGTATAAGTCGTATCCGGATTGGTAGATAAATCGCGTGATAGAAAAATCAGACATCCAAGGTCATAACAGAATGTCATTCCCCGTTTATGAGTTATGAACTGATGATAAAAAATAGGAAATCACTATAAAGACACCGAATCAGACTTTCGGCGTTTTTACTGCCGTCCTACACTTTCTCAACCATACTCACTTGATCATAACCAACATAGAGTCTAGCACACGTAAACTAACCCAGGTTTTCACACCACGTTAGCAAGAGATAAATTTTAAAAGATGAATAACAAAGGAGCCCAAACAATATGACAACAATAGTAATGAGAAAGAATAAATATTGATGGTATAGTTCGAAAAGGCAGAATGAACAGGTATGTATGAAGGGATACTGAAACTCAAGACTTGCTTGTCATTAGTTTTCTCTCATGTTCTAGACAGATAGCTGCTACATGAACGTGATGGTTAGGTTTGTTCTTCACGGTTAGCAAGGTATTTAATATAGAGTATTGGATGTTATGCTACATTGGGGTTGACCGTAAAGAACTAATTCTAAAATAAGCCACAATGATATTGTAAATAATTTGAATTATGTTTTGAGGCGAAATCGAACTGCATCTTGGAAAGATACTTGTTAGCAGTAAGTCATTTTTTGAGATACCAGTATTCTGGCGTGTTGCCTTCCAAGTGAGAAGTTTATGAATAAACAATTTTTTAATGCATCTTACACTATTCTAGGGCCTGTAGACAAAACCTGAACTTTTTTAAAATATTTTCCTACAAATGTTATTTAGGTTTTGTAATAGCACGATACTAAACTTATTCGCTTTATAGGTATTTTTAAATACTGGGTTTGAAGGTATAGGCAACTGAGAAATATTAATTTTTCACACAGTTCTAACAACAAAATATCAACTCTATACATAATGCATCTACTTTACCCAGCTCTTTTCAGATTTGTTTTTTCCTACACAATAATACTAACAATTTCGGTTTTCAAAACCGATGACTCTTTGATCGTTAGTAATAACTGAGATCTGTGAAATATTACTTTTACTTGTCTGATAGAAACTATAGATCCAAACGAAACAGGTAGTGACATTGGCGATAATCCTCCTAACAATATTATAGTTCCAATTATCAAATTGTCTTTACACATTTACGCTTTAATAAAGGTAATAAAAAATTTGCTTAACCAATTTCCATTGATCTCTTTATAAACGATTAGAATTTACAGGCATTTTATTTTTCTAAGGATGATGAAGTTATTCCTGTAAATGTTGCAATTTGCCTGAGCGACTTTTAAATACACTGACATTTTCCGTCTTATACTTCGCTCCCATCGTTACCAGTGGATGAGAGATTTACCCACTTAGCATGTTTTTAATCCGTCGGGTTAATTCGATTATTAATTCTTCTTAGAACCTGCTTGAAATATATTTCTACTGTTTAACTCCTTACCATTATTATTACTTAGGTTGCTTTTCTACTTGTTAGTCTCCTACTCTACGAGGGTGGTGAGATAACCAGGAGCGATGTATATTTATATTAGATATCGTGATGCTTATATCTGTTATTATTAACAATATAAACTTACTCGCCAGCATACGCAACTAGCGTCTGAACCAGATAATTTTTAGCATTAACATGATTTGGTTGGATTTCAAGACTTTTCTCCAAATCCTCCACTGCCTTTGTGTACGTACCGATTGAGGCATAGCTTTATTAACGTATGATAAAATGTGACATTAAAAAGAACAGATTATTAAAGTATAATTTTAGCACGAATATGAAGTGACTAAAAAATAAGAAAATGTAGTCCGGATATCAACAAGAGACACCGATGCTACTCATTCTAACAGTCTGAAGTTAACAGGGTAAATTCATTTATCTACTAACCCATTTACCAGGCACAAAATCGTATGCTTGGCTTCTAATCACATTCTAAGTATGAGGGTCAACGATACTACACAGATGCATAAACTGAAGTAGAGAAAGCAGAAATAGAACCAGTGACCTTATTCAGTTCATAGGTGTTACATATTGGCTGAATTCCTTTATTTAAAATGTGCTCCAGTGCTCCAGAAACTAAACTGCTTTTAAAAGAATTGAATAAGACCAATAATGGGAAAATACATGGTTGAATAAAACTTTATCAAACAAAATTTTACAGCAAATTAGGATTGCACTTCAAAGTACTACAGCATTAACTTAAACGAGGAAGATTTAATATTTGCGAGCCTCAAATAAAATGGTATGGATAAATAACAATGAAGGGGATACCAAATCGGACAACGATCAACAAATACTAATATACAACTCTTTACCTCTTGTAATTATCACAAGCACACACAAAGCGATATGGGTCTCATTGAATCATACCACAGAGAATTAGATCAATCACAGTAGCACACAGAGACCTTCTTATATGTCACTTAATCAACGATCGAAGAAATCAGCATGCCCATGAGATAGGTCAAGAGTAGGAAAGCAGATGGACCTGACAATATACTAGATGAAGCACTGAAGTCAAATATAGAAGTAACTGTAAAAATGATCCACGTTCCATTCTGGAAGATTTGGAAGAACAAGTGCAACAGACAAACTGGGGAGAAGGATATCTCATCAATATACCAAAAAAAGATTTGAGAGACTGTGAAAACTATAGAGGCATAAAACTATAAGTACCAGGAAATGTTCTCAACACTGTTGCTGAACCAGATGAAAGATTCAGTAGACGCTCAACTTCGAGATCAACAGACTGGATTTCGTGAGGATCGGTCGTGCACAGATCAAATCACCACACTACAGATAATCGTTCAACAATGAATTGAATGGAACTTGTCACTATACATCAACTTCCTCGACTATGAGAAAGCGTTTGATAGTGTGGATATGAGGACCTCGTACAACCCTCATCAACACTATGTAGTGAGTAACTGAGAAGATCATCAACACCATACCAAATTCACATGACGGCCTACACTGCAAATCGGTACATGGAGGACAGCAGACAGACAAATTCAAGTGAGGACCGCAGTCAGACAAGATTGCTTACTCCCTTCCGTTCTCTTTCTTCTGATGTTTGACTGGATTATGTAGACCTACATATATAAGGGGAAGCACGTAATACAATGGACAGATTGCATGCAACTAGATGATTTGGACTTAGTCCTTCTTTCTCATACATACCAACAAACGCAGATCAACACAACCAGTGTGGCGGAAGCCTCCACAGCAATAGGTCTAAACAAACACAAGGGACAAAGCAACATCCTCATATATAACACGGAGAACACTAACCAACCAAATCACACATGATGGAGAAACTCAAGAACAGCTGAAACTATCACGTACCTGGTCAGAAGTATCATCGATGAACAAGGTGTTAGTGGGACATAGACTAGATTAAAGCATGCTCAATGCATGATTGCTTTGGTGCACGCTGATTGGCTAATTCTTGTCCAATCAGCACTAGCCGATAGTTGGAGAACACTCTGGAATCTTCTTATGTAAAAACTATAAATATACTGACGTTTTCCCTATTGTGATTCTGACTTCCATCTAACCTTGTTATTTGGAATATAATCTCTTCCTGTTCAACCGTGTTTTGATTTGGGGACTTGTCGAGTGAATCGGTGTCCGAGAATACTAAGCAATAGGAATAGCTGGGTCATAACCGTAAGAAGAAAGCGATTTATAACACAAGGAGAATCTAATGTAGACGTAAAGGCAAATATTGGAAAAGGACAGCATCCCTACAGTTGAAGAACATATGGAACTCAAAACAACTGTCAACCAATATTAAAGTCACAATCTTCAATACAGTTCTACTGTACGGAGCTGAAACGTGGAGAACAACCACAACCATAATCAAACTGGTACAAGTATTTATAAATAGTTGTTTTCACAGAATACGCTATGCCCGTTGCTGACCGGATACGATCAGCAACTGTCTGCTATGGGAGAAAACAAACCAGCTTCCGATTGAAGAAATTAGGAAAGGACACTGGGGGTGGATAGGACATACATTTCGAAAATCATCAAACTGCATCATGAGGCAAGCGCTAATTCGGAACCGTGAGGAGAAACGGAAAAGAAGACCAAAGGACAAACTGCATCAGGAATGGGAAACAGACATGAAAAGAATGAATAGCAACTGGAAAGGATTGGCCAAGACAGAGTTGGATGTAGAATGCTGGTGGGAGGCCTATTTTCCTTTTCGAGGGGTAACAGGCGTAAGTAATATAAAATAGAGCACAAATCTTTCAAAATAAAGTCAAACTCTTTGATAAAAATCCAGGTACATTTTTTATTAAAGTTAAAAATGTAAACTAGGTATCCAATTCAACAACACGAAAGTTGTGACTTACAGAGCACCACGGGCAACATAGGCGTCAGGATTAGTTGGTTCAACTTCAATTGCAAAATTGTAACACTGTAAAGCTTCAGTATTTCGGCTTTCCTTGAAATATTTTACACCTTGGGCGACACTAATAATAAAGTGAAGATATTATTTATTTATTTATTTGAACAAATAAATATTGGTACAAGAGTGCGCCAAATATATATATATATATATATATATATATATATATATATATATATATATATATATATAAATTAGAAAGGTCATTTGCATAGGGATGCTGAAACGGGGTTTTAGTTCTCTGCGATACTACTAAGTCTAATATAAAAGTTTTCTGAACTGTCAAGACAGTTATTTTAAATTACAACCACACTTAACATATAAACGCTTACTGTTTCATTGAAAAATTCAGCAATTGGGTACGTCTAAGCTCACAAGCCATCTCTGATTTTGGTAATCGGATTCTACAAACAGGGAAAAAGCATAGTTATAAATGGCAAGTATAAACACAAGATTTGAGACTTTTCTGAATCTTTCAATAAGTGATCAATGCATAAAACAGATGTAAACAAATGAGCAAAAATATTAATGATAAGCATTTCATGTAGACTCTGGATTATTAGTACTAATTAATCTTACTTATTAATACAAAAGAGAAGACTACATGCTGACGAACGTGGTATTCCCATGCGTGCGCACAGAACTTGAAGGCCATCTGGGTTGCGAAATTGTGGTGTTGATTCAAGGTAGGCTTCATACGATTTGCCATCCAAATTCTGAAGTTTCCTAGTTCACAAAGTCAATATAAGGGAAATGTTAGGGCAAATCCAGTAAAATTGATTACTGAAAGATTCTTGAAAATAAAAAAAGCTATGTAACTTAATACATTTGAACTAGAATGAGTCAAACTGTAATTAATTCAACATTAAAACATCGGATTGTAATGTACTCCATGAAATGTCACTAGCAATCAAAATGAACGTTTCCGATAATAATCTCATTTAATTACATATATCAACGTAAAAACCAAAAAACAATCGGTACAAAAGCGACTAATATTAAACTTAATAGTAGATTATAAGTCTACTGTCAAAAAAAATGTTAGTGTATTAGTTCTACTAAATTCGTACTAATTAACAACTTCCGGAAACCAGATCCATCCGTTCATACCGTCTTTTCAGTTCCCCACATTGTAGTTGAATTCTTTGAGCTTTTCTGACTTTTAATTTACTCTTATGCTGTAAAGTGTGACAACTTAAACTGATATATCAGCACTACAGTATATGTTACGTCTGACATGCATAGTTTAGTAGCCTCAGACTAATTTGTGTACCAGACCGTGAGAAACAATACTATCAACTCAATTAAAAATCCACTACTTGTATCAAAGAATCACAGTTACATCACAATAGTGCCTTTAAAACATACGTGATAAATTTGTGATTAAATCCTGAAAAAAATATTATTTTTATGACTAAGTGTACTTACTTGTAATATAGAGGCATATCATCATCAGTTATGATACCCTAGAAAAATAAGAAAGAATTCATGTAGAGATAGTGGCGAATGAAGGGTTGAATATTGATGTGTATTTCAACTTTAACTTACAAGTTTCAGATCCCCATAAGTATCACGATTAAGCATCTTCGCATTCATGCTTAATATTAAACGTCCACCTCCATGAATGTCAAGAATAAATGCTATAATGGAAATGTAAAATAATAAATTTGGTTTATCAGTAGTGTATGAATCGAAGTTGAACATCACTTCTTACTCAACGTGGTTTGTAGGGAAATGATCAATCTGCTAGTTTGTCATTTACTAAGTAAATAGTGAGTGGAAACGAGAGTGAAAAGTCATGAAATATTCGGGCTTTAATACTCACTCAACTATATTTTAAGTTGACATCAGATGGACAGTATAGAGCTGTATTTTTGGCTAATTAGTGAATGGTTAGGTATTGTGGCATGGAATTGTGTATTATGAATTTCAACAAAAACAACTGGTACGAACTATAGGCATTTCACTTAACCGACGATATCCATTTTAAAGCTTCAACGGTTTGCAAAGTAAACTTTCAATTGCCACGTAGTGGTTTTATGCCCTAATTATTCTTAAGCAGCTGGAAATTGTCAATAGATCTTAGAACACACACACACCATGTTTAGTACACAAAACTATGCTCATAACGTAGTGAGGAAGCGCAGGTAACCTAAGAAATAATCAGTAACACAAGAACAAGTAGGCAACTCACCACGAACTTTGTCACCGATTTGAAAAGCATCCAAAGCGTTTCCGTGAGCATTATATCGCGGAAGTTGTCTCAACGGACAAAAGCCCTGATAAAGAACATATAAAGACTATTAAAAACAATTACCGTGATCTTTAGACCTTCAAAATCCCGCCGAGGTCCTTGATCATATGCCAGGACAGAGACTACAAGACCGGAATCCTGTATAACACTGATAACACCCACTAATACATCATCACGTCGACATGTCTAGTGTAAGAAAAAAACATTTAAATGGAAGTCAAAACAAAAACGAAAAATACATATAATGTTTATGAAGTATAGATTGTTTTTACTCATTGAATTCCTGTTTAAGTGCTCGACTTAGAGCAACACTATTTACGCGAGGGTTAATAACGATATCTGACTGCCTAAACCAACGTAGTTGAAGCGGCGTTCAAACTTGAGTCACTAGTTAGAGTTCGGTTGTTTTAGTCACTAATCCATCACTTACGAATAGTATAAAACTATTTGGTATGCCATAGGACAGTACATCTGTCGAATCAGACATCAACAACGCGAGAAACTGGCACAAAAGTAGGTATTCTTGACCCTATACGTACACTGTAAGAGAATAATCTTACAATTATACTGATTTGTGGCATTCAGAGACATGAATAGGAGCTTTTTCTGTAGTGGAAGCACAAATAAATCAAACCATTATGTCAAACACTTAAGACAGAGTTCACAGAGCATTGTTGAGACGGCTAATTGGGGTTAGTATACAAATCAAGAACGGGCTCTAGTGATTACTGTACTTGAATCCCAACTAATACTTATTTTAAGCAGGTGAACAGGAGTAGTTGTTCAATTCATCAGAAATACTACCCCCTTTACCGAAACCGGTAACATATCCCACGAAAGTAGAACATGCTAATAAGTTAGTTGCCTCTCGAAATACAAAGGACAGGAGCTGTTGATTGGTTTGGTTTATGATAGTTTAAATTGTGAGATGAGTTTTTGTTAAACGGATTTAACACTTGGTCACCAAGTGGTTGTTTTAATGCACTTATGGTGCAAATAGACTGGAAAAATCTGAGGATTGGGTTGTCAGAAAATTTTTTCGGACAGAAACTAGTTGATGTGGTTATCGCATGTTCCCTGGTGCAACATGTGGGAGAAGCAACTAGGTACAACACAGACCCCAAATTATCCTTAGTAGATGGCATATTGACCCGTTAGGGGATGACATAATAAGCCTTTATTATATACCACTCTTAGGTAAGAGTGACCATGCAGCTCTAGTTCTTGATTTGCATATCGTTGTCAATAACGATGTGTCAGCCCAAATATCTGGAAAGCAAATATACAAGATATTATACACTTAGCTTTCTCTGTGGATTGGACAATAGAATCGGGACACCCCATTGAAATGTCTTGAGATGTATCCAGGAATTTATATATTAAAATTACTGCACTGGACATCTCTTGAACTACACCAAGGAGTCCAAGGAACTCCCCACCGTGGTTTAATAAAGAGGTTCGGACCCTTTTTCGTAAAAAGAAAAGAATATGGGAGAGATTTCGGTTACCGGATACTGACGAGACAAAATCTCAATATCAGGAAGCTAAAAATATTTGTGGCTCGACTGTTAGCAAGTCGGCCCCCAAATGCCCAGGTACGGCCGAGAGTCCGCTCTCCCTCTCCAAATACCCTCACATGGCCACGAGTATATAGCCTTTGCAGGGAAGTCCTGCTCATTGCCTTCTCGTGACACTACTGTTGTTTACAAAATTCAGAGGACGAAAAGCGAATGTTCGGTGCTTTAACCAGGTTGGTGGACATGAAGAGTCCACCAAGGGGAGTTGGAAAACCACAATTCCCAACTAATGGTGCACATGGACACCAGTATCCTGAGGGAAAAAAATGACATATGAACCAATTATTGGCCAGTGGCTACCATAGGACTGCATCTCAAGATGCTCCACTGCCTTGTGGATCAGACCTTTAGGCCGAAGGCTCCGAGTGTGCCCTCCCCCCAAGAAAACCACATGCTTCGGTTTTGGCACCCGATCAGTATCACAGCCCTCACATATATCAAATGAGATTTGTGTGGCGCATGTGTATTTGGTGCCTCCTCGTACCAATATCTATGTGTTCAAATAATAGTAATAATACATCAAACTTAGAAGATTGTATGGAGAAAAGCTTTTTAAGGAATCTATAGAATACCATAAACGCTTGTACTTGTACATAAACCAAAAACTAGAAGACGAAATATTACAGCATTATGGGCAGACAGTAGTACCGCATCATAAATGGAGGACGATTATGGTAAAGGTTAGTTAACCTTAGATTACTTTAGCAATATGCATAACGTATAGATGCCCTTCCTTTCAGTTTATGCAAACACTACACACACTGGACAATGTAACCATTAAAGAACCCGATGTATTCAGTCTGCTAAGGAGCATGATATAGAAAAATCTATGGGACCTTACGAAATGCATCCTAAATTACTAAAAAATTAGTAAATTTCATTGCGAATGGTTTAAGCGTATGTTCTAAGTCATTTCCAGTCCCGGGTCGACTAACAAAGAACTGGAAGAATGTTATAATATGTCCTAGATTCAGAACACGTATGAGAGATAAACCTGAGAACCATCGACTAGTAAGCCTAACTAGTATGGTTTTCAAATCCTAGAAAACTTTATACGAAAGTTAAATATGTAGACGAATATTGGATTTTTTGTAAAAAGTACCATGGTTCTAGAGGTTATTCATGTCTCATAAACATAATAGTAGCCCGTGAAAGTTGGTGTGCTCTTAAAGATAAGTTACCTATAGATGTAGCCGACATTGACTTCAGCAAGGCTTTTGACAGTTCCTTATAACCGGCTTTTACATAAGTTAAATAATATCGAGATTGGAGGCAATTTATTAGTGTGGATTAAGGGATTCCTAGTTGGGAATCAACAAAAAGTACGGGTTGATTCAAAGTTGTATAGCTTGGAAACTGCGCTTAATGGAGTGTTTCAGGGCACGGGTTTGGGGCCAGTGTTATTTCTTTTGCATGACTCTCCTCGTCTCCTATCATCATCGGTTTTGTTATATGCTCACGATGTCAAGATTTAGAGATAAAAAGGTGATAGTTTAGAGCTCCAAAATGACCTAAAGAAATGATTTGGTCTAAAATTTGGCAGCTGTCGATAAATGCTTTCAAGTTCATGATGATACATACTCGTCATCAAGGTACAGATACATACAGAGTGAGTAACACCGGGCTACTTGTTGGTCAAGCACAATGACCTAGGATTCATCGATAGCCAAGACTTAAAAACTACTGCACAATGCCGTGAGATAACCTCCAAAGGTTTTAGAACACTATGGTCAATACGTAGTGGCTTCAGCCATGTCGATGCTAAAACCGTTTTGATTTCGTATACAGTATACGTTCATCCTGAACTCCAGTATTCCAAACTAACTGCTAGCCGCTGCCTAAAAGCTCCAGTATGATGGTAGACAGGATAAGCCAAATTAATTTCCCTTATCACGTAAAAGAACCAGAGGCGACTTTATAACAGTTCTTTAATTACATAATGACAGATTTTGCATGGCATTCATTTTCGGTATTTCAAAACAGGATTTACGAGAACAATTAGAAAGTTTACAAGCCCATAACTACTTTTTGGCTGATTATCGACTTTTACACCGAATCGCCAACGAATGGAAATCATTACCTTGAAATGTGATTGGAACTCCGTCCATCGACGCTTTCGAAAGAAATTTCAATCAACTGAGACCACCATTGCCAAGACTTACACAGCCCATCCAGACTACTCCCCATCCCAAACTGAAAATGCTATTAAACTGTGGAAAAAAAGGATGGATTTTGTGCTGAAGTATAAGATTTAATGCTTGTATTTTGCCCGTAAATTACAGTCCCGCAGAAAAATGTCCCCGAAACCACTTATTTTATAACCATTACTGACTCAACCTAATAGCACACTTGAATTAGCGGTCCTAGTTAAGGTGAATTAATAAGTAGTTAGGCGATTCAAATGCCTCTGAACCATAAATGTATAACTAAGGTCAACCCAGTATTATTTTAGAACATCGCTGTATAGCAATCGTCTATGGGGAGAATTATGCGTTTACTCAAGTGTACAGAATAACATCACCTACACGCTACCACCCGCTAAAAAATGCATAGTTTTGTCTGTACTGATAGGTGAGGGACTTCAAGTACCACCTAACAAGATCGCTAAACATGACGAAATCACTAATCACACACGGCACAGGTAAGATAATAGGAACCACTGGGCCAATGTTGAATTGGAACTAAGACTGAGCTTACAGCATAAAATTGGTCCCGGCGAATTTCATCAGGAACATCCATGAATGTTTCAATAGGAGGAGCAACGGCACAAAATGCTGCTGCCTGTTCATCCGGCCAAACTGGTACATTGGGTGGTGGCGCTTGTACTGATGGGTTTGTGTTCGGAGGTAAGTTCAGAAGGCGTTCCAAATCATTCCCTTCAGCTGGTGGGGGTCTGTGCATCCGGCTGATTATCTCAGCCCTGGAACATAAAAGATGTTCCAGTTTTGCACCAAACGTAGTCCTGAAAAAGAAAGCATTTTGTTCACATTAAAACATCGTCAAAAGTAAAGCCGTTTTGACAAACAAACGATTAAGTATTGGGAACTTGTACGAAAAAACTGATACAACACAACCAGAAATGTCGACATACATGATAGGTACACAAAGTCAAAACGTGCTGAACCGAAGGCCGCTACACATTCAAACAATACAATCCAAAGTAAAACTTCGTTGTAGCCGTGGTTTTAAATTTAAACGATACTGTATGAAAAAAATCCAAACTCAGTCGTTTTTGATACCTTTCAATGAAGCGCTGATATCATTCAAACTATTTTAGGGATGATCACTCCTCTAGGATGTTTACTTTTCTGTTTACCACATCTAAAGATTTTATTTTCAATCCTTTCGCTTCTATACTCCATTTTTGTCGCACTTTGTCTGTTCACGCTACTGTTTCCAGCCCATGTTTTGCTAATACGTAGGTGTACTATGTTATTTTTCATAGACATCTGCATTTCCCACTTAATCCAACAATTTCAGTCTGAACAGTTAATTTGCTGGCCAACTATGGGATTTAGAGAACGTGTTTGCCACTTACTTAATTGAATGTGAAGTCAAATGTTACAGAAGGTATCAAAAGTGTCCCGACTCCAAATAACAATTGCTTTGTTTAGTTTGCTGCTTCGTTGAAATAACCAGTTATAAATGTTATAAAACAGATCTTGAGGTCATATGTCTTTCTTCTTGCAACAAAGATTTGGTCAGTGCACTACCTCAGACACTCTTGTTCCATTTTCTTACCCTCTGTTCCCTCGCAACCTCCGAACCTCATAAAGAAGACACGTTCGATAAATCATGGGAGAATGCAAATACCACGAGATATGATATGATATCCATGGAGTATCTCCGAGTAATGAATGGGTGTTGGTCGTCATCAATCGAAATTCAAACGTCGAATTCTCCTTCGGGCTAGGCAAGCTGAAGTGACATGTTCTGGTTTGGTAAGTCGATCGAACAGACATTCCTATGGAAGTTGATTCTAGAAGGAAACTGATGTAACAACTTAAGTTGATTGTTTAAGTGTTGTCCGCAAACATCTCAGTGGTGTCAGAACATCATAGCTCATACATTCATTCACTTCCTTATTTTGTACTGGCATTATAATTCATATTATTTCGTATTGGATGATGAAAAACTTTGAGTGTTTTGAAAAAGTAATCTTGCGCTTTAACTGTTCTCTTCCACGATCGAAATAAAAACCTATTCACCACT
This sequence comes from Schistosoma mattheei, assembly GCA_944470405.2. NCBI lineage: Eukaryota > Metazoa > Platyhelminthes > Trematoda > Strigeidida > Schistosomatidae > Schistosoma > Schistosoma mattheei. The sequence goes on from OX103943.1 coordinate 87,847,818, forward strand.
AGTCTGGTCTCTTTTAACGATAGAACGAGGAGTATCCCACGGCACGAAAGGCTAAATGAGAAATATGGCTAGAGCACTCTGTGTTAAGTTTTCCAGTACTGAGAAACTATAATGTAATGGATTGTAAATGACCTGACTCAGTTCGTATGTAAAAACAGACGATGGATTAGATAAGCAAAGACATATATGGGACTACGTGAAGGATAAAAGACTGTGATAATCAGTATTTATACGATAATCGGTAAAATATGGTTAACAGAATTAACAAGGACTTGGATATAAGTGTACTTATGTAGAAGGTCACTATTGACCATGAGATATTTCGGGTCATTTTGGGGACAATAATTCCCTAGTCACACAATGTCTAACGTTTAAGTGCCTGTCCAAAAGTAATTACAAATTCACGTAGGTGTATAATTGATGGAATTCATCATCCAAAAATCCACCTACAGTTTTATTTGACAGTGTTATTGTTTGGACTTTCCTCCCAGTTTTGTACTGTATAGCCAATTAAGAGTCATCAAGCCAAAGATAAATTTCCTATCAGGCTGAATTATTTCTACTTGGAGTGACATGTCACTGACCGTTATACAGTCTATGGAGCATCCTCAAGGTCAAAGATGACCAACGCGGAATCACCAACTGCACGCCATGGATTATTGAAAGCGTCATTGGCTGTACTATGCGTTTGTCATGTCATACCAATACACTTCTTCATTAATGCCATAAACTAGTCGGAGTTGCCGCAATACATTGATATCACAAGATAAAAAACTGCAACGGCATAAGCTAAGTGGTTGAGAATTTGACGCGAATATCTACTAAGATAAAAACATTATGGTTAACGTATTTATTTGCTTCCTTATTTTGTGTAGGCACTATGTTTCCCACAATGAATGTTGAGGGGTTTTTTGTGTTTATATGAAGATTTTAAACCTCATCTGTTCCTCACATCGCTTAACAAAAGTTTACCACAACCGCCTTGAATTCTTTTTTATCTCTATACAGCAATGAGTAGATATAATTTCAACAAGTGCACTAGTTTTGGTCTATACCTAAATTCCACAAACACACGTTTGGAACTGATCGTGACTTATGGCTTTGATGTAAACTAGAAGGTCACAGTCTTCCCGTTTAACTCCGGTAAGCTCAAGCCAATCAAACAGGACACCAAATTTGTCTACAGTGTGTTAGCTTATCTAGAACCCGTGTAGCTATATTTTCATGTTTTTCAGCCTTCTTTGACTAAATCATTAGGAGTTCCCATATTGTGATTTAGAACCACATATGTAAGCAAACGAAATCGTTTTCAATCAGATTCTCACCAGATTTCGCTCTAATAAACATGAATGCTTACGTGAGTTTGTGAGATTATAAAAATCATTCAAGATATTTTACGAATAAGTGATCTATTACATAGTACAAAGTACAAATTGATACCGTAATAACAGATGTACTAGTTGTGATAAGAATAATCTAGACCTAAATCGCTGTTAAATAAAATGAAATAGGTCAAAGACATTCATTAAAGAAAAGAACTTACAGGATAGGAAGCGTTCAGATACTTTTAAAAAGGTTGGAAAAAGATAAACGAGTGGCAAAAAAGAAATATAATAATAAATAAATGAAAATGAGCCGCTACACATGAGTTCGGTTAACATGTAATAGCGTAAAAACAATTTTAGCACAATGGTATTTTTGGATTTTTTTGAAAAAATAAATAAATATGTACGTGTATATACGAGCATACGAAAAATGTTTGGCTTTTTGCTTTTTGGCACAATCATACAAAAAGAAATCGAAATAAAGCGAAGTGTTAAGTAGCGTCCTAGGTTCAGTATTCGTCTAGTTGACCCGGAGGCCTTGGTCTTCTTCCAGAACTCATGGTATCAAGCCTGTTTTCAGATTTCTGATTATGGAGGTGGGTATCGTAAGGTATGTTGAATGAAAACGTCAATTGACTGTGATCAGGTGGAAACTAGTTTAAATGAACGCATTGCGTTTGTAAGCGTGCTTATGTAATAATTCAGATCCCTATTCATTGAAGAAGACGAAGAATCTACAAATTCTCTTGAATGTTGGAGTGTCGTTCCATAACCGAGTTGTGCTGCAGCGTATCGAACGCTAGGTTTCACCGCATTGCTAATACCGAGTAAGACGAGTGTAAGAGCGTTGGTCCATTGTGAAATGCTTGCGGCTGAAAGTAGGGCCTTCAACTGTTGGTGAAAGCGTTTCACCAAACCGTTTGCTAGTTGATGATAGACGGTCGTTTGGAATCGCGTGATTCCTAACAGAGTAGGCAGATAACGGAAACGTCCAGATTAGAACAGGTGTTCACGGCTTGTGGTGATAGTTGAAAAGCAGAAGACATTTGCCACCCATCGTTCGACGAAGGCGTGGACCGCTGCTTCAATGTCCTCTATGGGTACTTCTTTGGACATCTAGTGAAACAGTCTACACGAGTTAAGAGATAAGAGTATCCATTGAAATATGGAAAAGGTCCTACCAAATCCAGATGAACATAGTTGAAACGGGCATCGGGAGTATTGAAAGGGATATTTGTTGTGTCTAATCAATTTGGATTTCTGGCCGCTCCGTTGTGTATTTATTCATATCTGGCCAGCAAAATCGTTCTGCTACGAGCTTGATGGTTTCACAAACACCTGTACGAGAAAGCTTGTGCAACGTTGAAGGATCCCTACATGTATAAAAGTCACAAATTAAGGTTGGTAGAATGGAAATAAGATTAACAATAATAGGTTGCGTTTCTCTAGTCGGGCTTACCAATGTAGAACTATGGTCTACTATGATATTAGTGCTGCTCTAATAATAGACCTAATTCTAAATTTGTAGATTCGTCATGATATAACTGCCTAATCTATAAGATCTTACGTGGAAGTAGCAACGTCGACTACGCCAACTCACTGTATCGTACCAAATACCAATACATGATGTAGAACAAGGTTAGGCTAGAGAAAGAACAATATATTTAACATGAATAGAAGAAATAAGATAACATTCAGCAGGGACCACGCCTGCATGGCCGAGCCATGCCATCCGATTAAACCCAGTCCATTCAATTCATTGTTCGCGCCTTCTCCATTGTTAGGTATTTCTCCGCGTTAAATATTGAATATCTATTTCTGAGTAGTCTTGTGTTCACAGCTTTGTGGATTGTGTGGCTATTGTCCAATGCCACTACAGGTTTCTTTACCTGTTCCCATCTGTTTGACCCTTAGTTTCAGGATTGTAGATGACAACTGGTGATGAAGATTGGCTCCTTCTTTCTGAAGTTGGATGAGTTTAAGAAGGTCGATTTCATGTAAACCGTTAAAGGATGTTATACGAGACAATGTGTAAGCGACTATATTGTCTGCCGCAGAAATACATCGTATATCTGCGAAATCTGGTCTAGTTGTCAATACTATCGAGGGGAGTACTTACCTGAAGACGAGCTTAGAAAGTTGAAAGGTTTATAGTTGATAAACAGAGTGAATTCTCGGTCTTCTACGGAGTATTGAAAGTTTAAAGCAATTAATCCCTTCTTATAAATTTCGATAGAATAATGAGAAGACGGAGTTGATCTGATAAACCGAATGCATTTGCGCTTTACATTTCGAAGAATCTGGCCACACGTATACTTGTCAGGGTATTTTACATGAAAATCAATAAAAGTCAATTAAATGAAAGTTCAAGTAAAAAAGTAACAAAGAGGGAGAAAAACAATTTAACATCGTATAGAAAGAATGAGAAATTATCGCGCTACTTTAGGTAACTTCAAGGTTATGACAAATTGTTTTTGTACACAAAAGGGGGGGTAAATTTACGAATAGCCAAGGCTTCAGCAAACTCGAGAATTAGTCCTTGAAAATTTCTATACAACATTTTAAAAGCTGGATTAATGTCAATTTCGTGCGCTGTTTCAGTTATATGTTTCACTATCGATGAACCTGGTTTTCTACCTCCCACGTTGATCGGATCATTTGACACACATTGATTTCGAAACCACCTAGGCACATGTTCAATGACCCTTGATTGAATCGTTCGATTACTCCTCTCTATGTATGTGTGTCCACACAAACATGTAAATTGGTAAATACAATAAGATGTGACGTAATCATTTGTGCATTGTCTAGGTCTATTTGGAATCATGGGCTTAAACATTTCATTCACAAAGTTTCTTTCGATATCTGCTTTCAACCTCTACTTAAAGCCATACTACTTAATTCACCTCTATATACTAGATAGATATACACTTTTTTCTTTGAAACCGAATAAACGAGAGGTCTTGACGTTAACTGACTTTTGCACCCATTAATAAACTTTACTGGACAACCATTTGATATTAATGTGTCAGCCAGTAACTTTTCATATTTTTCCACCGTGTCAGAAGTAAAAATTCTTTGAGTCCTCTTGAAGAGACACTTAATAAAGTTTCGCTTTTATTGCAATGGACAGAAACTATGGAAATTTAAGTATTGTCCCGTCCAGGTTGGTCGCCTCTTCACTGACCGTCTCATAGTGCGATCCTACCTTCGACTTAAAAGTATGTGACCAGATTGTTCGAAATGTATGACGCAAATACATCACATTTTTCAGATCAACTCCATCTTCTTATTGTTTCATCGAAAAGTATTGAAAGTGTCGCAAAGCATGATACATGTCCAAAATTTCCCTTCCAAAAGCGCTATACCTCGATTCAGTGTCTTGAGACTGCCTCGAGAACAATGCCAAGGACTGCCGTGTGTTGTTTAACCAGTGTTGTGAGACTCCTCTGACTGCTGAGTCGGATGCGTCTATCGCAATACTAATGGGTCCTTTGATCTGAAGCGTTATTTTGTAATTAGACATGAACAGTCTGTCCCTGTCAAGCAAGCCCAGACAAGAAAAGCTGTCTAGAAAGGCTGTCACCAAAAGTCCGTTAAATAAAGACTTCTCGCACTCGTAGTACTTACTTACTTACGCCTGTTACTCCCAATGGGGCATAGACCGCTGACCAGCATTGGACAACCCACTCTGTCCTGGGCCTTCCTTTCTAATTCCATCCAATTCTTGTTCATTTTTCTCATGTCTATTCTCATCTCTCGGCGTAATGTGTTCTTTGGTCTTCCTCTTTTCCTTTGACCTTCAGGATTCCATGTGAGGGCTTGTCTTGTGACGCAATTCGGTGCTTTCCTCAATGTGTGTCCTATCCACTTCCAGCGCTTCTCCCTGATTTCTTCCTCCGCTGGGATCTGGTTTGTTCTCTCCCACAGTAGGTTGTTGCTAATAGTGTCCGGCGAACGGATTCGAAGTATTTTGTGTAGACAACTGTTAATAAACACCTGTATGTTCTGGATGATGGCTTTCGTAGTTCTGCAGGTTTCCACCTCATACAGTAGAACTGTCTTGATATTTGTATTGAAAATTCTGATCTTGGTGTTGGTTGACGATTGTTTTCAGTTCCAGATATTCTTCATTTGTAGATATTCTGCTCTTGCTCTGCCAATCCGCGCCTTCACATCTGCATCAGATTCACCGTGTTCATCAATGATGCTGCAGTAATATGTAAAGGTTTCTATATCCAAATCTTCTCCGTCGATTGTGATTTGATTGTTGCATGTGTTGTATCGGAGAATCTTGCTTTTCCATTTGTGTATATTGAGACCTACTGCTGCTGAAGCTGCTGCCACACTGGTCGTCTTCTCCTGCATCTGTTGTTGCGTTTGCGATAGGAGGGCCGGATCATCTGCGAAGTCCAGATCATCCAACTGCATCTTAGATGTCCATTGTATCCCGCGCTTCCCTTCAGACGTTGACGTCTTCATGATCCAGTCGATCACCAGGAGAAAGAGAAAGGGTGAGAGTAAGCAACCTTGCCTAACACCGGTCTTCACTTCGAACGACTTTGTCAACTGTCCTCCATGCACAATTTTGCAGTTCAATCCATCATAGGAATTCCATATGATATTGACTATCTTGTGAGGCACGCCGTAGTGTCGAAGAAGTTTCCATAGTGTTGTTCTGTTCACGCTATCAAATGCCCTTTCGTAGTCAATGAAGTTGATGTAGAGTGATGAATTTCATTCAATTGATTGTTCCACAATGATCCGTAGAGTTGCGATTTGGTCTGTACACGATCTATCCTTACGGAATCCTGCCTGTTGGTCACGAAGTTGGGCGTCTACGCAGTCCTTCATCCTGTTTAACAATACCCTGTTGAAGACTTTTCCCGGTATTGAGAGAAGAGTGATGCCCCTGTAGTTACACACAGTTGCTGAGATCGCCTTTCTTTGGTATTTTGGCCAGAAGTCTCTCTTTCCAGTCTTTTGGTACTTGTTCCTCATCCCAAATTTCGATGAAGAGAATGTGGAGTATCCTTGCAGTTGCCGCTACGTCTGCTTTTAGTGCCTCCGCTGGAATGTTGTCCGGTCCTGCTGCTTTTCCACTCTTGATATGTCTGATGGCCATGCTTAGCTCTTCAATTGTTGGTGAGCCAACATCGATTGGGAGGTCTGTGGGTGCTGCTTCGATGTTGGGTGGGTTCACTGGGGCCGGTCGATTCAAGAGTTCTTTGAAGTGTTCTACCCACCTGTTTTGTTGTTCTTCAGTGTTGGTGATTACCTTGCCTTCCTTGCTTTTCACTGGTCGTTCTGGTTTGCGGCGATTTCCGGAGAGTTTCTTTGTCGTGTCATACAATCGTCTCATGTTTCCTTCTCTTGCAGCCTTTTCCGCCGTCGTTGCTAAATCTTCCACATATTTACGTTTGTCGGTTCTGATGCTCCTCTTCACTTGTTTGTTTATTTCCGTGTATTCAGCTTGTGCCTTGGCTTTTTCTGCTCTTGTTCGACTGGTATTGATTGCTGCCTTCTTGTTCCTCCTTTCTTGAATCTTATCCAGTGTATCAACAGTGATCCATTCCTTGTGGTGGTGCTTCTTGTGGCCCAGGACCTCATGACATGTTGAATTGATTGCCTCTTTGATCCCCTTCCAGTTGCTCTCCACAGTAGTTCCTTCTCCATTGAGTAGGTCATGAAACGCCTGAAATTTATTGCTGAGGACTATCTTGAATTCGTTGAGTTTGTCAGTGTCCTGAAGAAAGGCCGTATCAAACTTTTGCGATGTTGTCCGCCGAAGTATAACAGCAGATTTCCTGAAGCCAGTCTTTGTTGTCTAACGTGAGTCCAACTTGTTTTACTGATTGCAAATACATCCAAGTTGTATTTTTTATTTCTGCAGCAACTTGGATGACTCTTCCAGTCTCTCACAATGTACAACCATCCCGTGCAATTAAATTAGTGGTTGCTCTGGTTGTCAGAAGAAGCATCAGTCTCGTAACTTTCGAAGGAACTCGGCTATCGCAATGAGGCGTCATAGTTCTTTTAAATGAAGACCTAACTCCTAAGGAAGAGTTTAAGTGGCCCGGGTTATTTTTTGGTTAGCGTTTTTTAGCGAGTTAGTTTTCTGCGGGATGGAGTCGCTAACCCCATGCCCAACCCTCCTCCTTTATCCGGGCCTGGGACGGGCAGTAGCCTCAAGGGAGCTCTAGGTGGAAAGTGGTCTCTTTGAAAGTTCCATAAGGTTGCGAAACATCACTAGTAAGCACACAAGGTATGATGTACCTGTTAAAATATTGCGGCATTACCTTCACTACTGCAAGGAATTGTGCACGTGTATCCGTCACGCCATTCTCGTAAAAGCCAGCTTCTGCGTAGCGAAACGAGGCTTTTATATTATCGAGCCTGAATGGCATTAGCTGAAATGTGGGAGGTGAAAGAGGTTTAATCTTAAGTAGTTTAAGAGTCTGCTCTGTCACAATGAATACATAATATACCAATGGACGAGGGAAAGAATATTCAGAAATATGAAGATATCAAAATATGTAAAATTAAAATGATGATATATAATGTTCCAACAAGGAACAAACTCACAGTTTACTGCTTGGTGTACCGGATTACGTCAGTGTCACCACCAAAAATGCCACAGATACAACCGAACATGCCCGTGTGGCATCATTGATACACTGTGATAGAGAATAAACTAGAAAAGAAATAAGGAAAATCGCTTGGAGGTGTGTAGGGTGACGTCGAGACACATTTGACTATGATCACCACTACAAGAAGATTGAGTACCAGAACAGGTTAAGCCTTCGAGTAAACCAGAAATCAGAAGGCGATTGAAGGTTGTAGCGAGATATATTTGTTGACGATCTCGTGGTATCGAAATAATACAGAAAACGTGCCAAAGGAGTACAAGGGGAACCACTGAGCAAACGTAAGTCCGTGCAAGGTCACAACCAACGGAAGAATCAATTTATTTTGGTGCAGTTAAACAAACAAGTACAGTGAAACAATCACTATTACAAGAAGAGGAAAACCAAGGGACACACCAAGTTGGGAATCGAAAGCACACATGAAAAGGATGTATAGTAACTCGAAACAACTGGAAAGTATTGCTCACGACAGAGTCTGTCGGGGAATGCTGGAGGGTGACCTATGCTCCTCAACGAGGGGTAACAAGAGTATTTAAGTTATTTGGTTATTTATTTGAAGATATTTTACAAGATAGTAATTCCTGAGCGAAAACTAGACCGGAGAAGCTTATTTCTTGGTTTATTAGACCTTTGACTTTTTGAAGTTAATTGTTGTGTTTTTTTTTATGCAAATGTTTTCTTTATCCCTCAGGAATCGTTTTAATTGTGAAGATGTAAGTCGGTTATGCATATGAAATCTTTCCAGCGGGACAGCAAACATCAGAAAAGAATCTAAGATAGCAAATGTCAACATCAAAGGTGTTTTTCCCATCAGTCATTTGTACATAAATCACAGTTTGTTGTGCAAAATAGGTTTTGGCTATTTTCTCTTGAGTAATTTCTGTATTTAATTTTATTTGTCCGATGTAAGGATGTATTCTATCTAAGCTTGCCATATATTTTATATGGAAAATATGTTACAATGATCAGAACTAAGCAAAGGAGCATGTACGTTCGTACATCGTTAATGAGAATTTATTTAAATGCGCATTTGAACAAGGGGGGAAATCTGCTACACTTTGATTTCCTAGTGACCAAAAAGCTTCAGTCACAATCATAAAAATCGCCTTATTGAATTAAAAGTGAACCATTGAAGGCGGTAACAGTAATTTTGGTAAATTCGTCAAGAAAAACAGATAGTGCAAGTGATATGGAGTCCGAGGTCACCTAAAAGTTCTTAACGTAAATACCTGAATAGATTTTCTAGGCTAGTAAAACCAGCCTTAGACACAGACATTTCGTTCTAATTCAGAGCAAGACAGTACACTAAATATTCAAGAAAACTTGCAGATAAAAAAACTCAGATGTTTACCTTTTAGTTTAGAACAGAGGGTGAATAATCAAAGTGAATTGGATAGCAGTTCAGTTCATCAGAAAACGAACTTTTTCGAAGGAAAAGGTCAGGGTTTCCAATGTTTAGAAGGTGGACATCTTCCTAACTCTGATGCCGTTTTCTATTTTAATTTGAAGAGTGAATAATTACATGGGAAAACGACCTGTCCTTCTGTAATAATGAATTGTATTGTTACCTTTACAAGTGTGATAATTTGCAACAATATCGATCACCAACGCTAATAATATCTGTTGTACAGTGTGGAATGGAAATTAACGTCAGTTTACCTAGAGTTATGTATATACTTCTAAATATTTCCCTTTATTTTGTAAGATGGTTGATGGAGCAATTACAGTTACCTGGATCTGTTGTACTTAGAGTAATGGCCACACTTCAAATTAACTAATAAAATCCTATCAGATCTAAAGAAATTATATTTAAGTTTGGCCACCTCAATAATTCTAGTTTTGTATCAATTCAGTTGGATTAGGATGCCATTTCTATAGTATGTTACCATCATATGTTAATCATCTACTTGAAGATATTGATTTTACATTTAAGATTGCTTAAAATGATATTATTAATCAAAAGTACAATGAATGTTTTACCAGTGAATTACCCACGTTCTTATAGATACAGATAACAGTTTACTGATATTCAAAGTGAGTTTATGAACATATTAATCTGAAATATTTTCTCAATTCTAAAATATCTTCATACTGAGATGATAGGGAAGATTTGTAGTGTAGTGAACAAAACACGGGTGGGGACAGTCGAACAGTATTCCGCATACGATTACAGAGTTACTTGTTAAAATAGAAAAACCATACTATAATATTTGACTTGCAAAATGTTTAATAATTGTCTCGAACTTCGTTGTTCTTGCATTTCCATACTAATTGGTTTCTATTCCCATTTTTCCTTTCTTGATCTTCCCCATCATCTAATGTCAGACATTACATTCCTGATTCGAGTCATATACTAGTTATATCAATATAAGTAGCATGCACCACAGTAGCTGTACCTGAAGTTTGTACTGATGATGTAGTTCAGAAGAACAATCAAAGCTCTACGACTAAACCATCTAGCTCAGAGAACAAAACCTCATCAAAAACACTTTTATACTACTGATACATTGTCTATTAAACTGTAGTGGATTAAGTAGTCAAAATACGTTGAGGAAATCATACACAAATAAACGAATATTAGGTAAAGCATTGACAACTTACTTACTTACTTACGCCTGTTACTCCTCGTGAAGGAGCATAAACCTCTCACCAGCATTCTCCATCCAACCCTATCCTCGGCAATCCTTTCCAGCTCTTTCCATTTGTTATTCATCCTTTTCATATCTGCTTCTATTTTCAGACGTAATGTGTTCTTCGGTCTTCCTCTTTTCCGCTTCACTTCAGGATTACAAGTTAGAGCTTGCACTGTGATGTAGTATGTTGATTTCCTCAATGTATGTCCTATCCACCTCTAGCGTCGTTTCCTAATTTCCTCTTCAACTGGAAGCTAGTTTGTCTTCTCCCATAGTAGGCTGTTGCTGATGGTACCAGGCCAGTGGATGTTGAGTATCTTGCGTGGACAGCTATTTGTAAATACTTCTTGATGATGGTTGTATTAGTTCTCCACGTTTCATCTCCGTACAGTATAACTGCCTTGACGTTCGTATTGAAGATTCTCACTTTGATATTGATTGAAAGTTGTTTTGAGTTCATTATTAAAAGAATCAAATCTACATTAAATAGTATTCCATATAAACAAGTGATTATATAATAATTGTATTCAGTAGTATATATATATATACAAAATTATACACTTAAAATTGTTGTTAAGTACAAAATACAATCAATTGTTGAGAAGGATTAACAATATAAAGAGAATAAAACATCATTCAGTGTTAGGATAGAAATAAGTAACAACCAAACATGTATTGTATTATTATAGAGAATCAGTTGCAAAATGTTACTGATAGTACGTTCGCACATTAGTAGTATTAGTAGTAGTATAATGATGATGATGATGATGTATGATGATAATAAGCAAATTGAATACAATATTAAACTATTGTTAAGTACTATTCATTTAACAATCAGATAATAATAATAATAATAGTAAAAAGATCGAAAGAGAAATTAACCTAAGGTCTATGGGTTATTCCAAAAAATGATATGAAACTAATAACGAGTAAAATGATTTAATTTATAAGTTGACTATAGGAGAGTAAATTGTTTCTACTCTATAAAATAAACTTAGATTATGGAGAGTAAACTATCTTGATGTTGTTTAGAAGAACGACACCATCAGCAGAACGATGAAAGTGTTATAACGTGTGATCGTCGATTAGAGAGCAGTGAATTATCGATCGGACCAAAGACGCGTAAATCACGTACGAGCAACCTAGAGTTCTGATTGGCTCTGCTTTCCGTCTAGCCCAGCCAGTTAAGTCCAGAACATCAATCTCAGCCTCTGCAATATGAATCATTATATTTCAAACATACTAAGTTTATATACCAATCAAACGGACCACAACGTACCATAAAATAGGGGATAACATTTGTACAAGAATTAGCCAGATGTGGCTGTGAATGAGGGAGGTAGTAATTAATATACTGGGTATAAATCAAGAATGGCAAAACGTATAATAATAGTTTATGGGTCAAAATAAAGCTTATAATAAGAGGAATATGAATATACACAGTTTAGTTACTTAATAGTTGTACAATAGAAATATACGTTTAGTATTGGTTCATCAATAGACCCCAAAAGTTACCATTCATTATTCTTGTCGGGACATGACAGAAAGCTCCACGACTAAACCATCCAGCTCAGAGAACAAAACTCCATTAAAATCATCCACCTGAGCTACAAATCTTCCCCACTACCTCAAAATCATATAAGTAAACTATCTCTAAGATACGTTTTGACTAACAGACTATTATTCCATACAGTTTAGTTGAAATCTATTCATGATCTTTGTTTTATGGATATTTCGTTCACTTTCACATTGGTTTCCAATTCCAAACAAGCTATAGTTGGTTCAACTCAGGCTAGTTAAAATAAGCCAATGCTCATTTTTTTCTATCTGTAATGGAGTTTTAACGTGACTATCCTGATTCTTTTCTTTACTTACTTACGCCTGTTACCCCTCGAAAAGAAGTATAGGCCGCCCACCAGCATTCTCTATCCAACTCTGTCCTTGACAATTATTTCCAGTTGTTATACATACATTTGATGTCTGTTTCAAATTTCTGACGCAGTGTGTTCTTCGGCAATACTTTCTAGTTGATAATTATTTCCAGTTGCTATTCATCCTCTTCCCTTCAGAATTTTAGGTAAGCGCTTGTCTCCCGATTCAGTTTGATGATTTCCTCAAAGTATGTCCTAATCGCTCATTTTTCTTCAGATTAACATCATCCACGACTAAACCATCCAGCTCAGATAACAAAACTGCATAAAAATTATCCACCTGAGCTACAAATCTTATCCACCACCCAGGATCATCAAAGAATCCTACTAAGCAAAGAGGGAGGGAATCACAATGAATGTTATCCAGTGTTATGCACCCACCAATATAAACAAAGACGATGATGGAGAATTCAGTAAACGACCTGACCATTTTGATGGGACAACACCATGAATGAGGATATCATGGGACGACATGGACTGACTAGGAGAAACGAACGAGAATGGGGGAGATTTACAAATTTATGTGGATTCAACAAATTGGCTATATGTAACACAATATTTCCAACTCCGCCTGGAGTCCCTCCGGGGGCTACTGCCGGTCCCAAGCCCGGATAAAGGAGGAGGGTTGGGCATGGGGTTAGCGTCCCCATCCCGTAGAAAACTAACTCGCTAAAAAAACGCTAACCAGAAAAAATTATTCAAACCTTTTAAACTCTGCCCTGGGAGTCAGAAGGTCTTCATTTAGAAGAATTATGACGCCTCATGATGAAAGCCGAATTCCTTCGGAAGTTACGAGGCCGATGCCCCTTCTGACAACCAGAGCAACCATTTATTTAGGTACATGGAATGTTCGTACAATGTGGGACACCGGAAGAGCCTTCCAAATTGCTGCAGAAATGAGAAGATACAACCTAGAGGTACTTGGGATCAGTGAAACACATTGGACACAAGTTGGACAACAACGACTAACTACAGGAGAGCTCCTGTTATACTCCGGCCATGAAGAAGAAAATGCACCACATACACAAGGAGTTGCATTGATGCTGTCCAAACAAGCGCAAAATGCACTTATAGGATGGGAATCTCATGGACCAAGGATCATCAAAGCCTCGTTCAAAACAAAGAAAGAGGGCATTTCAATGAACATCATCCAATGCTATGCGCCTACCAACGACTACAATGAAGACGCTAAAGATCAATTCTACAATAGGCTGCAGTCAATCGTCGAGAAGTGCCCAACAAAGGACCTGACCATTCTGATGGGAGATTTCAACGCCAAGGTTGGAACGGACAACACTGGATATGAAGACATCATGGGACGACACGGACTGGGAGAAAGGAACGAAAATGGTGAGAGATTTGCAAATCTATGTGCCTTCAATAAGCTGGTCATAGGCGGCACCATATTCCCACATAAACGCATACACAAAACCACATGGACTTCACCGGATCACTCTACACAAAACCAAATCGACCATATTTGCATCAACAAAACGTTCAGGAGGACTATAGAGGACGTGAGAACCAAGAGAGGAGCTGATATAGCATCAGATCATCACTTGCTGGTCGCCAAGATGAAATTGAAACTCAAGAAGCACTGGACAACGGGGCAGACAATATCACAAAAGTTCAATACGGCCTTTCTCCAGGATACTAACAAACTCAACAAATTCAAGATAGTCCTCAGCAACAAGTTCCAGGCCTTTCATGATCTACTCAATGGAGAAGGAACTACTGTGGAGAGCAACTGGAAGGGGATCAAAGAGGCAATCACTTCAACATGTCATGAGGTCCTGGGTCACAAGAAGCACCACCACAAGGAATGGATCACTGTTGATACACTGGATAAGATTCAAGAAAGAAGGAACAAGAAGGCAGCAATCAATACCAGCCGAACAAGAGCAGAAAAAGCCAAGGCACAAGCTGAATACACGGAAATAAACAAACAAGTGAAGAGGAGCATCAGAACCGACAAACGTAAATATGTGGAAGATTTAGCAACGACGGCGGAAAAGGCTGCAAGAGAAGGAAACATGAGACAATTGTATGACACGACAAAGAAACTCTCTGGAAATCGCCGCAAACCAGAACGACCAGTGAAAAGCAAGGAAGGCAAGGTAATCACCAACATTGAAGAGCAACAAAACAGGTGGGTAGAACACTTCAAAGAACTCTTGAATCGACCAGCTCCACTGAACCCACCCAACATCGAAGCAGCACCCACGGACCTCCCAATCAATGTTGGCCCACCAACAATTGAAGAAATCAGCATGGCCATCAGACAAATCAAGAGTGGCAAAGCAGCAGGACCGGACAACATTCCAGCAGAGGCACTAAAAGCAGACGTAGCGGCAACTGCAAGGATACTCCACATTCTCTTCAATAAGATTTGGGATGAGGAACAAGTACCAAAAGACTGGAAAGAAGGACTTCTGATCAAAATACCGAAGAAAGGCGATCTCAGCAAGTGTGATAACTACAGGGGCATCACTCTTCTCTCAATACCGGGAAAAGTCTTCAACAGGGTATTGTTAAACAGGATGAAGGACTGCGTAGACGCCCAACTTCGTGACCAACAGGCAGGATTCCGTAAGGATAGATCGTGTACAGACCAAATCGCAACTCTACGGATCATTGTGGAACAATCAATTGAATGGAATTCATCACTCTACATCAACTTCATTGACTACGAAAAGGCATTTGATAGCGTGGACAGAACAACACTATGGAAACTTCTTCGACACTACGGCGTGCCTCAGAAGATAGTCAATATCATACAGAATTCATATGATGGATTACACTGCAAAATTGTGCATGGAGGACAGTTGACAAAGTCGTTCGAAGTGAAGACCGGTGTTAGGCAAGGTTGCTTACTCTCACCCTTTCTCTTTCTCCTGGTGATCGACTGGATCATGAAGACGTCAACGTCTGAAGGGAAGCGCGGGATACAATGGACATCTAAGATGCAGTTGGATGATCTAGACTTCGCAGATGATCTGGCCCTTCTATCCCAAACGCAACAACAGATGCAGGAGAAGACGACCAGTGTGGCAGCAGCCTCAGCAGCAGTAGGTCTCAATATACACAAAGGGAAAAGCAGGATTCTCCGATACAACACAGCATGCACCAATCCAATCACAATTGACGGAGAAGATTTGGAAGATGTAAAAACCTTTACATATTTGGGCAGCATCATTGATGAACAGGGTGGATCTGATGCAGATGTGAAGGCGCGGATCGGCAAAGCAAGAGCAGCATATTTACAACTGAGGAACATCTGGAACTCAAAGCAACTGTCAACCAACACCAAGGTCAGGATTTTCAATACAAATGTCAAGACAGTTCTACTGTATGGGGCAGAAACCTGGAGAACTACAAAAGCCATCATCCAGAAAATACAGGTGTTTATTAACAGTTGTCTACGCAAAATACTTCAGATCCATTGGCCGGACACTATTAGCAACAACGTACTGTGGGAGAGAACAAACCAGATCCCAGTGGAGGAAGAAATCAGGAAGAAGCGCTGGAAGTGGATAGGACACACATTGAGGAAAGCACCCAACTGCGTCACAAGACAAGCCCTCACATGGAATCCTGAAGGTCAAAGGAAAAGAGGAAGACCAAAGAACACATTACGCCGAGAAATGGAGATAGACATGAGAAAAATGAACAAGAATTGGATGGAACTAGAAAAGAAGGCCCAGGACAGAGTGGGTTGGAGAATGCTGGTCAGCGGCCTATGCTCCATTGGGAGTAACAGGCGTAAGTAAGTAAGTAAGTAAGTAAGTAACACAATATTTCCACACAAACGTATACACAAAGGTACATGAATATCACCAGACCACACCGCGGAGAACCGAATAAATCATACTTACATCAGTAAAAAATTCACAAAGTGAATAAAAGATGTGGGAACCAGAAGCGGAGCTGACATAGCTTCAGATCACCAGCTGGTTGTGGCAAAGATGAAAGTGAAGCTACAAAGGCACTAGACAACTGGAGGAACAGCATTTTAGAGATTCAATATAAGCTTCCTTCGACATACTGACAAACGCGACGAATTAAAGATAGTTTTCAACAGAAGGATCCAAACCTTACAAGACCTACTGACAGAAGAGGAAGCTGCTATAGAGAATGAATGGAAAGAGATCAGAGAAGCAAAGACTTCAACGTGCCAGGATGTGTTGGACCGCAGAAAGTATCATCATAAGGAATGCATGTCTAGCTAAAAAAATTTCAACTCAGTGACATGAAGGTGATGTACTCGATGACAGACCTCAAGGTATTAAGTTTCGACTTCTAGTCCGGTCGTGAGTAGCACTTGCCGAAAAGTACTCACTTATTTACTTCCGCCGGTTATCTCCCATGAAGGAGCTTAGGTTGCCCATCAACGCTCTCCATCCAACCCTATCCTCGGCAATCCTTTCCAGCTCTTTCCATTTGTTATTCATCCTTTTCATATCTGCTTCTATTTTCAGACGTAATGTGTTCTTCGGTCTTCCTCTTTTCCGCTTCACTTCAGGATTACAAGTTAGAGCTTGCACTGTGATGCAGTATGTTGATTTCCTCAATGTATGTCCTATCCACCTCTAGCGTCGTTTCCTAATTTCCTCTTCAACTGGAAGCTAGTTTGTCTTCTCCCATAGTAGGCTGTTGCTGATGGTATCCGGCCAACGCATGTTTGGTATCTTGAGTAGACAACTATTTATAAATACTTGTACCCTCTTGATGATGGTTGTAGTAGTTCTCGAAGTTTCAGCTCCATACAATAGAACTGTTTTGACGTTCGTATTGAAGATTCTCAGTTTGATATTGGTTGACAGACAGTTGTTTCGAGTTCCATATATTGTTCAACTGTAGGATGTGGCCGTTGCCTTGCCAGTGCTTACCTTTACGTCTGCATCTGAACCTCCTTGTTGATCAATGATGCTTCCCAGGTACATGAAGGATTCCACATCTTTCAGAGTTTCGCCATCAAGTGTGATTGGGATGGTTGGTGTTCTTCGTGTTGTATTTGAGGATCATGCTTTTTCCTTTGTGTATTTCGAGGTTCACTAATGCAGACCGAAATTGATAAAAACACTAGACAAACACATGTGAAAAAGAAAATATGATTATTTAGTTTGATTAGAGTTCTTCGATAAGAAAAGAAATGTCTCTTCTTTTTTTTCTATCTGAATGAATATTATTACCGTCTACCTAAAATCTTATCGTGATTTATTCAGTCATCATCATAATTGATTACTTTACTTGTGAAATCTAGAGAGAGAGGGGGAGAAAGAAGGAAGTTCTTGTTTCAGATTTCTGACTATTCTATCATTTTTCCGTTGTTGTTGTTGTTGTTGTTGTTGTGGTACTGATAATCAAGTGAAATTTGACATCAGTTATAATTCTACACTGAGTATGGATAAACATTGATAATGATGATGATGATGATGATGATGATGATGATGATGATGATGATGATGATGATGATGATGATGATGATGATGATGATGATGATGATGATGATGATGATGATGATGATGATGATGATGATGATGATGATGATGATGATGATGATGATGATGATGATGATGATGATGATGATGATGATGATGATGATGATGATGATGATGATGATGATGATGATGATGATGATGATGATGATGATGATGATGATGATGATGATGATGATGATGATGATGATGATGATGATGATGATGATGATGATGATGATGATGATGATGATGATGATGAATAGAGAATTATTATATCTAATTACAAAAAATACACATAAATATAGAACACTGAAGAAGAACAAAACCCTGATTCAATGAATCATTCGTACAATCGAAATTAGTTTGATTGAGTCAATTATCATACATCAAAACTCAGCCATGAAAAGATACTAAGTATAAACACATACTATAGATAATATGTGATGAATATGAATATAATGACAGATAATTAATTAATTTATGTATTTACAGTTCCATGCAAAAGAGAAAAAAGAAAAAGAATAGAGTAAATCATATCATTTTCTACTGATTGTTTGAATCTTCTCATTGATGTTTAGGACTACAATTGATCAGTCTCTGGATAACAAGATGGTGGTTGAATTGGACGGTATTGGGTTCGAGTCTCAGAGTAAACATCAACTGTGAGATGCAGGCACATCTAGATGACGATTTCCCAAACAGAACGAAACACTCGTCGTGGATTCCATTGCTAGTCACTATTCTTCAAAATAATATTTCCTGAAGACAATGATTTTAATTTTATCACAAAACGATATCAGATGAAAAACTATTAAGAATTATGAGTTTCTGCACAGCTTCTTTGACGTAAACTAGTAATTTGCACCAGTTTATATGCAAGTCGTCACAGAAAAATAACTTAAGAATTCTTAATGCTCCACAGGTTCAATGTTAGTCGATTTGCATTATAATGCGACTAACATTCTATCATGTAAACAATAACTATCTTCCTATTGATATTGGAAAACCTTCAATGAAACCACTTCGAAAGTTAACATTAGTAAGCAGTTAATTTTTCTTTTTAGTTACCATGATATTTTTCTAAAAAAAGATTGATGTACTAGTTAGTCTTAGTCTAATGACAAATAATTATTCTTCAGAAGGGGTTTTGTGGAGATTTTTAGACATTTTAATGGTTGAAATCATGAGTCAATTGAAGCTACAGCACCATGGAAAACCTGGAAGCACTGGACGGCCGTTTCGTCCTAGTATGGGACTCCTCAGTGGTGCACATCCATGATCGCGTCTCCCACGACATTCCTATCCAGGATCTATCAGTCTTGCACGTGAGTGCTTAACCACCAGACCACTGAGCCGACCGGTATCCATTGGTGTTAATGTCTAACTTCAACTAATCCAAGAAATTGAGCGACACATCCATCATTGTCTTCAGTAACTCACTGTCTCACAACAGACCCGTTTGAACTCTACCGGTCACTGCTTCCCACTAGAACCCCAGGAAATACCTCATGAAGCCAGTCACTATAATATCCACAAAACCCCTTCTGATACTAAGTTGATGAATGATCATTCCATTGAATTAAATAAGTGTTAACTTAATACAATATTAGTTTCATTTAATATTTCTTCAAAACCAATTAATGTCAAATGATCCGATCAACGTGGGAGGTAGAAAACCATATTCATCGATATTGAAAGATATAATTCAAACGGGGTACGTAATTGACATTAATACAACTTCTAAAACATTATATAGTAATTGACAAAGATGAGTTATCAAATTTATTGAAACCTGAGGAGTCCCATACTAGGACGAAACGGCCTTTCAGTGCTTCCATGTTTTCCATGGTGGTCTAACTTCAAGTGACTCATGATTTCAACGATTAACATTATTTTTCAATTAGTATCCATCCATAACAGGAAAATGCATCTAAACCTAACAACAACAACAACAATAACAAGAACAAAATGAACTGAAGTGTTAATAGCAATCATTTAATTA
This sequence comes from Schistosoma mattheei, assembly GCA_944470405.2. Taxonomy (NCBI): domain Eukaryota; kingdom Metazoa; phylum Platyhelminthes; class Trematoda; order Strigeidida; family Schistosomatidae; genus Schistosoma; species Schistosoma mattheei. The sequence continues at coordinate 87,867,836 of OX103943.1, forward strand.
ATTAGTAAACATGTTCAAATTAAATAAACAAAAACGTTTTTTTAAAAAATAAAAAAAATTAGATACAACAGATTAATTTGTAAGTGCGTGGGCGTATATAAAAAAAATAAAATTACAAAAAAAACAACAAAAAACAAAAAAAATATTAATGCCATTTTACATAATAATAAAATAACAAATTTATATTACATTAGTAACCAAGTGAATAACTCAATGTTACTAACATAAAACAAAAAAATAACAGTAATTAATATATATTGATTATTGATAAATAAATAAGAAAATTTTAAAAAAAATTTTCCAAAGAATAAACTCAAGCATATAATAGGATGAGATCAAAATGGAATAGGTCCATTAATGAAACAAGAGGAGTAGTAAAGGAAATATAAACAAGATCAAAATAAACAATATGATATGTCTACCGGATTGAACGCTATATTCGTTTCCTAAGCTATTCTGTAATCACCAAGCTAGAACCATACAGTGGCCTGAACAACGAGAGAGAAGATGCAAAGTATGCGAGAAGTAGTTTACTCCAAGGTTCATTTCAATACAGAAAATATAGGGTTTTTATAATATTTTAAATGTCCTTGGGTTGCTCGAAGATTCTGGAATGCTGCTAAACACAGTAGCAGTGTAGTAATCAGCCAATGAGAAGAACCTCTACATGTGACGTTTCACTTCCTTGATATTTTTGGCTAAAACTTGAAGTGAACGGTGATTAGATGAAACGCTTTTTAGTGTTTCCTGATGCATGCTTGTCTTTCGCAAGCAATTTTCAGGATCACTCCAACACAATAAACAGTAATAATCATGAAGATAATGATAATCATTTTATTCTTTCAATTGATTCAGTTCTATGGTTGTCATTAAGGAACATTTTATATTGATCGTTGAATTCATGAGTTAATTGATAGTAGACTATCATGGAAAATCTGAAAGCACTAGACGGCGGTTTCGTCTTAGTATGGAACTCTTCGGCAGTGAGCATTGACGATCTCACCTCGGAAGATCCGAATCCAGAACCTATCAGAACGAAACAGCTGTCTAGTGGTTCCAGGTTTTCTATGGTGGTCTAGCTTCAATGACTCATGAATTCAACTATTAAATTACTAGAATCTCCACAAAACCCCTTTCTCATTATAGATTTTTGTTGTTTACAAACTTATCTTCATGGGATTTAAAAATTTCTCTTTTCACATTTGTTATCCCATAACGAGAATTATGAATGTTAACCTTTGAGAACTAATTACGGACCAATACGACACATATAATTTTATTCTATAAATAAACTATGCACATTCATGTTCCTCTCATTATAAGCTTAATTTTGACTCATAGACTATTATTATACGATTTACCATTCTTGAGTTATACTCAGTCTATCAATTACTACCTCACACATTCACAGCCACTTATAGCTAGATCTTGCAAAAATATTATTTCCTATTTAATGCTCTGGTGTGGTTTGTTTGGTTTGTATATAAACCAGGTATGTTTGAATTACATGATTCATAACGTGGAGGTTGAGATTGGTGTCATGAACTCAATAGACAGGCGGGCTAGGCAGAAAGCAGAACCGATAAGGACTCTAGAATGCTCGTACGGATTTTATGCGTTATTGGTCTAGTCGATAATTCACTGTTCTCTAATTGGCGGTATCATTACGTCATATCTTGATAGGGCACAAGGTCGTAATTTACAACGGCACTAACATATAAATATTCATATACTTTATCATTTCATAAGCCTTCCATAACCTTTATCATTATCTTACTAATTTGTATTAATATAATATAAAGCATATGAATTGGTTGTAAATACTTATTACTAATGTTTCTAGGTTTTAAATAGCTGACAAGAATCCATGCAATAAAAAAATTAATCTTATTCTCTTATGCTAGTTTTCGTTTTAATCAAATTTATCAAGGGGAAAAATTGTATGAGAAGACAAATACCTATCTAGTTCCTGTTTTACCCCCCAAATGCCCTGGTACGGCCGAGATTAGGGAAAGTCCGCTCTCCCACCCGAAATGCTCACAAATGGCCACGTCCAAACAACTACTGTCAGGGAAGTCCTACTCATTACCTCCTTGCAGTATTACTGTCGTTTAGGAAATTCAGAGGACAATAGTGAATGTCCAGCGCTTTACTCAGGTTGTTGGACAGAGGGTGTTCACCTAGAGGAGTTGGAAAACTCTGATTCCAAACCAACGGCGTAAACAGCTCTAGGACCCTGAGGGGACAAATGGCGTATGAATCTATTGTTAGTCAGTGGCTACCATGGGACTGCATCTCTTGACGTTGCTCCATTGCCTTTTGGTCAGACCTTTAAATCGAACGCTACGGTTGTGGGCCCTCAAGAAAACCACCTGCTTAGGTTTAGACACCCGGGCAGCACCATAGTCCATACACAAATCAAGTGACTTGTGTGGTGCATATGTATTCGGTGCCCCTTTGTACTAGTATTTATGTGTTCAAATAAATAAATAAAATAGTTCCTGCTTAGAAAATCTTTTTTGTTTTGTGATTAATAATAATACTGAAGCTGGGTGACACGGGATCGAATCCGTCAAGGAGCATCAGTCCCCTCAAGATTACAGGTACACCATGCTGACGAGTGCCAAGTAGCACGAAACTCGGGTTCAAGGTTTCCTGTCGACTACTTCAAACCTTCATCTAATGATACTGTACATTTCAATTTGAAATTTGTTTTAAATGAGTGCTTATTGTAATAATACACAACCAGCAATATCTATTACATGGGATACTAGATACCTCAGTTAAATGCCTTTTTCTATAAGTCAGTTTATTTCTTGCTACTGTGATTATACTAGTGTCCAGTGTTTCCAAAAGAGGCAGAACTCATTTTTAATTTCAGTCAGTGGGAGAGTAAGTACGATTCTGCTATTTTCAGAGCTGTAGTTGGTGATTTCATAAAGATTGACTTTAAACAAAACAATTTATCTATACAACCGGTTAGATAGTTTATAACAAACTGCATACCAATTTGTGTACAATCCAATTAAAGTTAAAAAGAGTTAACATCTGATGCTTACTTACATTTTGGAAGTTGATTAGAAAGAAAACAAGTAAATTATAACTTATTTCGTACTACTGATGGTACTGAGATAAGCCAACAGTCAGGTATTTCCTTTAGATAACTAATACCTTAAGTGATGCTGCCTTCTCAGAAATGGAGTTGGGAAAGGTTGACCCTAAAGTTGTTACACTCCATGAATTTTCTTATCCGGTGGTAATCCTTTTTAAAGTACAGGGCTAACATACTAAAGATTCTCATAAAAACACCAGCCGTGATCGTCCCTAAGCAGTTATTCCTTCCACTCTGCTGCAATACCCTCAAGTCCTTATAAACACCATTAACCCAGTTTCATTTACAGGTTCTTTAATAAGATATATTCTTTCAAGATGCAAGTAACCGAGAAGTGACAACCAGCCTCACGCCTCTGAAAACACCCGAGGTTACCTTGTTACTTAATATTTCTCCTATCCCACGATTACTTCTTCTCCTGTAACTTTATCACTAAGTGCCGACAATGCTAATGGTCGGAGTGCATGAAATGTTATTCCTTGTCTCTTGAAATAGGGTTTTAAACTACACGTTGAGTCTTTTAATGTTTAAATCATATGTCAAATATACTGACAGACATCTTTAGCTATGACTCTAAAATCCTGTGCTATCGATGTAAGCTGTTTCCGAAACACACATACATGACCCGATTGTGGTCATCCATCTAATCTCTCCTAGTCAGTAAAGAAAACCGACAGCATTTACCTTTCATTTATCTAGAGACTTGACTTCCAACTTCCGTGGCCTTGCTGGTGTAGGTATAGCACTAAGTTTAAAGGCGAAACAGGCCCTTCTGGACTAGATTCTAAAAGACAGTTTCTTGTGAGTTGTTCAACTAGATGGGGAGATAAGAAAAGAGAAAGTCACAGACATACATTGTTTTCTACTTGTCCTCTCTGTCTATCGTCCAACTGATTGAGATTTGTAAGAAGTAAAGTGTGAGTTTTACGGACAGCTTTCCGCTTTCCCTCAAAAAAGTCAAACACTCAAACATCGTAGTCGGAGCATGTGATTTTAGTGCCAAAGTAGTTAGTATTCTGAGGGAAATTGAAATGTAATTAAGTGGGTCTTACGATGTCTCGGCTCAGTGAATAGATATTGGCGACCGGCTGTTGAATGTATGCTTAGATAGCATTTTATTTTTAGCAAATACCAACTTTAAGTATACAGAAAAATATAGTCTGAAATGGTAAACCCCACAACCAACTTAAAGATGGATGCAAACATATCACATTGTCACTAGCCATCGTTGGAGAGCCTCGACAGAAGAATGGAGCATATGTTTAGACTCCAGGTATGCTATTGCTAGGTTTGAAGTTATCACGAGAAGAACGGCGCTGTTATTCACTTTTAATCTAAGAGATTAGATCTTTGGACAAAACATTTAGAGGAAAAGTTCAACTGACCTCCAGTTACTCACTGTCTTCGAACGACCTGTATAGTAAGTCGATATGAGTACTCCATCTCGTGTTGTGGTTGAAAAAGTTATAGGGAATCTAATGCGACGGAGAACATCAGATGAATTAGCCCCAAAAATCTTTAAGGATAATGATCCATTCTTAGCAGTTAAGTTACTGAGATCTTAGCTAGAATCCATCAACTGAACTTCATTCAATCAAACTGGTTTCGATTGTTGAACGAGTCAGTTTATATGAAAGGTCAAAAATTTTATTGTGTCAATTACAGAGAAATCAATTTCATCTAACATATTAGCCTTAGTAATAATCCAAAGTTAGTGTATAATACTTTAGTATAAGAAGTAAAAAGGTGCCGGATTTAAGCCTAAGTATGAGGATCAATATAGGGATACAGGTACATTCACCTAATGAGTTCCAAATAGAAGGAGATACATATTTATAGGTTTAATTGTTAACCACCTTTCAGAATGGGATAAAAGTGTACTTTTTTTCAATATTTCCCTTAGGTTAATTAGACTAAATAAGAATATAAAGTATGAAGCATAAAATAGTTTTAATCTAATCTAATGATTAATTTTACATTAAGTAAAGAGTCACATGGGATCGAATATAAATTCAACTGAAACAGTTGACCTGTAATAGGTTAAATCATTTAAATAAAAGAAAAAAAATAGAGTGATAAGAATGATTGGATGAACTCACTTGGTATTGTTTGTTTATATTTTCTTATTGTTGTTAAGGACTAATCAATTGCAGATACAAAGTGACTATCAGGACTCAGTAGTTAAGTGGATAATGTGAGGGCATTTAAAGCGAACAGTACTAGGTTCGAGTTCCATGATGAACATCAAGTCTGGGATGCGCGCACATCCAGCTGACGAGTCCTAAATAGGATGAAACGTGCGTCCTAGATTTCAGTACTAACTACTATCCATCTTAGCTCAATAATTTGATGATTTTACGAATTAACATGAAAAAAATCAAAATGAATATCGATTATAGTACTTGAACAGTTTGTACATATCGAAACGCTACATTTTTCAACGATAAAACCGAGTGAGCATTGGAGGATTTACAATTTATTCCTTTTCTTGTACGAAAAACCTATGAAATTAGTAGATCGAATCATTAACAATAATAAAATGATAAATAATTTATTTCATAGTTGAAGTCATGAGTCAATTGAAGCTAGACATTACCATAGAAAACTTGGAAGCACTGGACGGCCAAATCGTCCTGTGATGGGACTCCTCAGTAGTACGCGCTCACAACCCCACTCATGCGACTCGAACCCAAGACCTATCGGTCTCGCGCGCGAACACTTAACCTCTAGACTACTGATCCGGCATTCAACGGTGTTAATGTCTAAGCAGATTATCTCAACCTAATAAGTCGTTGTGCAGGTTAAAATAAACGATGATCAGCTTAACTGTTGTTAACAACATTTAAGTAGATACAATTCAATGATATTTCGAGAACAAATATCTAAGGAGAATAAATGATTTGGTTCTCATCAACTACTTACAAACTGTAATATCAGACTAAAAATTATAATTACAAAATCGATTGAAATTACTTATACAAATGAATTTAGTTCCTACACAGTTTTTAAACACATATGTGTATGGTATTATTTATTTGAACACATAAATATCAGTACGAAGGGGCACCAAATACATATGCGCCACATAGTAATAATAATTAAAATGTGAAGAGATATAGAATGTAAGGTGTGTATGAGAAAAAAGAAGTACGACAATGAACAGAAATTAGTGTATGATAGTGAAACAACAATATTGGGAGAGACAGTTGAGTTAGCAATAGTACAGCCACAGAGAATTTCTCCACTTAAAGACGTTCCGTCTTTTTTATGAAGAAAGTATAATAATGCTACAGCAGGATCGCCACTGGCTTCTATTCTAAGCCATGTATGATAATGTCTCTATTCACTGTATTGCATCGTCTCTAGAACCCGTACCAGGGAGTTGTGAAGGACCAACGGAAGACAGTCCTGTACAGCTTTCTTTCATACTACTACACCATGTCATACACTGACCACCTTCGCTTTTTCCAACCAGTTTTAGAGTCGGAATATAATGCACGACGTGGAATTCTCTGGGACGACATTTGTAGAACATGTCCAAACCACCGAAGTCGGTGTTTCAAGATGGTGACACCAATTGCATTATCGTCTCTGTGCCCGAACACACGATGCCGAACCTCTGCATTACTAACATGGTGTTGCCACAGAATGTCAACAATCCTTCGGAGACAACGATGATCAAACACAGAGAGTCGTCTTACATCCTCAACTGGGAGAGGCCAGGATTCACAAGCATAGAGCAGAACTGTTCTCACCGACGCGTTGTAGATCCAACCTTTTACAGCCAAACTGACATCATGAAGGTACCAAACATGGCCCAAATTGACATAAGCCACTTTGTTTTTCACTATAAGTAAATTGATTTAATCACTCGCGTTACCACCAGCACTTATCCAACTACCTAGATACACGAACTTCTCGACTAATTCTATCTGCTCACCACCCAGGGTGAGTATAGGATCAGGGTCCTGCCAATCTTTTAAAAGTACTTTGCACTTCGAAGGTGCAAAGTACATACCATACCTACGAACACTAATTGTTTGTGTATGGTATGGTAGGGATGTAAGTAAAGTTAAGAAATTAGATAAAATATTACAAATATATATTTTATATAGAATAGAATACATTACAATATTGATAATAACAAAATACCAACAATTTAGAAACAAATAATGACACAATAAATAAACTCTAATCATGAGTAAAAGTAAAATAGATCACAATCAGTTAAAATAAGACTACTGATCTAGAAGACAGTCAAAAAATGATGTTGTACTGCTATCAACTGAAAGAAACGGTTACAGAAGAAGATCCGATTATTTAATGGGAAAATGTTTGTATCATCAAGGCGGAGAAAGATTAATAACTCCCTAATTTGGGATATAAATCAAACTTCTTATATTGGATAGTAACACCTTCAGAGAACTTCAAAAACCTGGAGCTTGTTTGTTTATTAATTGATAAGTCTTGTCGATCGAACGCTATATTCGTTTTCCTAAGCTATTCTGGTAACCCGCAGTCTAGAACTACACAGCAACTTGAACACCAGAGAGAGAAGACACAAGTATGAGAGAAAATACTTTATCCCAAGGTTCCTTTTTATACAGAAAATCATGGGTATGTTATAGATGTTGGCGTCTGTTAAATCAACATCATTTTTCAGCTTATCCGTTAACGACATATTATGCTACCGACCAATGGTAGCACGCCACGCTGGAATTCTCAAACGTTCCATCATACTCCGATTGGCTAGGACACTTTGGCTCCTTTTGGGCCTTTGGAGGCTCCGCTGAAGTTCTCCGGAAGCCGACTCAACATCAATCATTTTGAAAAAGAAAAAGAAAAACAACTTCCAAGTACCAACAGATGTCTAATGAAGCATATTTCTGAAACGAATTCAAAAAGACAAGGATTTATATATAAATTATATAAAATAAAATGTCTGTTTGCACAACGGATAGTGACTAACAGGAGAAGATACAAGTAAAACAACACAAAGGGATAGACGGAAATATCAATAATGTTGACAATACTTTTATGAAAACGAAGTACCTTTACTTGGTGCAACAGAATTTAGAAGTAACATAAAAACATGTTATTTATCGTTTTCATGTTACCACCAACTGTGTATCCAAATTTACATGTATCTTCCAAAACAGTTACATTGGTAGAACAGAAAGTAGAGCCTACGTCCGATCCAAAAAAACATATTCCAAAAAGTTTAAGATTAAATAGATTAAAAGCATTTAGCAACGCCATCGCAAGACATCTGTTTGACACAGTACACGAAGTTGATACATTGAAGTCCTTCAAGGTGATTAACAAACAATCAAACTCCAAACTTTTGAAATTTGCCAAAGCGATAGCAATCAGACGTATAAAACCAGATCTATGTATACAAAAATAGACAGTAATAAACATTTCTTTGCCCTGGTAACATTACATCCCCCTCGTTTTATTTATTACGTCATTCATTATTTCAACTCTTTCTGAAGTTTAAATTACATTATTGTCATTTTTCTTTAATTCATAACTGACTGATTTCAATTCATATCTTCCTTCTTTTTTACCATGAATCTATTTTCAGTTGCTCAATTACACAATCATCTAATGTTTGTTAACTTCATTAATTCTAATCCCTATTCCAATATTCTGGAACTTTCTCTTCAATTGATTCATGATTTCAACCAGTGCAATTTCTAAAATCTCCACAAACCCCTTCTGATAATAATCATCTGCTCACTAGTGACTGACTTCAAGAGATACTCCTGGAGTTCTAGCGGGAAGCCGTTACCAGTGGAGTTCAACTAGATCTGTTGTGAGATATCGACTCACTGAAGACGATGGTGTACGGTGGCGCAACTTCGTGGATTGGTTGAAGTTAGACATTAACACCGTTGAATGCTGGCTCAGTGGTCTAGTTGGTTAAGCGCTTGGCGCGAGACTGATAGGTTCTGGATTCGAATCTCGCAGGGGGCGAGGTCATGGATGCACACTGCTGAGGAGTCCCATACAGGGACGAAACGGCTGTCCAGTGCTTCCAGGTTTTTCATGGTGGTCTAGCTTCAAATGACTCATGATTTCAACCAGTGAAATTTATAAATGAATTAGTTAATGGTTATATAATTAAGCATAAATCTAACCTGTGCAATTGCTGGACATTGAGTAGATTGATGCCGATAATGGAACTTCATTAATTGTTTAGGATATGAATAATAATTAATCATTTCTTCCAATCGAAGAAGATATATTCCTATCTACAAAATGATTAAAAACAATAATCTATATTATAAAATCTTAACATTACCATCTTGTTTATCATCAAAAATACTTAGAAAAAAAGATCATTATCAGTGGTTCATACATCATTTGTTCCTTCAGGATTTTGGAGCTCATGTGTACCATTGGTTTGGAATCAGGGTTTCCCAACTCACCTAGGTAGGTCCTCCATATTCATCAAATCAGATATAGCTCCAGATATTCGCTTTTTGTTGTCTCGATTTCGTAAACAACAGTAATGCCACAAGAAGGCAGTGAGTGGGACTTCCTTGGTTGTGTACGCGTGGCCATTTCAGAGCATTTGGAGAGGAAGAGTTGATTCTCCCCACCTTTGACTGTACCAAAGCAATTAATGAGAATAGAAAATCAATTTTCTATCCAAAGAAAGATTATATCTCTTACAACGGATTAAATATGTTAAACAGCTGAAATAGAAAGCTAAGTCATAATTTACAGTTTAAAATTCCCTGTAGAATATTTGAGCTAACAATTGGTTTCAATAACTTCATTATCGGATCCTGTAGTTATAAATCCATAATTGTTGTGGTATCATACACAGGATAAAACAAGTCATGTATTCATGAAACGGACCCTCATAACATCTAGAAAAAGCTGTTCTATTTACATTTCTTTTTGAATAATATTGTCTAAGTTATATTCACTTGGTGTTATTTTACTGGTATCTTCTTATTGTTATTTAGGACTGCCAATGATGAATCTTTTATTAGCATATATGTATCCTGTACAAACTGCTTCGATATATCACCTAATGTCATAAGCTTTATAAGTAAAGATGGATATAATCTAAGGTCTACAATCATAAATAACAGTTGTTGCGTGTATCCAAGGTAGATCTCTTCAAATATCCATTGATGAATTATAAACACACACACACACACACCTCATGTTCAAATGTTTATTTCCTTATAAATTACAACATTTTCTCTTTTTGGTATTAATTTTTCACATGATAAAGTTGTTAATTGAGGTTGAATTGATCAATCTGTTTTACCATAAAACAATCCGGAAAAAAAAACAAGAAAAAAAGAAAAAAAAACACAGTTAGCAACAACTAAATAAATAAAACATCAGGAAATAACAAAATTTTAAATAAACATCAATCTCTTTATGGATTGATAAGCATAGACATCATTATACATAATGCTAATAATAATAATAAACGACGAAATCAATTGTATCCAACATAAATAATGGTGTAGGATAATAGCAGTTTAATCGGAGGGGGGTGAGGTGGGGGTGGGGATAGAGAAATAAAAAGGAATAGAGAAAGAAAGTGAATGATAAGGCAACAATACTATTCATGTGTGGATAAACTGAAGAGGTAAATTATTATTATTATTACTAGTAGTAGTAGTAGTGGTAGTAGTTCAGGTGGTAACACTATTAGTTAAATAAATGAGAATAAATAATCACCAAGCTATTTATATCAACAAAAATCACACCAATTTATAAATGTAAATATTATAGTAATAAACATTATAAAATAAAATAAATATCACCAATGAACTATTTATTGTATTATGTTTAAACAGATGTGATAAATGAAAAGATTATTTTGAAGAAAGAAAAATTTATTTATTCCTCATAACTGAAATCAATTGTATCTAAGAGGTATGATTCAACAAACAATCACTTGTGTACTTACTTACTCTATTTACCCCTGATAAAGGAGTATAGGTTATCCACACAATCATTCTAAATCGATCTTTGTTCTCAGTAATCCTTTTCAATTCTTCCTAATTGCTATTTATTCTTTCATGTATGTTTCCCGATTCCCGATGTAGTTTGTTCTTTGGCCTTTCGCTTTTTCAATTCTATTCACGATTTCAAGTTAGGGTTTGCATCTTGATGCAGTTTGGTGATTACAACAAGGGCGGCCTGTTTGAGCATCTGGGCTACCTGTTCCTGCCATCTAGATATTTCAACAAGTTATCTATTTTTGTTTGTTTTAATATATCATTGTGTTTATTAATCGCATGATCTATTCTCTTGCGTTTCTGAAAAGTGTACAACCTTTCGTTGTCAAAGTTACAAAAAACTCAATAAGAGACAATGTGGTTTCTGGCAATATACAGCGAAAAGAATGCACATTATTCAGATGTTCATTTAGTGTAATGCTAACATCTAACTGGCGATCACTCAATATTTATCGCCAGGACCGACCAAGAAGAAAGAAACGGAAACTTGTTGAAATACTTTACGCTGAGAATTCTATATTGTACCAAAAATATGATATTGAATAAGGCTGATGATAATAATAATATCCTATCCACCTCCAGCGTCATTTCCTGATTTCTTCTTCAGTTGCAAGCTAGTTTGTTCTTTCCCACAGTAAGTTATTGTTGATGGTATCCGATCGACAATGGACATTGGGCAACTTGAGTAGACAAGTGTTTATAATTACTTTTACCTTCTTGATGATGGTTATAGTAGTTCTCAAAGCTTCAGCTCCGTACAGTAAAACTGTGTTGACGTTCGTATTAAAGATTTTGACTTTGATATTGGTTGACAGATTCATTTTGAGTTCCATATGTTCCTCAACTGTAGAAATACCACCCTTACTTTGCTAGTCAATACCACTACATCTGTATCAGATCCTTCTTGTTCATCGATGATGATGCTGACCAGGTATGTGGAAGTTTCCACCTGTTCCACAGCTTCTCCATCAGGTGTGATTGGCTAATGTTCTCTGTGCTGTATTTGAGGATTTTGCTTGTTTCTTTGTGTATGTTGAGGCCCACTGATGCAGAGGCTGCTGTTACACTCTCTGTTTTGACCTGCATTTGTTGATGTGTATCACATAGAATAGCTAAGTCATCTGCAAATTTCAAAAAGTCTATTTGCACTCAAGCTGTCCGCTGTATTCCGTGCTTTCCCCGAGACATGTAAGTCTTCATAATTCAGTCAATCAGCAGAATAAAAATGGGGAGAGAGTGAACATACTCGTCTAATACCGATCTTCACTTGGGATGCATCTGTCAACTGTCCTTTATGCAGGACTTCGCAATGTAGTCTTACACATGAATTACGAATGATGTTGACGATCTTGTCAGATACTCACTCCATGGTGTCGAAGAATTTACCGTAAGGTCCTCCTAACTACACTGCAAAGTGCTTTCTCATAGTCAAGGAAGTTGATATATAGTGACAAGTTCCATTCAATTGATTGTTCAGTAATGATCCGTAGTGTTGCGAATCGGTCTGTGCATGACCGATCGTTACGGAACCCAGTCCGTTGATCTCGAACTTGAGCGTCCACTGAATTTTTTACCTGGTTCAGCAACACACAGTTGAAAACATTTCCTGGTACTAACAATAGTGTGTTACCTATGTAGTTCACATATTCACTTAGATCTGATTTCAAACGGTTCTTTAGCTGACCTTTATGAAATCTGCTTTCAAATTGGAAAACTCTCTACAAACTGCTTAAATGAATCATTCGAAAACTGCTGTATTTCCATTAACATAGAATAAACTTATGTAATAGCAAATTGGACAAGAATCACATTGTAAGTGGAAGTGTTAGTGACACTATCCGATAGCTCAAATTGAAGTACATTAAGACGAGTTCGAACCTAGGACCTAGTGTCTAAAAGTCAAACAAATTCACCACAGAAACCACCTTCTTTTAAATACACAATGTTGTATCTTTTTATCGTTTGAGCAAAGACAAAAAAAAAAACGTTTTATGCGTTTTATCAGTTGAGTTCAGATAGTATCAATTAAGGTTTTAGTATTTGCATTATCCAAATTAAACTTTACAACATTCTAAAATGTTCGAAACAAAAAAAGCAAAGCAACAATTCATGAATCAAAAGGCAAATGGAGGCAAATTTACCAAACGCTTTCAACAACAAATGAATATAAGTTTGTTTTCTTGTGGGAAAATGAGTACACAACAACAGGTATGATGAGATATTGTAAACACCCACATATAAAATAGTAACTAACTAGTCTGTTATAATTTTATAGTTGAGAAAAAAAATGGATACACATAAAGTAGATCGTTTCTAGACTGAATATGAAAGTCTACAATTCTATTAATAATTACTTAGTTAAATAAATATTCACTTTAAACAAACGAATAGACTTTAGGATTTGAAAGTCATTTATGCTTATGAGAGAAAAAGAAAAACATTGATCTGGCTTTGAATCCTTCGAGACGAGATCGTAAATGAGCACTGCTGAAGAGCCCCACACTAAGACGAAACAGCCGTTCAGTGCTTCTAGGTTTTCAATGATGGTCTAGATTCAATTGACCCATGAATTCAACTACTAAAAACTACTATAATATCTACAAAAAACCCTATCTGATTATATTAATTACTTACTTACGCCTGTTACTCATAATGAAGTCCCTCCGGAGGCTACTGCCGGTCCCAAGCCCGGACAAAGGAAGAGAGTCGGATATGCGGTTAGCGACCTTATCCCGTAGAAAACTAACTCGCTAAAAATGCGCTATCCGATCATATAAAAATACTTATCAACTTGAATATTGGAATCCTTTAAAAACTCAAGGCTAATTCAATGGAAATCTTTAATAAATATGAAAAAGCTTGGACCAGATTGCCAGGCGAAACGTTACTTACTTACGCCTGTTACTCCTAATGGAGCATAGGCCGCGAATCAGCATTCTTCAACCCACTCTGTCTTGAGTCTTCTTTTCTAGTTTCATCCAATTCTTGTTCATTTTTCACTGAGATTTTACAAATACAACATTCTTTCACTTTAATAATGATACAATGTTATTTTAATTGTTTTCAGGTATAACAGTTAAATTTGCTCAGTTTTGTTGATTAAAACAATCTAATTTCTTCTCTTTTTTTCATATTCAATTAGATACATCTAGATATGCCTTTATAATGAGACCATATTATTATTTCGATTAGAACAAATGAAATGTATTTCATTTGACCTATGATGGTTGATTTATATCTCATTCGTATTTTACAATTCACCGATTACATACATCAAGAGAGAAGAAGAAGAAGAAGAAGAAGAATGAAAGAGAAAATAGTCATGAAAAGAGGATCATTATATTAAAAAGAGATTTACGATTGTCCTGAAAAGACCTTAGAATGACAATAAATAAAAAAAAGATGAAACAAAGCAAAGAAAACTACAACAACAACAACAACAAGAACAACGACGACGACGACAAAAACAATCATTGAAAAGAGTTACATAGTTTAATCATTGATTAATTTGAATTTATCATTTCTTGTCAACTGTTTATGGGGCATGGAAACATGTTCTTTTACATAAAGAGTTGGTCTTTACAAAACAAACAACCAAAAAACTGTAGTAACTTTGAAAACAAATAAGAATTTATGTTAAGATGAACTTTGAATGGACGAGTCGGCTTGAACTATATATATATATATATATATATATATATATATATATATATATATATATATATATATATATATATATATTTCTGATTAGCGTTTTTCTTCTTTAGCAAGTTAGTATTCTATGGGATGGGGTCGCTAACCGTATGCTCATCCCTCCTTCTTTATCCAGGCATTGGATGGGCAGTAGCCCCAGGTGCTCCAGGCGGAGTTATATATATATATATGTATCAACAAATAGATATGATCGCAAATAATGAAAAACTGATTCATTTACAGTGAAATTTGAATCTTACACTTTCTATTAAGGAGGTAAAAACTTTAATAATTAGATCAGCACTTGCTTATTTGTCCTTTATTAAAATCACTAGTAGTCAATACTTTGTTGGATATTGCCAAAAATGGTCTTCAGATGACACATATATCAAAAGATCTTTGAATTATCTATTTATTACTATCCATCATCTACGTTTCTAACGGAACAACATCGTTTCTTGATGTTTAGTTTACCAAAATCAATGACATAACATACGGATAAGACTAAATATAGGAAAAAAAATGAAATCAATACCTGAAAAAATTTTGAAGGACCTGAGCCTCATCCATTCTCTAAAATCATAGTCACATAAATGAAAGCTTTTAAGGAAGAAAAATCTCATCTATTCTTCTCTATTAGACTGTAATCATTGGTTATACAGTACTTTCACTCTACCCTATTCTAATAGAGTTATCATTTCATTTTGTGTGGCCGACTGTTAAAAATATTTTGTATTATGAACAAATAAAGTATAACACTTAGAACAATATTAAGAATTATGCAAATGATATAAAAACTTTGTTTAGTAATCGAAGTGAATCCCGATGTAAACTGGAATAAGAATGCCTTGGTACGGGTGGGGAGAGTCAACTCTCCCTGTATAAATGCACTCACATGGCCACCTGCATACAACCACTCTCAAGGGATTCCTAATCACTGCGTCCTCGTGGCATTACTGTTGTTTACAAAATTCAGAGGACGAAAAGCGAATGCTCGGCACTTTAACCGGGTTGGTGGATATTGAGGGTCTACCTGGGGGAGTTGGAAAACCCTGATGAACTCCAGGATCCTAAGGAAACAAATGGCATATGAACCTATTGTTGGTCACCGTCTACCATGAGACTGCATCCCTTTATGTTGTTCGACTGCTTCATGAATCAGACATTTAGGTCAAAGGTTCCGGTTGTGGCCCCTTAAGAAGACCACCTGCTTCGCTTTGAGCACACTAGCAGTGCAATAGCTCACACACAAATAAAGTGATTTGTGTGGTGCATATGTATTCGATGCTCCTTAGTACCAATATTTCTGTGTTCAAATAAAACAAATGATAAAGAATAACAATTACTTGAATGCGTAGCATAATATAATGTGTGTAGATATCTGCTGTTCTAAATTAACACCATAAGTACAGATAAAAATTCATAGAAAATTAAGAAACTTTAATTGTTGAATTCATGAGTCAAATAAAGCTAGACTACCATTGAAAACCTAAAAGTACTGGATGGTCATTTCGTCCTAACATAGGGTTCCTCAATAGTGTTCATCCATAATCTCCCTCGTGGGATTCGAACCCAAGACTTCTGGTCCCGCGTTTCAGCTTCTAACCTCCAAACTACTGAATCAGCTGGCACTCATTGATGTTAATGACTAACTTCAACCAATCCACGTATAATGTAGACAAATCTACAACTTGTTATGGATAAAACGACAACAACAATATTGAATTCATAGATGAATTCAACTGATCAAAATGTATATCTATATTCATTTACTTTGTTAATTGACGTCATTAAAATGTACTAATTAAATTACAATTATTACTTTTCTTCAGTATTATCACTAAAAATGGATAGATTGTTTATTACTATTTTTTTAATTGCTTTTTTTCTGTTACCTGGAAACTTATTTTACCATCTTCCCCCGCCCCCACCTCCCCTTAGAAACTAAAATAGTTACATTGATTTATTTATTTAGATTGTTTGTTTTCCTTTTTTCTTTCTTTCTTTTACTTTTTCTTTTTTTAATTATACGTATGTAACAAACAATTATTATTAGTTTGTAATTTAATTATGGATTCTTTATTTTATTAGCCAGTAAACGTATTGCCTAATTAGTGTTTATGTGAAATGAAACATATGTGTGTGTATGTTAGTTTTTTTCTCTTTTTTTCTTCTTTTTTCTCTTTCTCTTTTTTTTCTTTTTCTACATGAAACAAGCAAAAAATTGATATTTTCATCATGAATTGATTTGGTAAGGGAAATGATTGAGATAAACAAGAGAATTGAATAATTTTCATTTCATTTAGTAAATTTTCAATTAGGAATATCGAAGGTGTTCAATGAAATTACTTTTATATTCTGTAGTAAATTAAATGAAATTGGAAAGAATTATGAATAGTTTTACAATAATTGAAGAGTCCTACAATAGGACGAAACGGCCGTCCAGTGTTTCTAGGTTTTCCATGGTGGTCTAGCTTCAATTGACTTATGATCTCAACTGTTGAAATAATTGGATGGTTTATGAATGTTATATCTACTGTTTAAATTCTTAATATACTGCGTATAACTTGAGCACTTGAACACTAGAACTCTCCAAGTTGTAAATGAGAGAACAGAGGATAAGTGAAAGGAATTCTATTCCAAAACAGTGTCAAATATGGTACGAAATTATTAGGTATTTATAGTTCTTTTTGGTAAAAATGAAATGAGAAGGGGTTTGTGGAGATTTTTAGAACTTTTCACAGATTGAAATCTTGAGTCAGTTGAAGCTGTGTGAAAATTTCTAAAAATCTCCACAAACCCCTTCTGATAATAATCATCTGCTCACTAGTGACTGACTTAAAGAGATACTCCTGGAGTTCTAGTGGGAAGCCGTTACCAGTGGAGTACAACCAGGTCCGTTTTGAGATATCAACTCACTGAAGACAATGGTATATGATGGCGCAACTTCGTGGATTGGTTGAAGTTAGACATTAACACCGTTGGATGCCGGCTCAGCGGTCTAATGGTTAGGTGCTCGCGCGCGAAGCCAGTAGGTCCTGGGTTCGAGCCCCGCGTGGTGCCGGATCGTGGATGCGCACTGCTGAGGAGTCCCATACTAGGACGAAACGGCCGTCCAGTGCTTCCAGGTTTTCAATGGTGGTCTAGCTTCAAATGACTCATGATTTCAATCTGTGAAAAATGAAATCATCATCATAGTCATCTAACCCGCAATTGTCCAATAGGGAAACTACAAGTAGAGATTCTGGAGTATTCTTCCAAAAGATGATTGAATAGAATGATTTCGCCTCTATCTGAGCTTCTTGGAACTTCATCAAGTTCACCTGTGGGCCTTCTTTACACCTCCCCTATTTAAAGTCTTTTGTGTAAGACTTTTATTTCTAGTTCACCTCAAACTTGGTTACCTCATTCCTCTATCTTCCATCACTCTTGAAGGTTTTGCCGTTTTGCCCTGTTGTTTTTTATACCTCCTACATTCGTTCTCCTAAGGGCTTTTTTGAGGTGAATGCGCAAGCATTTGAAATGGGAGTCGGCTTTTTGTGACAAATGTTCTTCCATCCCTTTGAATTTGACTTATGAGTCTTATACACGTTCAGATATTTCTCCTGACTAGATACAGTACATTTCCTATCCGACGTTCTATAACAACTGGTTCCCACTTCTTATCACCTTGATACAACTTGAAAAGTACCCTTTCGCCCACCTGGGGGCTGCAAGTGACCGTCCGATACTTGTTCGTTGGTTTATTTATCTTACTGGGCGGCAACATACTGTGAAAGACTGTCTGAATTTTCCTTCTGAACATATACTTAGCAGCTGGATTTCTTTCTGGCACTACCGGATTGAGGGTAACTCTGTAGGGTTTTAAGAATTTACTGGTCACTTGTTCTGGAATACCACCTCCTCCCCCTTCAACCATAGGTCTTTACGTATCTTTACGTATCCACGAATCTTTCTGCTTGTCCATTCGACTGAGGATGGTAAAAAGGGGATTGTAGATGAGATATGACATTTTCACTGCAAATTCGTTTGAAAGCAGATGACATAAATTGAATGCTGTTGTCAGTCACCAAAATCTCTGGAACCCCAAAACAAGCAAACAATCATGACAATTTTTCTTATTGTACTCTCTGACGTCGATTTCGGCATGTTATATACTTCAAATCATTTTGTGAAAGTGTCGACAACAACCAAGTAACTTTTTACTTTGTATTGGAACTGAGAAATCAGCATGTATTCTTTGCCAAGGTCTGTCCGGTCTTGTCCATGGTTTTGGTTATGCTTTAGTCGGATTCTTTGCAGCCTCTAGATAGGACCAACAGCTGCGACACCTTTGTTCTATATCATGGTCCATTGACGGCCGATGTAGGTAGCTCCGAGCTAGTGACTTCATTTCACTTGGGGAAATTTTATAGAAAATCAGTTTGGTCTCATGTGGAACTGAAATTAAATGTTTAATGCTCAAGAATAGTTAAACTAGTACAAAGCAATTAACTAGCCCTTCCAGATTTCTAATGATTTATTAACAAATATTAACTTATAAGGAAAACTTACTTAGAATTAAAATGTAACTTATTTTCACAAATCATTCAAATGACGTTCACATTATTGGACTAATGGGTGTTAAAGGTTAAATACCCCTCATAAACATAAATTAGATTGTAAATCGATAAACTTCACTACCACTTATGCCTGCACTCTCCACTCAACCCTGTCCTGGGCAATCCTTTCCAGTTGTTATTCATCCTTCTCATAACTGCTTCTATTTCCCGACGTAGTGTGTTCTTCGGTTTTCTTCTTTGCTTCAAAATTACAAGTTATCGCCTGCATCGTGGTGCAGTTTGGTGATTTCTGTAATGCATATCCTATCTACTTCCAACTTCTTTTCTTGGTTTCCTCTTCAACTGGAAGCTAGTTTGTCCTCTTCCACAAAAGGCTGTTGCTGATGGTATCCGGCCAATGGATGTTGAGTATCTTGCGAGGACAGCTATTTATAAATACTTCTTGATGATGGATGTAATAGTTCTGGAAGTTTCAGCTCCGCACAGTGGAACTGTATTGACGTTCGTTTTGAAGATTCTCACTTTGATATTGGTTCACAGTCAAATGTTTTGAATTCCATATGTTGTTCAATTGTAGGAATGCAGCCCTTGCTTTTACCAAAGCTCGCCTATATGTCTACATACGATTCTCCTTGTTCGTCACTGACGTTTCCTAGATACATAAAGACTTCCACATCTTTCCGAGTTTCGCCATCAAGTATGATTCAATTAACTGTACTTTCTACTTATTTGTTCTTAATTCCAAAGTAGATATTGAATGAAAATGGAAATCTTAATATAAAAGAAAACCTAAAAGATAATGAAATATAATTAAACTATAAAATTGTATTAACAATTTCAAGTTGTGTACAGAGTTATATTTTAATAATAGTGACAATGAATTAAAACTGAATATCTAAGTTAATTAAACAGTAGAGATAGTCTCTACATAAAATAGTCACTTACAATCTTACTTACTTACTTACTTACGCCTGTTATTCCTAATGGAGCATAGGCCGCCAACCAGTATTCGACAACCCACTCTGTCCTGGGCCTTCTTTTCTAGTTCCATCCAGTTCTTGTTCATTTTACTCATGTCTATCTCCATTTTCCGGCCTAATCTGTTCTTTGATCTTCCTCTTTTCCTTTGGTCTTGAGGATTCCATGTGAGGGCTTGTCTTGTGACGTAGTTGAGTGCTTTTCTTAATGTGTGTCCTATCCAATTCCATCGTTTCTTCCTGACTTCTTCCTCCGTTGGAATCTGGTTTGTTTTTTCTCACACTTACAATGGTTTATTAACATAATTCGTATAATCAGTCTTAAACTAATTAATACATGAAAGACTTTACTGATCAAAATGTGGTTTCAGGTTTTTTTATAGAAATAAACATGGTACTGATTAAAAATTAGAATCTTATTCCTAAGGGATATTCAACAATGTTAATGTGAATGAGTCCTATATTTATTCTTGAATAAGTTAATCAGTAAAAGCATTTCACTTCACTATTCTTGGTTTTCTCATTTAAGTAGTTCATTTTAAACGTATGAAAGTATAAGTTTGAATATTAGTGAGAGATTTGGATGATTTCAGAACATAACAATTTTATTTGAACACATAAATATTGGTACAAAAGGGCACCAGATATATATACGCCACACAAATAGTCATTATCATTTCATTTTAATTGTATGAGGACTGTGATATTGCCCGAGTGCCCAAACCGAAGCAGGTGGTTTCCTTAGGGGGCCACACACGGGGCTTTCGACCTCAAGGTCTGATCCACAAGGCAGTGGAGCATCGTAAGGAGATGCAGTCCCATGGTAGCCGGTGACCAACAATTGTTCCATACGCCATTTGTTCCTTCAGGATACTGGAGCCCATCTGCACCATTAGTTTGGAATTGTGGTTTCCTAACTCACCTAAGTGGACTCATAATGTCCACAGACCCGGTTAAAGCTCTGGACATTCTCTTTTCGTCCTCTGAATTTCGTAAACAACAGTAATGAAGAGAGAAGACAGTGTGTACGACTTCCCTGGCAGAGGCTGTGATAACAGTTACTAGTTAAAGGATAGGACTATCAACCTTTGAACTAAACATTCGAACACTTTTTCTTATTTTAATTTAAGTAATCAATCAATATTAATTTTTTATATTAATTCATTGTTCGAAGCCTGAATATATCAATATGTACTTAGTTATTAAATTATATTTAGAAAATCAGTATTCAGCACGTTCAATAATAATGAATAGAAGAATGATAAACAATAAGTTTTGCTTTCAACAAAATAACTAATTTTGATGTAGTTTCGTTCTCTGAGATAAGATGGTTTGGTCGTGGAGCTTTCATAGTTCTTTTGAACGACATCATCAGCACGAATTTCAGGTGATACAGAGACTAGAAGCCTCGATTTTACCAGTGATCACGCCAAAACTTTGGATTCGTCATGTGGATGACACATTCGTCAGTGTCAGAAAGGATGAGCTGAAAAAGACCTATGGACTGATCAACAACGTCTTCAATGATATCAAGTTCACAATGGAATATGAGTCAAACGACAAACTATCATTCCTGGATGTATTAGTCACCAGAACTGATACAGGTAAACTGAAGACTCAAGTGTATAGGAAGCCGACCCACACA
The DNA here is from genome assembly GCA_944470405.2 of Schistosoma mattheei. Lineage (NCBI taxonomy): Eukaryota > Metazoa > Platyhelminthes > Trematoda > Strigeidida > Schistosomatidae > Schistosoma > Schistosoma mattheei. The sequence continues at coordinate 87,889,822 of OX103943.1, forward strand.
GATCAAATTATCAACTACAACAGCAACAGCCCAAGAGCTCACAAATCAACTGCATACAACCAATCAGAAATATTATGCACAAATATAGAGACAAAATCAAACAAATGGGATATACAACCAAAACAAAGAAGTAAACAATGACAATTTTTAAGGTCAACAAGTACTAATCAACATCAAGGTATACAGAGCAAGCTGTGAGCCATATATGGAGAAATTAGAACACTTCACTTCTACCTGAAGTTTGTGTTAATCATGTTGTTCAGAAGAACGATCAAAGCTCCCCAAGCAAACTATCCAGTTCAGAGAACAAAAACTCCATCTAAAATTATCCAGCTGAGCTACAAATCTTCTCCATCATTAATTAAACGACTTAAAACAAAACGTTGATGAAGGTAAGAGTCAACATTGTTAAATATACCAGAATTCTTAGTTTCTATAAAAATTTATCCCAGATTAGAAATAATTACTGACTATAAAATTCTATTATCAAAAATTTCTTACTAACTACCTCCAATCTCTTAACAACAATCGATTCTAATAATTCAAATTCTTTGAACTCAATTAATAAAGTTATAATGAATAAAAAAAATATAAAAAAAGGAAAAAAAACAAAACAAAATTTATTGATTTCTATCAGAATGGGTTTTGTGGAGATTTCACTGGTTGAAATCATGAGTCAATTGAAGCTAGACCACCATAAAAACCCTGGAAACACTGGACGGCCGTTTCGTCCTAGTATAGGACTCCTCAGCGGTGCGCATCCACTATCCCGCACCCCGCGGGATTAGAACCCAGGACCTACTGGTTTCGTGCGCGAACACTTATTGATTTCTGTTTACTGATTAATTGATAATCAAAATAAAGATTAAAAAGTTTTAAATACAATAATCATACATAGATACAAATTATTTTAGTGGAAAATATAACAGAATAACACTTTATATAGTTGCTATATAACCAATTTACCATTACTATTATGCACACGTAATCAACTTCTTATCACATTGATCCAGAAATAACTGACAGGAATTAGGCCAAACACATGGACGAGTAGTAGTAGTAGTAGTAGTAGTAGTAGTAGTAGTAGTAGTAGTAGTAGTGAAGAAGTGGATTGTATAAGTCAACACTTCATTATGAAAGAAAAAAAAACAAAAAAATTGGTAAATATGTCACTTACAAAATAGATGGAAAACAGGGGGATAATTATATAGATATATACATATATATATATATATATATATATATATATATATATATATATATAACATTGAATGACAACAACAAACTTTCAGCTAGGTGAGAAATTTGTCCCCTATGATAAGTGTTATTATGTAGAAAACGGTAAAGTGTACAATTTGTATATTTTTCAGACAGTGTATTGTTTATTTTGTGAAATTACGCATTGTAATTAAATCAAGAAGATGGAAGTCCTCCGTTTAAATTGTTAGTATAAATTCCTTAGAATCTAAATCAAAGTTTAAAAACAACATTTAGTGTAAACAAATCTTTCAGTCTCTCGCGCGAGCGCTAAACCACTAGACCACTGAACCAGTATCTAACGGTGTTAATGTGTGACTTCAACCGATCCGCGACCGATAGGTCCTGGGTTCGAATCTCGCCAGGCGGGGTAGTGGATAAGCACTGCTGAGGAGTCCCACAATAGGACGAAACGGCCATCTAGTGCTTTCAGATTTCCAACAGTGGTCTAACATCAATCGGTTCATGATCTCAATCAAAAACTTAATCATCTTCACAACTCTTATACTGATAATAATAAAACATTTTATTCAGTTCCTTTCAATACAATGATATATGCAGAACACTGAAAAGAATTTAATACTTCACTTCCACTGACTGATGATTTTCAGTGGTTGTCTAATGAAATTCAGATCATGACGACAACTAAAAATTAGACAGTCTTCACAAATCCATCGTACTAACCATACATATATGCTCACTAGTGACTAATAACAAAAGAGGATTTTCAAAGTCCTGGTAAGAAAGCTATGTCTAATGTAACACGGCCATGTCAAGTATGAGATACTACCTACTCATAGGTTAAATTAAATAGTCGTTATGAAATGCAGCAATTTGGTTAGTTGGAGATTTAAAAGGTTACTTGCTAACTCATTGGTTTAAATGAGTAACCCTTTTTCTATAAGACCTGAAGGTAGTTGATTTGACTTTGGGTTCGATTGTAAATTTAGATTATTAAGGTGTCTGACGTTAGGGATAAAAACACTGTCTATTGCTTCGTCTAGTTCAATGTCTGATGCAAACTAAAAAACATCTAACAATATCGCCAAACACCTCATGGTTTAAATAGTTTTTTCTGGTTAGCGTTTTTTAGCGAGTTAGTTTTCTACGGGATGGGGTCACTAACCCCATGCCCAACTCTCCTCCTTTATCCGGGGTTGAGACCGGCAGTAGCCCCAGAGGAGCCCCAGGCAGAGTTGATTGTCTACACAAACACATCATACAAATATTTATAATTCATGTTGAATTACTTAAGTAGGGAATATCAAAACAGAAAAACAACAACAAAAATTATGAATTCTGCTTTCCATATTATCTGTCAGGAGATTTATCAGTGATTATTTGCAATCGTAAAGAAGATAGTTTGGAATTATACAGAGAACTTACTTACTTACTTACCCCTGTTACTCCTAATGGAGCATAGGCCGCCGACCAGCATTCTCCAACCCACTCTGTCGTAGGCGTTCCATTATACAAAGACGAACATATATCATTATTATTTTGTAAGTAAACAATCTTGTGAACAAAAAGTACTTTTCATTTGTTTAAATTGATATTTTCACAAAAATAATTATTCTATTATAAATTAAAAGATAAACAATTCATTAGATCCCCTTAATATCTGTCAAAACAACAAGGCATAACACAATAGTGAAACACTCAGCAACAACAACAACAAAAGGACAAAGAATGGGTTAAGAAATTTTCACTTGTTATTCCATATTCCTCATTTTAAAAAAAACCCAACTTTAACATGAAAATTCATTTGAGGTGATGACCAAAAAAAAGGAGGGAGGGAGGGGGGGGAAAGAAAAGGATTAGTCGCCTACTCTTATAGATATATTAAACTGTAAATAATACTGAACATGTTTATGTAATGCTGGATAAAAAAGGTATGAATTGAAACATTGAATAAATAAATAAATAAAGTAGATTAAAAAGAAGGACATTACAACACAGGATGGAATTATGGGGGTAATAACAAGATGTACTATCCAAACACAGAAATGATAAATACCTTATACACCATATATATATCATTTGATAAACAATCTTTAACCTGTGGACATATAAATTGATGATATTCAAATGGAAGTGTCAATTCCATTCAAATTGATTTCTACAACGGTAGCACGATTTCGTGGATTGTTTGAAGTTAGACACTAACACCGTTGAATGCTGGCTCAATGGTTGAGCATTTGCGAGCGAGACTGAAGGCCCTGGGTTTGAATCCCACCAGCGTGATCATGGATACACACTGTTGAGGAGTTCCACAATAGAATGAAACGACCGTCTATTGATCCCAGGTTTTCAATGGTAACCTAACATCAATCGGTTTATGATCTCAATCAATAACTTAATAATCTCCGCAACACTATACTGATATCTATCAATTACTCCATTTTTATTGGGTTGTTTTTTTACAGAAATCATTCATAGTTCAAAGTTACTTACTTAATTACACCTGTTACCCTCAATGAAGCATAGGCTGTTAACCAGCATTCTCTAACACATTCTGTACTGGGCCTTCCTTTCTAGTTCTATTCAATTGTTTTTCATTCTTCTCATGTCTGTCATTATTTCTTGACTTAATGTTTTTTTTGAACTTCCTCATCTCCTCCGGCCTGGGAGATCCCAAGTGAGGGCTCACCTTGTGACTTCATTGGGTGCTTTCCTCACTGTGTGTTTTATGCCACTTCCAGTGCCCCTACTTCATTTTGTTCCTCTGCTGAAATCTGATTCTTTTCCTCCCATAGTAGGTTGTTACTGCTAGCGTCTGGCCAACGGATCCGAATTTATTTATGTAGAGCACTGTTGATAAACAGCTGTATCTTCTGGATGATGGCTTTCATAGTTTTATACTGTATGTTTGTGATTTTATTCATGTATATATAAAATGCACTTTATTGTCTTCTTAAGTAGTATATTCCTTGAAAAGAAAAACTAGAGAATTATGCAATAACTAATGAGTGTTTTCTTTTCCACAATGTCTTCTCTCTCTCTCTCTGATGTTATCAGGCATCAGTGCATAGTAAATGGCTTGTTAGTTAATGTTTAATAGATAAATTTGATGTATTGAAAGGTTATTTCATTGTGATTTAATTTGTTCGTCAATTGATGATGGATTGTTGAGAGCTAATTTTAAACTATCAGCACCAACCTACTATGGGAGAGAACAAACCAGATTCCATTGGAAGAAGAAATCAGAAAGAAACGCTGGAAGTGGATAGAGCACACATTGAGGAAAACACCCAACTACAAGGGAAGCCCTCACATGAAATCCTCAAGGCTAAATAAAAAAGAAAAGGGAGTCTAGAGAACACATTACGCCGAGAAATAGAGACAGATATGAGAAGAATGAATAACAATTGGATAGAACTAGAAAGGAAGGCGCAATACAGAGTGTGTTGTAGAATGCTGATCGACGGCCTATGTCCCATTGTTGGTAACAAGCATAAGTCAGTAAGTAAACATTAAAGACCTATAATCTATCGTTACATACTTTCAGTATTTTATACTCATTAAAATAAATTATCTATATTCTTATTGGTCAACAGTTAATCATATACAGTAGGATAAAAACGTTTCGAAATAGTTCAATGACCAAGAAAAGATTCAAATGAAGAAACTATTACAATACAATACGATCTTTTTGAACTAGAGTTGAAGAGACAAACAAAGAATGAATGCTATTGGTTTTATATATAATTATACATTTGATATCTGAGAAGAAAAAGAGGAATTTATTGAAATATTAGACAATGAGAATTCCATATTGTAGTAAACATATAATAATGCTGAGGAGTCTCACAATAGGACGAAACGGCCATCCAGTGTTTCCAGGTTTTCCATGCTGATCTAGGTTCAATTGACTCATGATCTTAACTATTAAAATTAGTAAAATACCTGAAGTTTGTGCTGATGATGTCGTTTAGAATAATGATGAAAGCTCCATGACCAAACCATCCAACTCAGAGAATAAAACTCCATCAAAATGAATAAGGTGATCCTTATGATTAAGTATTTCTATTAGCACTATTATTTTAATTAATTGATTTGTAATTTAGATGTGTTCAATATTAAGATTTAATGATTGATTTAGACAAAAATAATGTTTTTAATTTAACGTAAAATTGAACAGGAATTGATTGATTGATTGATTTTACCACATAGATATTAAGACAAGGAGTCATCAAATACATATGCACCACACAAATCTCATTTGATATGTGTGAGGGCTATGATACTGCACGGGTGCCCAAACCGAAGCAGGTGATTTTCATGGGAAGGGGCACACCCGGAGCCTTCGACTTGAAGGTCTGATCCACAAGGTAGTGGAGCGTCGTAAGGAGATGCAGTCTCATGGTAGCCGGTGACCAACAGTTGTTTCATACTCCATTTGTTCCTTCAGGATACTAGAGCCCATGTGCACCATTGGTTTGGGATCCGGTTAAAGCGTCGGGCATTCGCTTTCCGTCTTCTGAATTTCATAAACAACAGTAATGCAGCGAGCAGACAGTGTGTAGGACTTCCCTGGCAGAGGCTATATACGCTTGGCCGTGTGAAATCATTTCAACAGAGAGAGCGGACTCTCTCCACCCTCGGCCGTATCAGGGCATTCGGCATCTGTAAATCCAGATCCTTTGATAAATTTAAATGAAGCAACAATATGATTCGTAGAAAGTGAACCAGTCAAAATTTCATTGTAAACTTGATCATTTTAGATAAGTAAGTAATATAACTATTAGATAAGAAACATTCATAAAATTAAATTCTTAAAACTCGATGCAAAATAATCTAAACATATAATAGATATTATCAGAAAAAAAGATTTTGTAGAGATTGTAGTAATTTTAATAGTTGGATTCATGAGTCAATGTAAACTAGATTACTATGGAAAACTTGGAGGCATTGGATGACTGTTTAGTCTTAGTATGTGACTCAGCAATGCGAGATCTATCAAACGTTTATCGATTTGTATATTTTAAGATTTAGATGTAACAAATATAGTCTTCTCTTGAATTTTCTCTTTTGTTATGCTTGATTACGTAAATCATCTAAACTATAATTAAGTGAAGTGATTTCATTTAGTTGAATTCCCTTCTTACATTTCTTTTTTATCGTCTATCAAATTCTATAATATAAAATCAGTCTAAAATGCAATTCATTGAAACATAACCACTATTATCAGAAAGTGGGATTTTATGGAGAACTTACTAATGTATTAGTTGAATTCATGAGTTGATGTAAACTAGATCACCATTGAAAACTTGAATGTACTGAACGACCGTTTCATCTTAGTATGAAACTCTTCAGTAGTGTACAACTACGATTTCACCTGCAGGATTTGAACCCAAGATCGTCAATCTCCTAAGAGAACATTTCCAACGGTGATCTAGCTTTACGTGACTTATGAATTCAACTATTGCATATAATAAATACTTCTTTTGAATATTATATTAAAATGAACAAATAATTATTACGATTCATTAGTTAATGGTACTTAATGAAATAATAATCTATTTAGGTTAAAAGTTTATCATCATTCAAAATATAATTGAACGTGTATAATGAATGAACTTTTTGTCGGATACTTTTCTCTTTTCTTTACTTTTTTTTCTTTTTTCTTTTTCTTTTCTTTTCTTTTCTAGAAAACATTCATCTGTAAAGAAAAAAGTTACCACTTCAGTACACCAAAACAATTATACACTTATTATCATTATGATCATTACTATATCACGGTGAAATGTAATAAAAGATAAACAAGAAAATGTTAAAGAAAAAAAGAAGATAATTATTTTCAAAGAGAAAGAAAAGAAAAAGAAGAAGAAAAAGAAAAAAGTCTCATGATTAAAAGAAATGAAAATGAATTTCTCTTTTAATTATGATTGGTTGATTAAAATATACAATTGAAATCAAATTATTCTATATTGTATATAGGTGTACTCAAAATGCATGTTTGCCTGTTGCCATTATATCATTGAAATAAATATAAATAGACAGATATAGATAGATAGATGTTTATAGCGTAGGCTATCGGCTTTATATAAAATGATATGGTATACAATTGAAAAAGTGAAGTATTTCTATTATCGTTAATACAACAACACCAACACTAACAATAAAGGCCACTATTGATACTACTCATTACTACTCTCACTACTACTATTCATAGAAGTTAACACATTTGAAATTAACCTAATTGACATACAGAAATAAGACGGAATTCAATTTTGTTTATTTTATTTTTCTCTTCAATAATACTTGAACAGAATACACAGTTTGTGCATTCACCGACGATTAAAGAAGAAAAGTAAAAAACAAAACACATTTTGTTCGGATTGTGTGAACGAATTATAAATTGAACACAACGTGCTTTTGTTTTGTTGAAGTAAGTCATTGTAGAATAAAGTTGTGATTGTTTGTTTGTTTTTTTTCTTTTGTATTTCATTCATCAATATACAGTTTGTTATATACTACTGAATGTTATCGTATTGATATTGCAGTTGATATGAATAATAATACTGATTTTTGTTATAAGTAGTACAAATATTAATCATAATGATGATGATGATGACGTAACAAAAATATCTAATATTGTTATTGAGATGAATTAATTCATTGAATTTCCGAGTAAACTATTATTTGGTCAATTACAACAAGATTGCTTACCAGTAATGAAATAATACTCATAGAATAGGTGCGTTAAGTAATGATTCTATAATGTAATCTCGTTTATAAACTAACAATTAAGAAAAGGGGATTATTCATAATCAAAATAATCATGGGAAAAATCAACCAGTTGCTACGTTGCATAGTAGTAGTAGTAGTAGTAGTAGTAGTAGTAGTAGTAGTAGTGGTAGTAGTAGTAGTAGTAGTAGTAGTAGTAGTAGTAGTAGTAGTAGTAGTAGTAGTAGTAGTAGTAGTAGTAGTAGTAGTAGTAGTAGTAGTAGTAGTAGTAGTAGTAGTAGTAGTAGTAGTAGTAGTAGTAGTAGTAGTAAGAATCAAGAGACGAGTGTTGCGAATATATAAAATACAAAAAATAATGGAAGATATACGAAAATAGTTTGCCAAAGTTCTGCTACAAACTCCCATATGACGATGGCCAAAATAGCTAGAGTGGTTGTACAAACTTCTTTTGGATGCAAAGGTTAGGTTTGTAAACATGACTTCAACAATGTGCAAAAGACGAACTCGTAAACCATGTGGCAAATTTGATGGAATACAATGGATAACCTTAAAAGCTTTATTCAGTTCAACTTAATGAACTGTGTCCATCAACTGACCGAGAATAGAACTCTTAAACACTCTTATCTGTCGTTTGCTCAACCACTACAGATGATGTTCTGTTATACAAGGACGAACTTGACGAATTGTCTATATTATGCAACATAGCAACTACTTGACTTTCGAATAATTACTTTCATTATGATTAATCCTCTTTCTTCCAATTTATAATCAATATGTCATTATATAATTACTACGTAACATATTTCTATTCGATGAGTATTATTTCATTATTGTAAATCATTTGGATATAGATATGTATTAGTGTAAAGTTAATGATGAAGAACTAATTGAACAGGAATTTCTTCACTCGATTCATTCCATCTTTATTGATACAAAAGGTTTATATTGAACAAGAAAAGTGTAAGTTGTCAGAATCAAATTACAATGAAACAATCATTTTCATAGATTATTTTCAATGTTCAGTATCAGTATAATTCAGTAGAAATCTGATTAAAGTTATCATAGTTTGTAGAACACTAACCTAATTGAATTGTTTACTTTACAATAGTCTTACCGATTGTAAACTTTAAAAGAAACTTTTGATTCATAACCTTAAATGAAAAAAAACATCAACTTATCTCATAATTTTTGGTTGAGATCATGAATCAATTGATGTTAGACCACCGCGGGGTGCGGGATCGTGGATGCGCACTGCTGAGGAGTCCCATACTAGGACGAGACGGCCGTCCAGTGCTTCCAGGTTTCCAACGGTGGTCTAACATCAATTGATTCATGATCTCAACCAAAAACTTAACAATCTCCACAACCCCCATACTGATATTCCATAATTGTTGGAACTCATTCGCTAAATGCCTTATTTTTGTAATTGTATTTTAAACATTTGAATGCTTTGTTTTCATATCAAAAGTACCCATTTTCATTGTGATGTTGTATTTCGCACTTGATAGGATCTTAAATACCATTGGTTAGTTATTTCTTCCAAGGACACTTTTATGCTTCAGTTGTGCTTATTGTTGTTATTCGTACTTCTGGTTACTTATGGAAAAGATATTTCCCTCTTCTGAACTTGAATTTCTCTCTATAATTAGTAAGGCTAAGTCATATCGGAATAATTAGCTGAATTAGTTATTATTATTTTCACTGAATCTTCATTCCATTCACAGACTAGATGAATTCGTAATCTCTTCAAGCACACGTTTTACTTAGTAACAAAATTGGTTTTCATCAATTTAAACATCAATAACAAGAGATACCTTAATAAAAATGATCCATAAATTGATCAACTCATTTCTAATTACCATCATTGCTTTAAATATAATTTACCAATATTAAGAGACAAGTTTAATAATATGGGGATGAGACTACAAATGGGAAAATGAAATTAGGCTTATATAGTGATTGACATAAAATAACGATTATATACACAGTATATCGGTTATTGAAATTTGAATGGAAAAACCAGGAATCTTCTGAACGACATCAGATAGAAGTTTGTGCTGATGATGTCGTTCAGAAGAACGATGAAAGCTCCACGACCAAACCATCCAGCTTAGAGAACAAAACTATGATTCTATATAGATATATATATATGGAAAAATATGTTCTATAATTATGAATTAATAATAATGATCAAATGGAATCATTGAGTTTGATAAAAATGTTACAGCTTGTAGCCTTTCGCCCTTATCAATATATGATGTAATAATACCGCCAAGTAGAAAACAGTGAATAATCCACCAGAATAATAACACACAAAATCCTGTACGAGCACTCTAAAGTCCTTATCGGTCTTTTTCCGTGCCTAGCCCTACCAGTTAAATCATGAACGTCAATCACAGCTTCCGTGATATGAATCATTTATTTCAAACATACTGGGGTTTATATGAAAGCTAAACAGACCACAAAGTACCATAAAATAGAAAATACACATATGTACAAGGTTTAGTCAGATGTGAATGTGAATGAGGGAGGGTTAGTAACTAATAGACAGGGCATAATCCAAGAATGGTAAGTTGTATAATAATAGTTCATAGGTCAAATGAAGCTTACAATAAAAGGAGTATAGATATATGTATTCTCGTTGCTGAATAGTTGTACAATAGGAATATATATAAATAATATAATCCATAAATAGATCCCGATAGTTACCATTCTTGTCGGGTTATAACCAAAACTCTAATAATTAAATGAATTTATTTATTTGTTTCAACACATAGATATTGGTACAAGGAGGCACTGAATACATATGCGCCACACAACCCTCATTTGATATGTGTGAGGGCTGTGATATTGCCCGGGTGCACGAACCGAAGCAGGTGGTGTTCTTAGGGGGCCACACACGGAGCCTTCGACTCGAAGTTCTGATCCATAAGGTAGTGAAGCATCGTGAGGAGATGCATTCCCATGGTAGCCGGTCACCAACGATTGGTTCATACGCCATTTGTTCCTTCAGGATACTGGAGCCCATCTGCACCATTGGTTTGGAATCACGATTTTCCAACTCCCCTAGGTGGACTCCCCATGTCCGCCAACCCAGCTAAAGCGCCAGATATTCGCTTTTCGTTTTCTTAATTTCGTAAACAACAGTAATGCTGTGAGAAGGCAGTGTGTAGGACTTCCCTGGCATAGGCTATATACGTGTGGCTATTATGTCATTGAATAAAAGTAAAAAGAATTTAGCTTATAACATAACAAAACTACTTACTTAAACTGTACAGTCGTAGTCATAGCTGTTAGATAAAGTTTCTTTATTTTGATTTAATAAAAAAAGATGAATTTACAACTAAAATTCAAATAAATTTACTAATCAGTTAGAGTATTCAGAATAAATTAATGAAGGACTCCCAACGAGATTGGACGAACCAATCAGATTTATGATAACAGATCTAGGATTTCGGCGCGAAATTCTTTATTCATTTCACTAAAAAACGTCTTGACATTTTAGTTCATGTCATTTCGTGATAGAAAACCTTAATCGAATTCCTAACCCTAACCATCAACTCTTAATCACAATTCTTATCCTTTACACAAGTTTAAAACAATAATTTAGCCCTAGTCAGTAGGTGAACATTCTCAACGCCATTTTAGTATCACTCAAAGATCATCCATAAATTATAATCTCACCAGAATCCCTTGTGACAAGTTCCCTTTTTTTTTTCTAAGAAAAACCATCAAAATCAATCTTGTATTTCGAAAAATCCAATTTTATATACATGATTAGAATGTTTTCTTTATCAGAATAATAGTTACGAATGGTTGAAGTTAAACATTAACACCGTTGGATGCCGGCAGGCTCAGTGGTCTAGTTATTTAAGCGCCTGGCTCGAGACTGACAGGTCCTGGGCTCGAATCTCGTGGGGGGGCGGGATCGTGGACGCGCATTTCTGAGAAGTTCCGAAATAGGACGAAACGACCTTCCAGTTGTTCCAGGTTATCCATGGTTGTCTAGCTTCAATTGACTCATGATTTCAACCAGTGAAATAATGACGATAATTTGGCATAGTTATATTAGACACTGATTACATAACTTATAAAATGATTAGACAGATGTAATCATAAGAGGTGAGAGAGAGAGATGGTGTTAGTGCTGTTTAACAAATACTTGAAATGAAACCTTTATAATATGAATGGTAGTCAAGATTTCTCGAAATAAAGAAATATTTAGTAAACCTAAGAACAACCAAAAGTATAAAAATAGGGTCATAGTAAACAAATGAAATTTAAAAGTTACTCATTCGTGTAAAATGTAGAACCTGATATGTGTGCACATCGACTCAAATGGCCAAACCATATTATCAACATCCCAGAGTAGTAGAAGTGATAACAGAATCAGTGGAAGTAGAAAAGATTAGATTTAAAGAATAAGAAGATTTCAGAATATAGGAACTAAGTGAATAAAAAGAGTGAATGTAACTAAGTAATTGAGCACCATTCTGATCCATTTTATCCAAAGTTTCTAATCACTGACTGTAGTTATCACGCAGATCACAATTAGGTAGTCTGCATCTATGACCATGTCTCAGACAAACAGTGGATGACTTTATGAGCTTACCTTCTTTTTTGATTCGTCTACTTCTAGCTTTCTTCTAAACTATTTCTGTACTAGCAAGTACCAACTATTGAGGTAGACAGAAGTTGGGTACAGGCTACATATATCATGACCACCTCAATCGATAAAGATGTAAAACCTCTTCAACCGATTCGCTACATTTCTCTGGTACTCTATACCTAACCTCAATATTGCTTACTCGATAGTTCCACGATAAAGCGAGCAATACTTCGAAGACATATGTAATCGAAAACCTCTTGCTTATGTTTTTCTTACTTTGATTTTCTATGTTGAACAGTTGTGAAATGGAACCGAGTGCACTGCTGTGTAGTATACACACCTTTTAACTAGTCGACACACATCTTACCAACAAACATGAATAGCAAAAAGAAGCAATGTATGTATTGATAACCTGTAATAACATGAATATTTCACTTTGTCTTATAGAACACAACAATATTTCACAGTTTTTTGAAATCATGAGTCAGTTGAAGCTAGACCACCATTGAAAACCTCAGTGGTCTAGTGGTTAAGTGCTCGCGCGCGAAGCCAGTAGGTCCTGGGTTCGAGCCCCGCGTGGTGCGGGATCGTGGATGCGCACTGCTGAGGAGTCCCATACCAGGACGAAACGGCCGTCCAGTGCTTCCAGGTTTTCAATGGTGGTCTAGCTTCAACTGACTCATGATTTCAAAAAACTGTGAAAATTCTAAAATTCTCCACAAAACCCATTCTGACAACAATATTTCTTACTACCCATTTATCTCTATATGAATTTTATTCAATTTTATTCGTGAATATTAAAATTAAATTTGATTATCATTATGAATAACATTTACTCCTTGTTAAATGGTTACCTAAGTTACTAATAATAAATCTATGAGTTTCATATCATATGATCGATATGTCACACAAAATCTCCACATTCATTGAAATATCCAATCAGAAAATGATCACAAGAAAGTTTGGTTTCTTTTTTTTAAAAAAAAACTCATATGATCGTAAGAGTAATGAACCTTAACGACTAAACAAATTAACATAAGTATTAAACTTTTAATAAGTATATGACAAGAACGAGTTCATTACAAAGTATATGTGAGTTTGAATAGTTAAGAACATGAGTCAATTAAAGCTAGACAACCATGGAAAACTTGGAAGCACTGAACGACCGTTCCGTCCTATTGTGAGACTTCTCAGCAGTGCGCATCTACGACCAAGCTTTGTGGGATTGAAACCCAAAAACTAGCAGTCTCACATGTGAGCGCTTAACCATTAGACCACTGAGCTGGCTGACATCCAAGCGTGTTAATGTCTACCTCCAACCAATCCATGAAATTGAGCGACACATTCACCATTGTCATCAGTGAGTTAGTATCTCACAAAGCAACCGGTTGAACTACACTGGACACTGTTTTTTATGATCTAAACTATTGAAATTACTATTATCTCCACAAAACCCATTCTAGTATAGTAAGTTGATTAGCATTATATAAATTGTATTATAAAGCATCTCTTTGATATATTTGATTAAGATCATGAACTGATTGATATTAGACTATCATTGAAAACTTGGAATCATTGAATAACCATCTTGTTCTATTGTAGGAATCCTACATCAATCAGTTCATGATCTTAATCAAAAATATAATCATCTCCACAACTATATACTGATAGTTATTACATAGATAAGCATTCAATTATGGTCTTTCTTTTATCTCACCCTATTTCTAACATTATTCTACTTATCACTTACATCATTACATTAATACATCTATTATGATTAGATTTTACAAGTGATGTATTACGTTTCGAGTTGGGTTTTTATTTTTGGAGGGGAGAGGAGGAAGGTGGGATTTTGAGTTTATTTCTCTAATTTTAGACTTTTCACTTTTTGTTCTTGTTTCCTAAAATGGATCTATTTCATAGGGATGATTGATGAATGATTCTATTCAGTTCTTCTCAATTCATCAATACAATTTCCTTTTTTTTTCACTTATTGTATGAATGTTTCATTTGATAATCTAAAGTATTCAGTTGTATTTCTGTCTATCAATAAACATTTATTGTTTATAGAATGAGATTTTAATGAATAACCGATCTTTAATAAGTAATATACACGTAATATGAATTTCAAATTTGTTATATGGTTGAAATTAGACACATGAACACTGTGGGATGTCAGCTTGCTTCATGGTCTAGAGGTTAAACATTCACACATAAGACCAAAAGGTCCTAGGTTCGAATCTGACGAGTGAGATTGTGAATGCACACTGTTGAAGAGTCCTATATTAGGACGAAACGGATTTTCAGTGTTTCTAGGTTTTCTATAGTGGTCTAGCTTTAATTAATTCATAAACTCAACTATAATATCCACAAAATCCATTTCGGATCAAATATAATTACATTGTTTTGTTGTACAATGCAAAGATATTAAATCTAAGTGGATATTTCATCATAGATATTTTCGTTTGTTATTGTATATAAGTTGAAACTTATCTCAGATAGTGAAGCTTTGGGATATGTTAGATAACATGGATCATAATTGGTTGTAATATATCCACCCTTTATCTTTTCATTAGATCCTTAATAATGAAATTATATGATAAATTTTTATTTGTGGGAACGGATTATTTATGCTCGAATAGTATCCTTTAAGCCGAGATATTGTTTTTTTTTTTATGAACGAAACTTGTTAGATATCTTTTGAAGAATTTCACTTGAGTAGAATAATCCTAATTTATTTTATTGAATTTTCGATATTGTATACAATCAGACTACTAATAAATTATACTACTCAATTTTGATGGAGTTTTGTACTCTGAGCTGGATGATCGTTTGGTCGTGGAGCTTTCATCGTTCTTCTGAACGACATGATCATCAGCACAAACTTCAGATAGAAGTGAAGTGTTTGAATTTCTCCATATGCGTTTCACAGCTTGTTCTGTACACCTCGATGTTGATTGGTTCTTATTGACCTTAAATTTGTCATTGGTTACTTCCTCGTTTTGGTTGTGTCCCCCATTCGTTTGATTTTTCTCAACTACTCAATTTCTTGATTGTTTCTTTTTCAAGACAATATTAAACTTGCTTTTAACATTTACAAATATGATTGTTTCAATGATGCATTTGAAATTATTTCAAGGTATACCCAAAGGGGATGTTGTAACTTAAACGGATACATTAAAAATATCAAACAAACAAGCGTAATAAATAAACCAAGCATTTACAATTGATTGATCACGGGGTGGTGATCGATGTCATGTATGTCATTTCGTTCTTACTTCACATCGAATCCTATCGACCAAGTTGCAATGTGGCCATCAATCTAGGTGATCCGATATTACATGCACTATGTTCAGATAAGATAGGATTCGATCTGCACTAAGAAGAACTTGACACACATGGCAATCAATCAATTGTAAAGATATCTCAGTCTCACAGGAGGTCAGTAGTCGTGGCCCAGATAGCTCAGTGGTAACATCTCTGACTATGAAGCTGAGTGGCACAACATCAAATCTGTCAGGGAGTATCAGTTCCCTCAAGATTACAAGTACACCTTGCTGACGAGTGCCAAGTAGCACGAAACCCGAGTCCAGGGTTTCTTGTCGACTACCTCCAACCACCATCTAATCTAAACATTGATCATACATTATTACGAAGTGTAATGATGTAATAAGGAATTGAGTTTAATAAGGATGAAAATAAACTATATTACTTAATTTACTATTGATGATTATTTATATTGTAATATACGTGGAATGATATGTGATGGCTAATATTGAAATTCAAGATGAACAGTTTGTTTCTTTGATAATCCATCAGTTGAATCTGTATATATTTCAGCGTAGATAATTAAAATGATGCATAAACTTAGTATCTATGTTTCCATTCGAGCGCTTAGTTACTAATTAAATAAATATGACATAGGCAGCCAACCAATATTCTTCAACACACTCTGTTCTGGGCCTTCCTTTCTAGTTCTGTACAATTTTTATTCATTCTTCTCGTGTCTGTCTCCATTTCTCTCCGTAATGTGTTCTTTGGTCTTCCTCTTTTCCTTTGGTTTTGAGGATCCCATGTGATGACTTGTGATACAGTTCGATACTTTCTTCAATCTGCGTCCTATCCACTTACAGCGCTTCTTCCTGATTTCTTCCTCCGCTGGGATCTGGTTTGTTCCCCTCCAAAGTAGGTTGTTGCTAATAGTGTCCGGCCAACGAATCCGAAGTATTTTGCGTAGACAACTGTTAATAAACACCTGTATCTTCTGGATGATGGCTTTCGTTGTTCCCCAGGTTTCTGCCCCATACAATAGAACTGTCTTGACATTTGTATTGAAAGTTCTGATTTTAGTGTTGGTTGACAGATAGTTGTTTTGAATTCCAAATGAAGCTAGATCACCATGGAAAATCTGGAAACATTGGATAAATTGGAATTTTTGTTGGACAAAAATTAAATGTTATTCACAATCTAGAACATAAATCTTAAGCACAATATGTGAAGGCTAGTGACATGAAACATTCATTACTAAAAATAAAATAGGTGAAGTGAAATTCTAAATTAGGATACTGTCCTAATGAAGTTAACGAAATACATAAAGAAGAAAAAGAGAAAAAACTGTTCATCACTTTTGTAACTATACACCGAATATCAGTAGATCGTTATAAAATTCTGCAGCGATTTGGAAGACTCTCCCGGTCTTCCATATTGTACGGGCATTCCACGTATCTAAATTAATGGTTGCTGTGGTTGTCAGAAGGGGCATCAGCTTCATGACTTCCGAAGAAACCTGGCTTTCATCATGAGGCGTCATAACACTTCTAAATGAAGACCTTCTGAATCCCAGGGTAGAGTTTAAATGGTTTGAATTATTTTTCTGGTTAGAGTCTTTTTAGCAAGTTAGTATTCTACGGGATGGAGTCGCTAACCACATGCCCGACCCTCCTTCTTTGTCCGGACTTGGGAGCTGCAGTAGCCCAATAGGGGCTCCAGGCGGAGTTACAGTATAAAATTGAGATACATAAAAATAGAACGTTTTAAATACAGTTCAAAACAAAGACCTAATATGCGATTGTAAAACAAAAAACAAAAACGTAAAATAAATCACAGTTTATATGTATATCTTTGTATTTACAAACGCGGAACATTGTCAAAGGTTAGTTATGTGAATAATGAGATGTACATTTGCTAATTGTCTGCATGGGAGGAAGGACTTATACAAAACGTTATTAAATATATAACTAAAACCAAGTAAGTCTAGACAGTTGTTTTGTTTTAGGATAGTTGTACTTAGTAGTGGAAACTCAAAACCTAGTAGGCATTAAAGAGCAAACCTTTGGATATTACAGTGAAAGCCTAACTATTAGAACGATTGGTTTGATGTCCTATAATAAACAAATCTCCATTAGTATTAGTAACGACTGTTTTTCCCGAACTTCCTGATCTACATTATTCACAACTATTCACAACAGTCAAGAAAACTCATCTCGAAGTCACCACTAAATACAGAAGTTATAACTTCTTTAAAGTATGATTTAGAGGTTAAGATATCACTTCAAACGTTACCTACTGAGCTAATACGTTCAGATAGCCACTAATTTGTTAAACAAGTATGATTTTTGTATTGTTGATTATATGGGCTCAGTAGTTAAAAAGTTAGGCGTTCACGCGCGAGACCGATAAGTCCTGGGTTCGAATCGGGCGAAGCGGGATCGTGAATGCGCACTGCTGAGGAGTCCCACAATAGGATGAAACGGCCGTCCAGTTCTCCCAGATTTTCCATAGTTGTCTAGCTTCAATTGACTCAGAAAAACCCCTTCTGATATAAATGTATATATGTTGAGAATTTTCTGTTTTGTAACACATATGTAGACATATGTTGACCATTTCTCATAAACTGTAATCAACAACAAAGAATAATTATATAAGTTATTATAAGCTAAATTAATACATTTCTCTAAGACACTAATGATTCTATCTTAGCTCAACCGATAATATATGTGGTTATTTGTAAAAGTGAAACAGCTGAGAAAGAAAACATAAACAGACAACAATAGGAAATTTACAGCCTTGGGGCATACTATTACTATTATTGTTAATTAAAAAGGTAAATATGATGTAAATAAAATAGCAAGAACATCCCTTTAAACAAATGTGTTTTATCACTATGTGATAATCAAATGAATAGAATAGAAGATGTACTTGATGATTAAAGGAGAAATATGATTGAGGAGGTTGAGAAATGTATAAAAACTACTTCATCCCCTTAAAACATGCACATGTATTCTAAACATGATTATACAATGTACATCAATTTAGAAGCATAATCAGGTTGGTACAAAAAGTCAGTCAGTCAGTCAGTCAACGTAGAACTGACGAACACCACTTGAGGTAATCAATTCTGATGACAGTTCGCCATAATCTCTCACTCTACCAGTTGTGTTCGAGTAGAGAGCCTTTACAAGGCTAATGTACTTCTTTGGTACTCCTTTCAGTGACAAACACTGCCATAGAACCTCACGATCTGCAGAGTCGAATGCCGCCTTAAGGTCGAGAAAAAAGTGAGCTTAACTTATAAAACAAAATAATAATGATGGAGTACAACCAGGTCGGTTGTGAGATATCAACTCACTGAAGACAGCGATGTACGGTGGTGCAACTTCGTGGATTGGTTGAAGTTAGACATTAACACTGTTGGATGCCAGCTCGGTGGTCTAGTGGTTAAGTGCTGGCGCGCGAAACCAGTAGGTCCTGGGTTCGGATTTCACAAGGGGCGAGGTCGTGAATGCGCACTGCTGAGAAGTCCCATACAAGGATGAAACGGCCGTCCAGTGCTTCCAGGTTTTTCATGGTGGTCTAGCTTCAAATGACTCATGATTTCAACCAGTGAAATTTCTAAAATCTCCACAAAACCCATTCTGATAATAATGATCGATTATTTGAACAGAAAACTGTTATAAAAGATTTTGGTCAAAGATTTATTGTAGAGCGGTTAATAATTCAAAGCATATAATCCAAAATGGATAATTAAAGGCGACATAATTTTGAAATTGAGCAATAGTTTCAGAATACATACAGGAATAATCATAAATCATGCAAATACATCGTTGTCTTTAGTATGTGAAGAGTATAAACATGCCAAAGAGGTGACATAACTACAACAATATATAAATGAGTTAGCACAAGTTGCCATGCCATATCAGTACAGAGAGATGAAATGAGAAGAACAAAAGTCAGGTGACCCGAAGTAATCGTAGCCCCAATGATAATAATCAAGATTACACACTGAGAATATAATTCAGGGAGATGGATTTAAAACGCACATATGGACGAATATCATAGTAAAAAATTTAGAAGGCAAAGAGTGAATGTATACACGCTACCAATTCTGCGACATGATACACAACGGCCTCATGGTTGTTGATCAGGACTCCAGTCAGTTATAGTGGATTTACTGATATTCTTCAGACTAATGATTACTTCTTTTATAGACTGATGTCACGTCTCAGTTTGCATTTCCTCATTAAAATAAAGGAATAAAGAAAGAGAAAAAAGTTCAAAAATGAGACTTCATAATTATTTCAAGTGTTTATCTAACCAATTAATTTGAATATTAAATCTTATTTAATGTGAAATCCATTGAATTTGTGATATTTTGGTTGCTGTTACTAAACTACTGAACAACAGATAACAAGTTCTTTCAAATTAAAGAAAATTTTAATGATCAAATAGCACTATATGTTCTCGAACAGTATACGTGACGAATATTCCAGGATAAGAATCAATATACTTTTTCCTGGTTTACATGATTGTATTACACGAACCACTTAGTCCTGTTTGGTGAAGACGCTGATAAAATGCAGAGTCTTCTGGTAGCACTAAGCTACAATGCCAGAACGTTTGGAATGCGCTTCTCTCCCTCTAAATGCAAGTTGTTGCTTCAGGACTGGACTGCTTCAACACCTGAACTAAGGATAGGGAGGGAAGTAGTTGAACGCGTTGACAACACACTTATCTTGGAAGTCTGATCAGCCCTAATGGGTTGGTGTCTGACGAATTCTCAGCACGGATTCGAAAAGCTCACTTGGCTTTCGCCAACTTACGTCACCTATGGCGAAGGCGAGATATCTGTCTATCAATAAAGGGACGAGTATACTGCGCGGCAGTCCGTTCTGTTTTAATTTACGGCAGCGAAACATGGCCATTAAGAGTAGAAGATATTCGTAAGCTACTAGTATTTGACCACAGATGTCTTAGAAACATTGCTGGCGTCTGCTCTGGACGGCTTCCAGGTTTTTCATGGTGGTCTAGCTTCAATTGGCTCGTGATCTCAGTTGTTGAAAAGTATATATATGACCAGATTATTCGAAATGTATAGCGTAAATACATCACATAATGTTTTCAAATCAACTCCGTCTTCTCATTGTTCTATCGAAATTTAATAAAACGGATTAATTACTTGAAATATTTCATCTACACAAAATTTAGCTGAAAATGTTAATTTAGTCATGTAGTTATAAAACAAGTAAGGAACAGAATAAATTATGATATTGACAACGGTTTCGTTTTGTTTTTCCTAATGATCATACAAATTCCAATGCATTCTTGTTACATAACCAATAAGAACAACAACAACAAAAAAGAAGAAATGAACATCAAGTAAAATTGTTTTTAGTGAGAGCAAAAAAAAAAAAAACAAGCAAACAACAATTACGTCAGATACTAATTTTATTTATTTTCTAAATTAATATTGTTGTTGTTAGGGTTGATGGTGGTGGTGATGATGATGGTGGTGGTAGTGGTGGTGGTGGTATTGGTCATTTGTCATATTGATAAACAAACTCTTACGTGAAACTAACTAATTCTATATAAAAATAACAATATTTCCCCTAATTAAAAAAGTTTTAATAATAATAATAATAATAATTTCTCATGGCAAAAAATACGAAAAAAAAACCCGACAGAAATGACAATTAGATGGAATTTAATAAAATCACATGAAAAAAAATGAAGAAAAAAAGGGGGGGCAAGTTTCTCATGAATGAGTAGAGTTCAAATATGGGAAACTTTTAATATCTATGTATATCTGTATCTATGTATATGAGTGATATGTTATATTCCCATTTACACTAAATAAGTAAACGCAATGCAATAAGTTATACAAAATAAAATGGAAACATTCTTATTCGTTTAAAAAACAAGAACAACTTTTTTAGTTCATTAATGTGATCACGCAATTATATGAATATACTTTGAATTGTATTTCATCTATGTGATAAATAGTCTAATTGAACACTAGATTCAATTCCTAAACTCTTCCTAATAACCCTATAGACTAAATATAAACAACGGGTTGAACATAAGAGAAAAGGTTCGGAATACGGAGAGGAAAAACGTTTCGTTAATTTACAGAAAATCTAGAGATTTTGTAGTATTTGAGATGACTTTGAGTTTCTGGAATATTCTGGAACGCTACTAAACATAGTAGTCGTAGTCGTATTCGTAGTCGTCGTCGTCGTAGTAGTAGTAGTAGTAGTATATGCAATCATCACTTCCTAGATGTTTCTAAGAAAACTTCTATTGAATTCTGCAGGATAAGATGTTTCTCAGAGTTTTCAGAGAATTTGTCAGGTTTTTTTTACGAGTTTTCTCGATCTCCCTAACACTATATTAATTTACATAGTAAAAATATTATATCTGGTCTTTGTACAACAGTTCTGATTTGATGCCTAGTACATAAATATCTACTTTACCACTACATTGTATGACGCATTATTTTAATGAAACAATAATGAATCTCATAAAATCATGGTGAATATAATAAACGCTCAATTTGTTAAACTATGCCTTCAAACATTAACAAATGTTCATACAAAGTATAGTGTATTTTTTCTTCGAATGTTCAACACTAGGAAACATACTGTATAGCAATGTCTTTGAATATTAATCATCATTCCAAACTTGATAACTAGGATTTTTCATCAACTGAGTTCTTTTCAATCAATCAAAAACTTTATTCAAATAGTTGATAGAGTTTTGTTCTCTGAGCTGGATGGTTTGTTCGTGGAGCTTTCATCGTTCTTCTGAACGACATCATCAGCACAAACTTCAGGTAAAAGTGAAGTGTTCGAATTTCTCCATATATGTTTCATAGCTTGTTCTGTACACCTCAATACTGATTTGTTCTTGTTAACCTTAAACTTATCATTGTTTTCTTCCAAACAAAACAAAGAAGTAAACAATAATAGGTCAAAAGTCAACAAGAACCAATAAACATCGAGGACTATATGACAACCTGTGATCCATATATGGAGAAATTCGAACACTTCACTTCTATTTGAAGTTTGTGTTGATGATGTCATTTAGAAGAACGATGAAAGCTCCACGACGAAACCATCCAGCTCAGAGAACAAAACTCCATCAAAAATCATCTATCTGAGCTACAAATCTTCTCCACCATCTCAATATTTAGTTCATATAACAATTTAATAATAAATAACTAAAAAAAATTGACAATTTAATTAACGTTATCTACCATATCCCATTAAATTTGACACATGGTTTACGAGTGCGCCTTTTGCACATTGCTGAAGCCATCGCAATCCATGTTCACAAAAATTCTCTTCCTTCTCTCTTTTTCATATATGACCCAACTTAGCAACGTTTTGATTTCCGAATAATTACTTTAAATATTAATAATCCTCTTTCTTCCGATTACTCAATGTTCATTTAAATATCATAGGTTGAAATCATGAGTCGATTGAAGCTAGACCACCATGGAAAACATGGAAGCACTGGACGGCCGTTTTGTCCTAGTATGGGACTCCTCAGCAGTGCGCATCCACGATCGACTCATGATTTCAACCTGTGAAATTTCTAAAACTCTCCACAAAACCCATTCTGGTTCATTTAAATGTCATTATATTATTAGTATTATTATTATTACGTAACGTATCCACTCGATGAGTATTATATTATTATTGTAAATCATACTCATGTATATTAGTGTAGAGTTATGATGAAGAACTAATTGAACAAGAATTTCTTCGCTCAATTCGTTCCATCTTTATTTACCAAATATCAAAATGGGTACTTTTAACTATAATGAAATTGGATTCTATTGAGTTTTCTCTTTATTTTTTTTGTTTAATAAAAGTGTATCATCATAATATTCATAAAACAAAATCAATTTCAATATTGATATCCATTAAAATGTATAATAATAATAATAATTTACTTAGTTACTTATGCCTGTTACCCCCCCACACACACACACACTATGTAAAGGAGTATAAGTTACCCATTATGATTCAACCTAAAGTCAGTTTATTTACATTTTCGGTAAAAAGAAAAAAAAAAGAAATACAAAGTAAAATGAATTAATCCCATAGGAGATCAGAATGAATGAATGAATGAATGATATTTATGACATTCAATAGATTGTTTTATGTATTAAAAAGAAAAAGAAAAAAAGAAAAAAGAAAAGAAGAAAAAAGAGAAAAATTATTTATTTATTTATTTACTCTTTTTATTATTTTAAAAGAATTAAATGATATTCGTTTGATTCAATGAATTGATTAGTTGAATTGGTATCATTCTGAACAATGTTTATCCATTTCTCTCTATATATATATTCTATTCATTTATTATAATAAAAAGGTATAAATCATTTATATGATTTAAATAAAGGATAAACTTTATGAATCTAAATTATATTTCTGATCTATAATCCTTAAAACAACAAAAACAACAACAAAACAAACAAACGATTCAATTTATCATTGATTGAGATTATGAGTCAATTGAAGCTAGACCACCATGGAAAACGTGGAAGCACTGGACAGCCGTTTTGTCGCAGCAGTGCGCATCCACGACCCCGCACCCCGCGACATTCGAACCCAAGAACTATCAGTCTCACGCCAGGCGCTTAACCAACCAAACCAATGAGCTGGCATCCAACGGTGTTAATGTCTAACTTCAACCAATCCATGAAGTTGCGCCACCGTATACCATTGTCTTCAGTGAGTTGTTATCTCACAACAGACCTTGTTGAACTCCACTGGTTACTGCTTCTCACTAGAACTCCAGGAGTATCTCTTGAAACGGTCGTCCAGTGCTTTCAGGTTTTCCATAATGGTCTAGCTTCAATGGACTCATGATTTCAATCAGTGAAGTTTCTAAAATGTCCAAAAAACCCCTTCTGACAATTAAATTTATTAAAAACTATAAAGAAATCTATGAATAAACTTGAACGTTTTCAGAAAGCCATTTCTCACTCATACACACATAAACGCACACTAAAATCATAACATTTAAATGAACAAAATGAGAGTATGGTCAACTATAAAATAGTATAGCTTAAAGATAAAGGATACTTATGAATCAATGATAAACTGTATAGTGTTACAGTTCTCGTTACAACTTATCTCGACAGATTATGTTTACTGGTGCTGGAATAATGTGGAAGGAAGCTAGCGGTGGTCAAAACAAAACATAGTCTCAATCCATGAATCCACTAAAAATTGGATTTGTTAATCTTCATAGGGGTAGATTACATGGTTGGGGTGCGGCTGATCATCAAAACTAATGGTTAGGGACTTTGAATTGCATGACTCAAAATCATTTGCAATGGCACAGTTGCATCTATTCTTTGTCTTCCCCATAATCCTGAGAATCTAAATTCCTCATAACTGTTTTGTTTTTGTTTCACTAATTTATATTTCCTTTTTGAGTTCTGTATTCGGTGCCTAATCTTTCCCATTACCACTGATACTGTTACTACCTATACTATTCTGATATGTACATATGCACAGATTCTACGCTATGATTGAATGACAAACTTAATTGTTCTATCAGTGGCGAACGCAAATGGCCGCAAACAGGGTCAATCTCTCTACCCAGATGATATTTGTGGCTGATGGAAAGTACCTTCATAAGCACAACTGGATAAAAAACAGTACGGAATATACACTAAATATGCCGATATTTCATTGAATTTTGAGTTAAAAAATGTACATAAACGTGCAGTCATACTGCTAACTAACACCATAAGTAGTATACGTCTAAAAGGTACTACATAATTGTGTACTTTAATAGTTCAGTTCATGAGTACAGTTAAGCTACACTACCACAGAAAACCTGGAAGCACTGAAAGGCCGTTTCTCTCTAATGCGAGACCCCCCAGCAGCGCGCATCCATGACCCCGCATACTGGACTCGAATCCAGGACCTGCGGCCTTGTACGCGAAAGCTTAACATCTAGACCACTGAGCCGGCACGTTAGTGTTTAAATTCAACTATTCCGCGACATTGTGCGACCGTCCACCATTGTCTTCATCGAGTAGCTGCCTCACAACTAACACGGTTAGACTTCACTGGTCACGAAGTCCCGTACTAGGATGAAAAGGTCGTTCAATGCTTTCAGGTTTTCTATGGTGATCTAGCTTCGATCATGCATCCAACTATTAAATTACTACAATCTCCACAAACCCACATTCTGATTATTGTGCAGTTATCACACAAACGTACTATAGTGAACCAGTAGAAATACTTTGACTTATTATAAGTTACTATTCTATTCAAATTCTACAAAATAACAAACAGAAGTATTTATTCGGATTAGTAAACAGATTCATATTTCAGAAAACTCAAAAATATACAACTAAGTCAACTATTTAGTTAACTATTATAAGAGCATTGTTCATTACACTTTAATAAAAAGCACAATATTTCAAACTGCCTTACATTAGGAAGCATATACGTACCAGTTACAGTTACATGGAATACACAATCAGGCAGGTTTGTCATTATCTTTTGAAGGATCATCCTGTTTGATTGAGTAAAGTATAGTCAAAAATGATTCATAGCTCTGTTCATAATCACCTGATTGACACATGACTTGGAAAAAGTTTTCCGAGCTACCCAACGTATTCCATGAGATATACGGCATAGGTCATGGGTGTCTGTCGTACAGTACTAAAGACATTTTCATCCGTACTCACAAAGCAAACTTACTTTTGCGTTCAAACGATCATTATGCAATCTTTTCATCTTGGCCATCGATATAAGGTCTACTGTTACGGATCGAAACAGAATTGTTATTTGACACTAATTGGTTTTTAAGCCATGTAGGTATATGTTCAACAAATTATACTACTAACCAAAAGCTGAATAGATCTCTTACTGATGATAATGATGGAAATTTATTTCAATTTAACCCAGATAAGTATGTAACAAATTTATCATCTGTTAAACTTTCCGTATTTAAGAAAGAAGCTCTATCTCTCGGATTTAATTTCGCCGCTGCACGTGCCAAGATTTCTGATCTATCGATAGATGCTCAGTTCGAAAATCTCTATGATCAGTTGAACCCTCTTGTCCCAACCACCCTAGATGAACAAAATTGGTTAAAGGTGACATTAGTTGATATTGTCCAGCACTTCCATGATTCTCAAATCAGATACCGGAATATTTTCACTTCTAAACATTTCACCATTTTAAAAAAACCTTCAAAGTAGGTCAGATATTGTGATCCTCAGACCTAACAAAGGTTCACTGGTGGTTATTATTATTAAATGTGACTATAAAGAAAAAAAATATTATCTATACTTGGTGACCAGAGTAAGTTATTGCAGGACGTTCCATCTAATATTAATGTTAGAAAATTGAAATCCACAGTCAAGTCCAATCTACTAAAGCTTCATAAAATGAATGTCATAATTTGCCAAGACCTTCCGGTTCTGTTCTTTCGAATTTATATGGATCGCCTAAAATTCATAAACCTAATAATCCATTAAGACCAATTTTGTCTATGCGTCGTTCTCCTACATATGAGCTACCTAAATTGTTAAACTCAATTCATAATAAACTATGTAAGTTTTGATCTTCTGGAGGACATTAATATTAAAGATAAGATTTTGCATTCCTTTGATGTAAACTTTCTTTTTACTAATGTACCGTTAACTAAGACTGTGGATTTCTTTTGTCACTATATATCTACAAATTTTCCACTTTTTTCCTATTCGGTCATCCTTTTTGAAAGAATTACTTTTATTATATACCGTACATGTTCAGTTCATGTTTGAAGACGAATATTTTGGACAAGTTGATGGTGTTGCTATGGGTAGCCCTTTGGGACCTCTTTTAACTGATGTATTTATGTCATATGTTGAAAATATGACGAGTAAACTCATTAGTGAAGCAACTTTGTATAGAAGATACATGGAGGATATACTAGTTATTTGTGATCAAGGTTTCCCAGTTCTTAGATAAACTCAATGAGGTTCAAAACAATATCGTAATGACTTATGAAGAAGAAAATAATGGCCAATTGCCCTTTTTAGACATACTTTTGAGCCAGAGAGAGGATGGTACTATAAGATGGTCAGCTTATAGGAAAACAACTTGGATGGGGCAGCACTTAAATTTCCATAGTTTCTGTCCATTGCAATACAAGCAAGGCCTGATTAAATGTCTCATTAAGAGGACTCAAAGAATTTGCACTACTGATAGGGTTGAAAAAGATAAAAAGTTGCTGACTGACACATTAATATCAAATGGTTATCCAGTAAAGTTTATTAATAGGTGCAAAAGTCAGTTAATGCCAAGACCTCTCGTTTATTCGGTTTCAAAGATAAAAGTATATATCTATCTACTATATAGAGGTGAATTAAGTAGTATAGGTTTAAGACAGAGATTGAAAGCAGCCATCGAGAAAACCCATTATGCTGCTCAATTGGTTGTAATTAAAAAGTCTAAGCCCATGATTCCAAATAGACCTAGACAATGCACAAATGATTACGTCACATCCCATTGTATTTACCAATTTACATGTTTGTGTGGACACACATACATAGAGAATAGTAATCGAACAATGCAATCAAGGGTCACTGAACAAGAATTGTTATTCCCTTGGATTCACCTATTAGAATTATTATAATATCCATAAAACTCCTCTCTGATTATAATCATCAAACGCTCACTAGTGACGGTTTCCAAGAGGTATTTCTTGAAGTTCTAGTGAGAAGTAGTGACCAGTGGAGTTCAACCGGGTCATTTGTGAGATAGTAACTCACCGATGACAATGGTGGATGTGTCGCTCGATTTCGTGGATTAGTTGAAGTTAGACATTGACACCATTGGATACAGGTTGGCTCAGTGGTCTAGAGGTTAAGCGTCCGTGCACGTGATTGATAGGTCCTGGGTTTGAGTCTCGCGGGGTGCGGGATTGTGGACGCGCACCTCTGCGAAGTCCCACAATAGGAAGAGACGACCCTCCAGTGCTTCCAGGTTTTCAAGCTCCAAATGACTCATAGATCCGACTACTAAAATTAGGTTTTAGATTCTTAATTTTAATATTATTCTGATGGAGTTTTGTTCTTTGAGCTGGATGGTTTGGTCGTGGAGCTTTCATCGTTCTTCTGAACGACATCATCAGCACAAACTTCAGATAGAATTGAAGTGTTCGAATTTCTCCATATGTGTTTCACAGCTTTTTCTGTACACCTCAATACTGATTTGTTCTTGTTAACCTTAAACTTATCATTGTTTTCTTCCAAACAAAACAAAGAAGTAAACAATAATAGGTCAAAAGTCAACAAGAACCAATAAACATCGAAAACTACATGACAATCTGTGATCCATATATGGAGAAATTCGAACACTTTACTTCTACCTGAAGTTTGTGCTGATGATGTCCTTCATAAGAAAGATGAAAGCTCCACGACGAAACCATCTAGCTTAGGGAACAAAACTCCATCAAAAATCATCCACCTGAGCTACAAATCTTCTCCACCATCTTAATATTATTCATCTATATAATCTTACATAACTATTATGAATAATTGACTTGTTAATAAGAATACCTTTTCCAATTCTCTTATCAAGACATTATGCCAATCATTGAATTGCATGTTTTTTTGAATTATTCACAAATAGTTATTTTAAATGGTGTGATTATTGTAACCCTTTTTTGTTCGTTTCATTAATTAATTACCTAATTCTTGTGAAATAAGCCCATTTAATTGGTATTATACCATTATTCTTTTAAAAGAAACATTAATGTAGAATTATAATGAAAAACTAATTGAGAAAAGATAAGTGATATTTTATTCATTAAGTTTCTAAATGGGAAATTTAACTTCACTTTAAAGTAGACGAATTTCTAATTAATATTAAATGGGTTTTGTCGATATCATAGTAATTTCTATGAGTCAGTTGAAGCTAGACCACTATGGAAAGCCTGGAAGCACTGGATGACCGTTTAGTCCTATTTTGGGACTCCTCAGCAGTGCGCATCCACGACCTCGCCCCCTGTGAGATTCGAACCCAAGACCTATCGGTTTCGCGCGGGAGAACCTAGCCACTAGACCACCGAGCCGGCCGGTATCCGGCAGTGTTAACGTCTAACTTCAACTAATCCACTGATTTGCTACACCGTCCACCATTGCCATCGGTGAGTTACTACGTCACAACAGACCCGGTTGAGCTCCACTGGTAAATACACAGAGAATGAGCGACCTATGCTCCTCCACGGGGAGTAACAGGTGTAAGTAAGCGAGTATATCTCTATATTGACTATCATAACATAAAACTTAAAATTATTATTCCGTTTACGAATGACATGAATTAGTAAATTTAAGACATGAGAAATATCTAGCCTCATTTGACAATAATAAACAACTAAACCATTTGATAAATAAATTCGGTATATTTTGTTTGTTACACTTTACACTATTTAAATTATGCATGAAAATTTCAACTTAAGAAATACTAATTACAATAGTTGAAATCATGAGTCAACTGAATCTAGACCACTGTGGAAAACCTGGAAGTATTAGACAGCCGTCAAGTCCTAGTATGGGACTCCAGGTGGTCTAAGTTCAATTGAAGTCAACTATTAAATTACTATAATATGCATAAAAACCCTTCTCTAATTAACATCATCATTGATTGTAAATCTAAGATAGATGTTTTTGGAAGCACCTCTTTTTAGCAAATTCACCTGATATATTTGAATGTATAGTGTTTGTTATGACTTTATCTCCGGCTTTTTATCACGTGAGTTATCCACCAATCAAAATACGACTTATACAATCTTCTCACTGTGCCAAACCAATGACGTTCGACCGGTATGGGTAGTCTAGCGTCCTTATTGGCCCTATGTTCGCCTAGCCCGTCCACTTGAGTCCAGAACACCAAATATCAGCTTCCACTATGCGAATCGAATCACTTATTTCAGACACACTGATTTTATATATCAACTAAACAGATTACAATGTAGCACAAAACAGGAAATAACATTTGTACACAATAAGGCCGAAAAGTGACTGTGAACATATACGCATCGGTACAAGTTGCTATACCTCATTAGTACAACAAGATGATTAATAAATTCATAGAAGTAATCACTTCAATGGTAGTAATATATAAAAGAAAGATGGCAATAATTATATAGTACAGGAAGAAATAATTAGTTGGTAGAAAGAAATATATGAAGCGATTTTAATCTCATAGTTTAAGGGAAGACAAAGAATGTATACACCTACACTATTGTGATTGATTCTGAGCCATGTCACCCAGAGTTTCCAACCATTGGTTACGATAGTTACACGGACCCCGACCAAGCAGTCTGCATAATGTAATATATAACTAAAATAATGATATCTACAACTGATTTATCCATTAGAGTTAGCTCGATATGATACAGGAAACGTTATTAGATTTAGTTATCTCAATAACCATAATTATATAAAATTGGAATTGCAATTTTTGCATCTGATCCAGGTGCAATATGATCAACGATTGTGTTCTGTTACTGTTAATGTATACATATTATCAATTACTCAGAGTAATAAGTATAAAATTAAGAATATGAGAAATTATGCAAACATTAGAGTTCTATGACATCATAAACAGCTATGGTGAAAGGTTACTTTGCCGAAATGATCATAGATAGTTCAGTTCATTAATTGCGTGTGGGCTGCGATACTGCCCGGGTGCCCAGACCGAAGCAGGTGGTCATCTTAGGGGGCCACACTCCGAGACTTTGACCTAAAGGACTAGCCCACAAGGCAGTGGAGCATCGTGAGGAGATGCAGTCCCATGGTAGACGGTGACCAACGATTGGTTCATACGCTATTTTTCCTCTCAGGATACTGGAGCCAATGTGCACCATTGGTTTGGATCCGGTTAAAGCGCCGGACATTCGCTTTTCGTCCTCTCATTTTCGTAAACAACACCCCGCCACGAGAAGGCAGTGAGTAGGACTTCCCTGGCAGAGGCTGTATACGCGTGGCCGTGTGACAGTATTTCGAGAGGGAGGGCGAACCCACCTCGCTCTCGGCCATACCAGGGCACCACCTTACACCAATCTCTTCGTTATTGTTTTTTTTAATTTTTTTACGTTTCCCACTTTTTTCTTTTTCTTCTTCTTAAATTCTCATTGTTTTGTGTGGCGCATATATATTTGGCGCACTCCTGTACCAATATATATGTGTTCAAATAAATAAATAAATAAACTTTGCCGAAATATCCTAACTCTTCGGAAGTTATAAATGCTGAATTTTAAAATCTTAACAACCTATAAATAATCTTTACACTTTACAAGCCTTACTACTGACACTAGAAATCTGAAGGAAACATGAAACAATGCTAGATTTATGGCTGGTCATTCTTAACTATCTAACTGTTGAAGAAAGGCGATATTATTAAAGATGCCAGCTATCCATGAAGAAAACATTGTTCTCATTACCTCCTATTACATTTGATAGTACCAATTCTTTATAAAAACTTTAAATTTTTTTGTTTTGGACCTTAAAGCTATCCAACTGAACGGTTTGACAGGACCTCAAACAATAAGCGTTACAAACAAAATAACTTTACTGAATCATCACAATGGATAACCTTATTAACTACATTAAGATAGTTGCTATTCGCTGTTAACACTAGAAGGCAAACATGCTTTGTTGTAATTTCAATCCATCTGAAGATTGTTAAATTAGCGAGTTTTATTTGCACGCTGTGTAAGGACCGGAGTCAGACAAGGCTGTTCACTCTCTCCCTTCCTCTTTCTTCTGGCGGTCGACTGGATTATGAAGACCTAAATATCTGAGGGAAAACATGGTATACAATTGACAGCTCAGAATCAATTAGACGATTTAGACTTCGCAGATGACCTAGCCTTCGTATCCAATATACACGAACAAATGCAAATAAAGACAGCCAGTGTGCCAGCAGTCTCTGCATCAGTAGGCCTCAACATACACAAGGGGAAAACCAAGGTCCTCAAATTCGAAACGGAGAACACCGATCCAATCACTCTTCATGGCGAAACTCTGGAAGATGTATAATCCTTCACATACCTGGTCAGAAGCAGCATCTATGGACAAGGAGGTTCAGATGCAGACGTAAAGGCGAGGATTGCCAAAGCAAGGGCCGCATTCCTACAATTGAACAACATATGCAACTCAAAACAACTTTCAACCAATATCAAACTCACAGTCTTCATTACGAGCGTCAAGGAAGTTCTACTGTACGGAGCTAAAACTTGGAGACCGACTACAACCATCATCAAGAAGGTACAAGTATTTATAAATAGCTGTCTACACAAGATACTCAACATCCATTGGCCGAATACCATCAGCAACAGTCTACTGTGGGAGAGAACAAACCAGCTTCCAGATCAAGAGGAAATTAGGAGAAGACGATGGAAATGGATAAGACATACACTACGCAAATCGTCAAACTGCATGACGAGGCAAGCTTTAACTTGGAATCCTGAAGGAAGGCGGAAAAGAGGAAGGCTAAAGAACACATTACGTCGGGAAATAGAAGCAGATATGAAAAGCACGAATAGGAACTGGAAGGAGCTGGAAAGGATTGTTCAGGAAAGGGTTGGATGGCGAACGCTGGTGAGTGGCCTACCCTCCTTCACGAGGAGTAACACGCGTAAGTAAGTATTTGCATGATGTGCTGGCAAGGTTCGAACTATGACATTCATAAGTGTAGAATGAAAGGTGTGACAATTATTACTTATGATTTTTAAATTACTATAGTACCATTATTCACTATTTTCTTCTCTAAAGAGGTTTAATGTTATAGTAATTCACTACATATATATTTGTGATAATTCTTGAATGTAATTTCATGCTGATCTACTTTTCCGTTTATTCATTAATATAGTTTAGAATGATTAAAGTACAAAACAGAAGATCCATTAAAATATATCCACCTATGATAATTTGGATTGTATTTCTCAGTTATATAGTCCATGTAGAAAGCTCTACAACAAAGAAACTTTTTGGACATGCTAAATTAGATGGCAATTATCAGATTAATGATCATAATGGTAAGTAAAAAACAAAAAACAAAGAGTAATAGTAACACTGAATATTCCCGCTTTGTTCAATCATTCCACTATTAATAATAAATTTTAAAATGTGTTTTACACGAGGACCAATAGCTTAGTTCCTTGATTTTCAACCAAACAAAGTCGCCACTTCTAACGCCATTGGATCTAGTTCAATTTCAATAGCTTTCGCAGTAAAATGCAGCTTCACACTAAGTACTTAAATTCTCGATCAGTAAACAGGCTAAATATCTAAAAAGCCTATGAGGGGAGTTTACAAGCATTTCACTAACAATTACAAAATCAGATGTAAACAGTAAAATTTTTACAAAACGGATAACGATCAAAAACTTATCTACCATAGTTCACTTTGTCCCTCTTTAACCATATAACATTTATTAGTAGTAGTATTAATACAAATGACGCAGTCGTATCGAATTCATTAAATCTATATATATGCGCTTAGTGATCAGCATTCTACTTAAAATACACCGGTTAGAATTAATAAGCCTAATACATCTACCGAAGAGTAAATGTATCGGCTTTGTTGGATCTGCAGCTTTGTTGTTTATACCTAACAATCACAAACAACTACAACCCCTTGATTTTAGTGCTTATACTCTCAAACGGAAACCAGTGTAATTCCCATAATCCAAAGTAGGAACACAAAAAACTGATGCAATGAAGATTTATTGACTCTCTAAAAACACATCCCAAAATCATCTCAACATTAGACCAAAATACAATCATTTAAATATTAATTTCTAAATGCACTTTATAATGACACATATAATAGGAGGGAAGTACATAGAGTTATTTTCAAAACGTGCACAGAAAATACAGTCTGCTAGAAATATAATTTCAATGGTTAAGATCATAAGTCAAGTGAAGCTAGACCACCATGGAAAACCTGAAAGCACTGGACGGCCGTTTCGTCCTATTATGAGACTCCTCAGCAATACACATCCACGACATCGCTCACTGCGAAATTCGAATACAGGACCTACTGGTTTCGCGCGCGAGCACTTAACCACTAGACCATTAGGCTGGCCGGCACCCAACGGTGTTAATGTCTAACTTCAACTAATTCACGAAATTGAGCGACACATCCACCATTGTCTTCAGTCAGTTACAATCTCACAACAGACCTGGTTGAACTCCACTGGTCACTACTTCTCACTAGAACTCCAGAATATACCTAGTGAAGCCAGTCACTAGTGAGCATATGTTGGTTAATATCATTAGGGGTTTTTGTGGATATTATATTAATTTCAATGGTTAAGATCATGAGTCAGCTGAAGCTAGACCACCATGGAAAACCTGGAAGCACTGAACTCACGATCTTAACCATTGAAATTACTATAATATCTACAAAACCCATCTGAGAGAAATATAATTGTCGAACTGAAATATAGTACACACTTGTCAAACGAAACGAAGTTTATACTAAATTAATACAAGAACTATCGACCTTAAAACGTAACACTAAACGAAGTTCACATCTAGAACCCTGAATTAATACCAAAAAATATTGGCCTAAGTAATGCAACCTTTTTGCTTCATCATATCAGTATATAACTGGCCAAAAGTTATAGATATCAAAGGCAGAAGATGAGTAAGGAATTAGAAAAATCACTTCACATGATCACTTGATAAAAACCATTTACTGAGTTGATGAAACTTAATCGTTATCATTTACTTAAATCTAGACCTTTAAAATGAGCGGGTAGAGACTATTTAAAACATATCGTTCAACAAAGCTCCACTTAGCAATCCTATGAAGTTTAAAAGACTTTTATGGTACCGCCTTGTATTTACAGAAGAAAAGCTGCTAATAAACGTTCGAAAGATCTAAACATTTTGGAAACTTAAAATGATATCAAACAAAGAACATGAAATTTTTCCAAATAATAAGTCTCCTTACGATAATGAAGTTACATTTATACAATGCTAGATGATTGAAACAGTGCCGTCTAGCAGTTCAGGTGGTATCTGAAAAATACCTTGTCTAAATCCCTTAGAAACTCGTTTTACTTTGTAGTGTGACGTCTTGTCGCGATTGACTATGATCACCACTACAGGAAGACTACGTGCCAGTTAACCGATAAGATCCTCCGTAGACCAAATATCAGAAGACAGTTGATGGCTATAGTCGAGATGTATGTGTTGGCGATCTCGTGATATCGAAAGAATACCGAGATCGTGCCAAGTTACAAGTGTGGTTACTGAGCGTAACCGAATTCTTGCAAGGTCACAACCAACGGAAGGAAGAATGGAAGAATAATGGATGTCTTTAGTACAGTTAAACAATCACTGGTACAATTTGTTATAATAATAATTGTTTCCATTAAACCAATCGCATTCTCTTGATACAAAGCAGGTCACTACAACTTTAACCTCACTTATCATTTTCATGTGATTATTTATATAATCATGTAACCAATAAGTAATTACAACATCATGAGAAATGTTAACATGAAATGATTAGTCGATTTGATAAGATGTAATTAAATGTGTAGGGTTAATACTAGGTTAAAACAGAATTGAAATAAATACTATTTGGGAAAGTCAGGCAATAATAGAGTACCGATAACGTAATAAGTTATTGTACGGTTATCTTCGAATGAATTAGTTTCTCACAACAACAAAAAAGCTGGCAGTAAACTGTCAGTAAAAGTGTATCTAGCATAATAATAGTTATAATGATGAAACTCCATAACCACGTATGGGATCGTATAGTTTCACTTGAGTAACACACTATGCATTGAGGTTACTGATGCTAACTTTTTGTTCAAATTGAGCTGGATGAATAAGTATTCAAACCTGAAGCTCAATAGTTGTGTATTTCCATAACCCCACCACTGCTCCACCTACAGATTTATATATCATTAATCTTTTTTACGATTATCAACCTCATATCAACTGGGTGTACTTGTTTTCATTTATCCGGTTCTAAAGCGAGAATTCGATCATTATTTTTGAGAAACACATTTAACACATGTTAAAAGTACAATTTGTTCATCATAGAAGAGTTTCTGTTTGATCGTACAATAGAATAGTGTTCATATACCACTAGTTATCCTGTGGTATTTGGGTGCTAGTTTAGTTTGTTTTTTTTTTTTTTGGAAACTAATGAACATTATAAAGATGCCTTTAATGATAATGTCTATTTATGAAAATCGACCCAATTAGAACAAATATTCCTATTTATTTCATCTAGATCTATTATCTGGATTTTTGTATTCAAAAGAGCTTGCCGTAAATGACCTATTTGATGTATTAGATGAATTAAAAAATTATGTAACACGTTATGATCATCAAATTGTTTGTGCTGGTATGGAACCAAAAGTGAAATGTGTAAAATTGTGATTCATCAATTGGCATTAAAATATTTTGAAGCTGCATTAAATACATCAGATACAGGGTTTAAATCTTATATTTGGAGACAAATTCATAATGATGAACTATATGGAGTAATGCTTATTTTAGATCCTAAACAAGGTAATGAACAAGATGAAATGCATCAGGTTAGTGTAAAACAAATTTTGAATGCTTTTATAACAATAATTTAATACATATAAACACGACGATATATGAGATCATATTCTATTCTGTATTGCTTTTGGTGGAGTTTTGTTCTCTGACGTGGATAGTGGAGCTTTCATCGTTCTTCTGAACGACATCATCAGCACAAACTTCAGATAAAAGTGAAGTGTTCGAATTTCTCCATATGTGTTTCACAGCTTGTTCTGTGCACCTCGATGTTGATCGGTTCTTACTGACCTTAAATTTGTCATTGTTTACTTCTTTCTTTTGGTTGTATCTCCCATTGGTTTGAATTTTGTTCTTATATTTGAAGTTTTTATCTAGAGTTTGTGCTGATGATGTCGTTCAGAAGAACGATGAAAGCTCCACGACCAAACCATCCAGCTCAGAGAACAAAACTGCATCAAAATCATCCACCTGAGCTACAAATCTTCTTCACTATTATGTATTGCTCTTTATAGAAAAGGCTAGAGAAAATTATCTATAGAACAAACAATCCTGTGAATTCAAATAGACAATAAAAAGGAACTTTTTTATACCTGATGTAATGTAACAGACGAAAAAGTTTGACAATCATAGTGCATAATTTATCCGTCAATTGTGTGTGTTATATACTTAACATTGAGCTGCACTATGCATAAGAGATAGTGAGATTATTTACTCTCCCAAACTGAATTAGGTAAACTAGGGTCCGAATTTGAGAGCTTTTGGCTAAGAGAGATGCTTGAAGAACCAGACTACTAGCTTCAAAACAAAATGTACCATCATAACATAGTAACTTAGTCAAAGTTACACAGAAAATGTCATGTAATGCGTAATACAGATAACAAGTAATTAAATTGACCTCAGTCGGATGAATAATTACAATTGAAAAACAAATGAACTGGTATATGTCGATGATGTAATAAGAAGACGAAGATTATCAGAACTATGTGATGCGATCTATATTTAGAAAACAAACGTGGACAGGTCAATACCTTAGTTATTATAGTTATTGTCCTGTGCAATACAAACCTGGTTTGATAAGGTGTCTTTTCAACAGACTCGACAGTATTTGTACCAATGACGCCATTGATGATGATGTTAAGTTGTTAAATAAAACATTAATAGAAAATGGCTATCCTCTGAAATTCATAAATAGATGGAAAGTCCATGGTGCGGTGAGACCTATTGTAGCCTTGGTGGAAAAAAAGCCTGTCTACATCACCTTACCGTTCAGAGGTGATTCAAATAGCCTTTTATTGAAACAAAAACTTAAATCAGTCATCAATAAAACGTATTGCGCAGCAAAGGTCATTATCAAAGAAAGAAAAAGGTGCATGCTTTATCCAAAACCTAAAAGACATTAAAAATGTTGTGTCACATCCCATTGTGTTTACCAAGTTAAATGTGTGTGTGGTCACACATACATAGGGAGGAGCAATCGTGATCTGAATATTAGGGTGTGTGAACATGTACCAAAATGGCTGCAGAAACAAATACAATCAAGTGACCCAATAAGAGCAGAGGATAAACATTCATCATCCTCTATTACTAAACGTATAATTGAAACAGGCCATAAGATTGATCTAAACCCGGCCTTTGTGGTGTTGTATAAAAGTGTAAAAGGGCGTATACTAAGGTTTATTGAAGTCTTAGCCATACGAAAATTCAAACCCCCTTTTTGTGTTCAAAAACAGTTTGTTCTCACCTTAAACCTACCCTGATAATATTGACTGATTATCCAGAGTGATTAGGTTTCAAATTGTGTTCGCATTATTATTATCCTTATCTCCTCTTACCCCATTTCCAGTCTAGTTGACCTTTTATTTTTATATATAAATGCTCTGAACAAGTATATTAAGTGTGATCAGATTGTTCGAAATGTATTGCGCTAATCTATCATCACATAGTTCTGATAGTCTTCGTCTTCTTATTACATTAAAGAAATTTATCAAAGGGACTAATTGTTTTAAATGTGAACTGGTATATCTACAGGACTATATCTATTATTTTTCAAGGAATACTTACGGGTTACAAAACGATCTGATTAAAAAAAAAATAGTAGACATCTGAAATAAATCAAACACCAAGCAACTAAGAAATTGACATGACGAACAAGAATTCAGTATAACCAGCCATTGAAGAGTGAATAATCGAAAACAAAACTGGTTCCCACTAGTCCCTTATGATATTTATACATGTTTATTTTTTGTTGTTGTTAATAATTTCTATATTTTACTTACTTATTAATTATTAGTTACTATGGGACAGCTAACTGTATTCCATCTCTCCTATTATTATTATTATTATTATTATTTCGATTCGCCCATATGTGTTTGGCTTCGGCTGTTAGTCTTTTTAAGAACTAAAACGTTTTTGTAGGATTCTTGGCTTACTGACATCAATTGTATGACCCGACTCTATTGAGTGTAATGCTATCGCTGGTTTGTTCCTGAGCTTTTTTACATCATTTGAGGATTTAAGAATGCGCTTTAAGCAAATTTTGTGTTCATCCACCTTCACATCCAGTTGTCGTGATGTTTCACCTACATATATAGCAATACAATCACTACATTTGATTTCATAAACATAACTTTGTTATTTCTTCTTTTGTATTGGATCTTTAATTCTTACCAGTTGGGATCTTACAGTATTGTCTGATCGAAAGAACACTCTTATATTTTGAAGATCTTTCTGACCTCATATAAAATTCGTTTATGATATGGGATCACTACTGTGTTAACCTATTCTTTCGGTTCATCTTTTACCTTATCGTTTTAGTCTTCATTAATTATTCATTTTATGCATGCTGTGATATGTTTGACTCATATCATACATAAAAATTGTATGCTCTCTTCAAAAATTTACCTATCAGAGGCGGTAAATAGTCAATGAAATTCCTTCTCACACCTCAGATCCACTTACAACTATACACAATCCGTTATCGTTTTACACTTTTCGTTGTACACCAAATGTCTCGTACGCACTACATCAAATACTTACTTTCAACATTGTTAACATGGATTAGATAACCTATTTGGTATACAGTTGCTAACCGGAGAACCATTTACCTATTTATATTCGATTATTTTGATGTTTGATTATATTTCGTTGAAAAGGTTTGGATCAGAATGTTGAACGGAACGTAGGATTTATTTGAAATTCAATCACTGACATTTCTCAAATATATTCTTCCACCTTAATTTACATAATTTCATTTTGGTGGAGTTTTATTCTCTGAGTTGGATGGTTTGGTCGTGGAGCTTTCATCGTTCTTCTGGACGACATCATCAGCACGAACTTCAGATAGAAGTGAAGTGTTCGAATTTCTCCATATGCATTTCACAGCTTGTTCTGTGCACCTCGATGTTGATTGGTTCTTGTTGACCTTAAATTTATAATTGTTTACTTCTTTGTTTTGGTTGTGTCTCCCATTGTTTTGATTCTTGTTCTTATGTTTGTGCATGATTTTTCTGATTGGTTGATAAATTGGATTGATTTCAATATGTTTGTTGATTGCTGATTGACCTGAGTGCCAGGCTTCTAGAAATTCTCTGGTGTTTCTGGAGTTTACTCTGTCTAAGATTTCTACATTTTTCCAATCGAATGAGTGTCCGTAGTTATCCACGTGTATTGACATAAGTGAAGAGATATCATGGCGTTTGACTGCTAATTGATGTTCATGTAGGCGTATGTGGAGGGGGCGTCCACTTTGTCCGATGTAATGTTTGTCGCAGTTGGCACAATTTATTTTGTTAACCATGTTTGATTTGTTTTCCTTTGTTATTTCATCTTTTGGTTTGCATAAGATTGATTGTAGTGATTTTGTTGGTTTGTGTGCCACACCTATCCCGAAGGTTTTCAGCAGTCTCGTTGCGGTTTCTGAAATTCCTTGTATGTACGGTAGGGTGATCCTTTTGTAGATTTTTGTGCTTGACTTGGGTTCTGATGCTGCGTGTGGTTGGTGTTTTTTGATGAAGTTGATTGGGTAGCCGTTCTTCTGAAATATGTCCTTCAGGTATTTCTCTTCATTTCTTCGTGCTGCCAGTGTACTGCAGTGTGTCCTCGCCCTCTTGAACAATGTGTGTACGCAGTTGATTTTGTGAGCTCTTGGGTTGTTGCTGTTGTAGTTGAGAATTTGATCTGTATGGGTCGGTTTCCTATATACTTGAGTTTCCAGTTTTCCTGGATCAGTTCTACTGGTCAATATATCCAAGAATGTTAGTTGGTTGTTTGACTCCTGTTCCATTGTGATCTTGATGTCATTGAAAACGTTGTTGATCAGTTTGTATGTGTTTTCCAGTTCATCTTTTTTGACGATGATGGTGTCGTCTACGTAGCGAATCCAAATTTTTGGTTTGATCACTGGTAATATCGTGGCTTCTAGTCTTTGCATCACTGCCTCTGCGACCAAACCATCCAGCTCAGAGAACAAAACTCCGCCAAAATCATCCACCTGAGCTACAAATCTTCTCCACCATTTCATATTTTCTATCATATAAAAAACCTATTTCGCTGGTTAACATTGTTGTCTTTGATGTTGCGCCATTTGATTGTTCGCATCAATGATCTGGTGAGCAGTCAATCCTAAGTTATATCATATCGTTGCATTTCAGCACTAAACACTAATCCATTCATTTGAAGTCTTAAAACCAACGATTATTAATAAAATAATAACTCATATTACTAGCGAAATCTGCAAAGTAAGAAGTTAGATGAATTGAGACTAGAAAACCTAGATTTTATAATTGAGGATAATAATTTTCACTTTTTGATAAAACTACACTTTTGTGTCCAAGTCAAAGTAGTAAAAGGAGTGTATGTAAGACTGGGGACAACAATCCAATGTAATCTAATTGTTTATTTGTTTTTCTATTTCTAAAACATAAATTCCAGATTCTTAGAGCATCCACTTATCAAAGAGATATTTGTGCTAGTCTCTTATTAGAATCAGGAAATAACGAACGTTTACGATATATTCGATTACATATTGGTCCAGATAAATCACTTTCTGAATTGATTAAAAATCTAATGATGAGACAATTTGTAGAGGAGAGTACTCAACTTTATTTATGCACTGAATACAAAGCAGCTGGTGTACACAATGTTGCAATCTTTGCTAACCAGCTATCTCTGGTATGTTAACTAATATCTATTGTATTCAGTATGTATGAATATTTTTGAACCTGATGAGGTTGATAATAAATAGAAAACCAAATAATTACGAACAAACTGAATCTAGGCAGGTTAAATCGTGGATTTATTCTGTAAGCATAAACCCTTTCTAGTATGGATGACAACTAAAATAATAATTAGACAAAGTTGGCGAAAGGCATACAAATGAAGAGTGATTCGTGAGACCTTTTGTCCCAATTTTAACGAAAAGTTCCACAATCTTGGAGTGTCGAGTGTATGGAAGATGTTAAACTAAAACTACATTTAAGATTGATATTAATTGATCCTTTTTAACTATGCAGACTGACTGACTTAACTATGCAGTCTAGTCTGAGCTTCTACAGAGAAATAATCCGAGTTACCACACATAGATTAAATCACCAGGCATTTATGAATTGCTTAATGTGTGAGAGTCATTTGACATAAACTTTATCCGAATTGTTTTAGGTGAATAAATGTGTGAAACAAGTTACCCATGAAGCTTTTCGAGGCAGTACATCTACACAGGGAATAAAAATTTGAGTGAATTGATCAGTCAGTCAGTCAGCTACAACGTAGGACCAGGCACATATGTGCATCGGTCCAGGTTGCCATACCTCATTAGCACAGCAAGATGAACACCGGATTCATAAAAGTAGTTAATTCAGAGGTGGTAATATATAAGGAGAGATTGCAATAAGGATATAGTATAGGAAGAAAGAATTAGTTCGTAGAAAGA
Source organism: Schistosoma mattheei (assembly GCA_944470405.2). NCBI lineage: Eukaryota > Metazoa > Platyhelminthes > Trematoda > Strigeidida > Schistosomatidae > Schistosoma > Schistosoma mattheei. The sequence continues at coordinate 87,933,141 of OX103943.1, forward strand.
AAGATATGAAGTGATTTTAATCTCTTAGTTTAAGGGAAGACAGGGAGTGTATACACCGACGCCATTGTGATCGATTCTGAGCCATGTCACCAAGAGTCTCCAACCATTGGTTACGAAAGTCACGCGGACCCCAACCAAGTAGTCTGCATCTACCAACATGGCTCAGACTAGAAGTTAGTGACTTCAGGCACTGATGCCACGTTTTGGTTTGGCCGCCCCTAACTTTCTTCCAACCATCCCCTACACCGGTTAGCATTGCACGTCGTGGTAATCGGTGTTCAGGCATACGTAACACGTGGCCCAACCATCTCAGTCGATGAAGATTCATAACCTCATCAACTGATTTACCATCATTCCCTAATACCCTGCGTCTAACCTCACTATTACTTACCCGGTGATCCCAGCAGATGCCAGCAATATTTCTAAGGCATCTGTGGTCAAATACTAGTAGCTTACGGGTGTCTTCTACTCTTAAGGCCATGTTTCGCTGCCGTAAATTAAAACAGAACGGACTGCCGCGCAGTATACTCGTCCTTTTATTGATAGACGGATATCTCGCCTCCGCCAAAGGTGACGTAAGTTGGCAAAAGCCAAACGAGCTTTTCGAATCCGTGCTGAGATTTCGTCAGACACCAACCCATTAGGGCTGATCAGACTTCCAAGATAAGTGAAGTTGTCAACGCGTTCGACTACTTCACTCCCTATCCTTAGTTCAGGTGTTGACGCAGACCAGTCCTGAAGCAACAACTTGCATTTAGAGGGAGAGAAGCGCATCCCAAACATTCTGGCATTGTTGCTTAGTGCTACCAGAAGACTCTGCATTTTGTCAGCGTCTTCACCAAACAGGACTATGTCATCTGCGTATTCTAAGTCGATAAGTGGACCTCCTGGAAGGAGATCAATACCCGAGAATTCAGTCGACGAGAGTGTTATTTCCATCAATAGGTCTATGATGAAGTTAAACAAAAATGGAGAAAGTGGGCAGCCTTGACGGACACCACTTGAGGTTGCAAAAGTAGATGACAGTTCGCCATAAGCCCTGACTCGACTAGTAGTGTTCGAGTAAAGAGCCTTCACAAGGTTTATGTACTTCTGAGGTACGCCTTTCAATGACAGACACTGCCACAGAGTCTCGCGGTCTACAGAGTCAAATGCTGCTTTTAAGTCAAGAAAGACCACCATCGTCGGACGCCGATAGTATGCCTGTGTTCTAGAACCTGACGAATGGTGAATATGTGGTCGATGCAGCCACGACCAGGTCTAAAGCCAGCTTGGTTCTCTCGTGTTTGTAGTTCACGAGTCTTAGTTAGGCGTTTGATAATTATCGAGGCCAGTATTTTAGATACTATGTTTGTTAAACTAATCCCTCTGTGGTTGTCACAGGATGATTTTGACCCTTTCTTATATATTGGGACGATAAGTGATTGCGACCAGTCAGATGGGATAACGTCTAATTCCCAGATCTTAGCTAAAATATTAGTCAACCTAATCGCTAAAATTGGACCACCATCCTTAAAGACCTCTGGAGCCAATCCATCTGGACCAGCTGCCCTTCCTCGTTTCAGATTAACTATAGCCTTCTCAACTTCAGCAAGAGTTGGGGGACCTACTTCAATGTTCCATTCACACTGTCTGGGAATGGAGGGTAGTTGTAGAGTAGCTGAAGGCCAGCTGAACTGTTCTCTAAAATGTTCCGCCCATCGTTCTAAACGTCTGGACTGGGAGCAGATGAGAGTATCTCTTTTTCCGAAATAATCTCACTTACACTTGACTTATTAATTCCAGTTTCTTTTATTAGTCTGTAAAGCTGTCTTGTGTTCCCTATAGTCGCCGCCTTTTCCATCTCTTTTGCTTTCGTTACCCACCACTGCTCACGGTCGTTCCTTAGACTTTTTCTTAACCTAGATCTGATTTGTTTACGCTCTTCATCATGTTCAGAACCTGATGGGACGAGTTTGCGAGAATCCATCAGTGTGACAGACCTTGAAGAAATCCACTGGTTCCTTGTAACTCTGTGGTTTAAGTCACTAATAGATGTCACTGCTGTTTCCACAGCTGATTGTATGCCCTTCCAAGCAACATCTGGGTCAGCCTCGTCTTCACAACTACCTAAGTGTGACCTCAGTTGTTCCTGGAACCTACTTTTGGTTTTCTCGTTACTCAACTCAGTTCTAATGGGTCTTTTTAATGTGGCTTTTTTGCGTCCAGTGAGGCGCAAGCAGATGCGTGCCCGTATTAGGGCATGGTCGGAGTCCAAGCAGGTACTCCAGAATGAGCGACAATCTTCTACCGACCCTCTCCAACGATGACTGATGGCAATATGGTCTATTTGAGTCCATCGTTGGTTTGGTGTAGGGGGTCGCCATGTTAGACGATGTCTCTCCTTATGCTTAAAATTTGTGTTTGCTAAAAATAAACGATTGTCTGAGCATAGCTGCAGCAGACGATCACCATTATCTGTTCGCTGTGTCGGAATACTAAAATATCCACCTAAATGCCTTTCTGTTTGGTTTAAACTGCCTATCTGAGCATTAAAATCACCTGCTACGAGTACTATGTCTGAGCGTTTAGCTTTCTGAAGAAGTTCGGACAGCTTTCTGTAAAATTCATCTTTCACTTCATCTGAGCTGCAGTCAGTGGGAGCGTAGGCAGAAACGACAAAAAGGCAACGACGTGTGTCCCTATCCTTCCGAGTTCTTACGTAGCCGTTCAGCCGAACAGCACATAGACGACTGTTGACGGGGATCCACTCTAGCAGTGCTTGTTCGGCCCTCATGCTTAGTGCTATGCCTACACCTGCCAGTCCACGAGAACTTGCCATCGGGTCACCAGATACACGAAGGGTGTATCTCGTTGGCTCTCCGTTTGCCGAGGTGAGGTCAAGTGAATGACCACACTGGAATCCTGTATGCGTGTTTCGGAGACACAGCATACATCAATGGAAAGAGACTCTAGGGTTTTAGCCAAGGAAGCCTGCTGACCGATTTGACATAGGGTGCGTACGTTGAAGGCTCCAATGTGTAGTTTGGAGCGAGGTTTCAGTAGACCTGGGACAGTGTTTTGCGCACTAGAATCGTTGGCTATGGTGACACTTGAGGTGGAAGCCGAGAGAGGAAATTTAGAGTTGAAAGTCGATGTAGGAGGAATAATAGGAATTGAAGAGGGAGGTTGATTATGAATACAGTGGTCTTGAGTGCTGTTAGAAGTATGAGGGCGGTTATCACTTCCCGGTTGCCCACACCGTGGAAGGGTTGTTCTGGAGGTACCTGAAAAGGAAATTGGATTAGAGGTGGTCTTAGTGACCTGAGAGCGTGACCGCAGTGCCCAAGGGACAACTGCTTGAGGTCGGTCACACACGACCTTGTTATGGGTAATTTTTGTGTTAGCTCCGTACTTATTGAGACCTTACCGCCGGAGACGGATATCCGTGGGATAAGGCGAGGTGTGCATTTTTAGGGTCGACCTTTTCTAACCCCACCCCTCCTTGTGGGAAGGCAGCATCGCTGTCATGCTGGTTGTCTGAAGGAAACACCTTACTGCTGTCACACCTCTGTACAGTCAGCAGTACGACTTCGCCTTCGGACCTTGGGTTTGTTGCTTTTAGTCTTACCGCTCTTCAACCGACCTGTCTGACATGGTAGGACCTTGAGGAACGGTTGTTCCAGCCAGTATAGCTCGGTTGCTTCATCACGATAGGCAAGCCCGACCACCACGTCAAGGTAGCAACAACGGTCGGGGAGTGAATTGATACCTAGGAAGAAATGCCCTATTTTGAAACTACAATTTAATTGGGAAATATTTAATCAACGTGCTACATAGTAGACCAGCGAATGCGATTAGCAGGACTTTTTACACAGATAGTCCTCATTAGCACCTTTTTAGTCGACTAGTAGACCCTGAACAAATGAAAAATAACATATCTTATTTCGTCTTCTCGACATATATCTGCAAAATCCAAGTCCAATTAAGCCAGTCAGCTGTACAAGGTAAAGTGAGTAAAATTACCAAATAGTCATGAACACCCAGCTATCTAGAAGCAATTTGGATCTATAAAATCATCACCATAACTACAACAGGCTCTGTTATGGTATTCCTACGCTGTTTATAAATTTGTTTATACTTTTCAAATATCGTCTCATTATCATGTTCTTTTAATTCCCAGAAACATTTCGTCAATACAGGATTCGAGATGGTTGAATGTGGTTCAAAGCTGTATGAAGTATGCGGAAATAGTTGGTTTAAGAACCGGTGCCTAATGGTCAGAACAATCACGGCTGGGGACTGTCGATCACCTTGATACTTTTAAACACTAAAACCCGATTGCATTTTTCAAATATTGTCAATATTATAAATCTGACTAAAACTAATAAATTACTTAACTCAATTTCGAGAAACAATATTTTTTAGGAAACAAGTCATGCTATGTTATTTTTTATTGCTTGATAGTCATTCTATGACTTAATCCCATCAGTCAGTTAGCTAAAACATAGGAACAGGTACATACATACATCGGTCCAAGTTGCCTACAACCATCGGCTACGATAGTCGCGCGTACCCCAACCAAGTAGTCTACATCTACCAACATGGCTCAGACCAGAATTTAGTGACTTCAAGCACTGATGCCACGCTTTGGTTTGACCGCCTCTAACTTTCTTCCAACTATCCCCAACACTAATCAGCATTGAGCGTCGTGGTAATCGGTGTTCAGGCATACGTAACACGTGACCCAACCATCTCAGTCGATGAACATTCACAACCTCATCAACTGGTTTACCATCATCCCCTGATACTCCGCATCTAACCTCACTTTTACTTACCCGGTGATCCAAACAGATGCGAGTAATATTTCTAAGACATCTGCGATCAAATACTGGTAACTTACGAGTATCCTCCACCCTCAGTGGCCACGAACAGCTGCTCAGTATACCTGTCGTTTAATTGATATATGTACATCTCTCCTTCGTCGTGTGGTAACGTAAGTTTGCAAATGACAAACGAGCTTTTCGGATCCGTGCTGAAATTTCGTCTGACACCAACCCATTTGGGTTGATCAGATTTCCAAGATAAGTGAAGTTGTTGACGCAGGCCAGTCCTCAAGCAATAACTCGCACTTAGAGGGAGAGAAACGCATTACAAACATCCTGGCATCGTTGCTCAGTGCTACCAAGACTGAATTTTATCAACATCTACGACTATAGTCGGATGTCTGTTCTACAATCTGTCGAAAGGAGAATATTTAGTCTACATATACACGTTTACGTCTAGAATCCTCCTGATTTTCTCGGGTTCGCTCTTCGCGAGCTCTAGTTAGACGTCGAAGTATTACTAAGGCTAATATTTTAGACACTATATTAGTTAAAGTGATTCTTCTGTGATTGTCACAACAGAATTTTTCCTTTCTTATAAACTAGGACGATCAGCAATCAAGGTCAGGCAGATAGGAATATATCCAGTTCCTAGATTTTAGCTGCACTTCCAGTTAATTTAATTGTTAAAACTGTGTGATGACTGCCCTCATACTTCTAATAGCACTCAACACCACCTCATTCATACTATAAAACTGGACCAGGAGTTGATCCGTCAAGCTCTGCTACTCTCCCTAGCTCAAGATTACTTGTCGCTTTTCCAACCTTATTAGGAGTTAGAAGGCTTAGATTAGTTTGCCATTCAGGTTTATTTATTTATCTATTTGAACACATAAATATTGGTACAAGAGGGCACCATATTTGTTTGTGTGAGCTGTGATACTGCCCGGGTGCCCAAACCGAAGCAGGTGGTCATCTTAGGGGGCCACACCCCGAGCCTTTGACCTAAAAGTCTAACCCACAAGGCAGTGGAGCATCGTAAAGAGATGCAGTCCCATGGTAGCCGGTGACCAACGATTGGTTGATACGCCATTTGTTCCCGCAGGATACTGGAGTCCATGTGCACTATTGGTTTGGATCCGGTTAAAGCGCCGGACATTCGCTTTTCGTCCTCTCATTTTCGTAACAACACCCCCGCCACGAGAAGGCAGTGATTTGGACTTCCCTGGCAGAGGCCATCCAGGTTGCTTGAAGATAGTGAGTAACTGAAGTGTGGCAAAAGGCCAGTCGGACTGTTCTTTAAAGTATTCTGCCCATCAGCTTAGCCTCCTAGACTGACCATGAATAACAGTTCCGTCTTTTTCCAAGGTAGTTTCATTAGCAACCGGATTTTCAATACTCGTTTCCTTGATAAGACTGAAAAAAGTTATCTACTGCTACCTATCAATGATGCCTTTTACATCTATTCTGCTTTTGTCACCAACCACTTATAACGATTATTACGTAGACTTTTTATCAAATTACATTCAAGTTGCCTTCGCTCCTCATCGAGTTCAGAGCCAGGCGGGGTGAATTTCGGAGCATCTACCAGTTCTATAAACGCCACTGAAATCCAGTTAATTTTCCTACCCTTTAGGTCTATGTTACTAGTAAACATCACTGCTATTTCCACAGCTTTTCGGGTATCTAAGCACAATCTAAAGCGAAAAAACACTATTAAAGTCAACGTAGTGTCTAGAATAAATCTAAATTCGTAAAAATTGCTGCATTGGTCAGACATATGGAATTCAAGAAAATAAAAGTAACAGCGTCAAATTCATATTGGAATTACTGATAGTAGAAGAGTTAGGCACAGTTTGAGAAAGAACAAACTAGAACAAAATTTATGAAGTCATATTCAGATGCGAAATTTATAGAATCACACTGAGATTGTGTTATATATTATCTCACAACGGCTAATAACACTACCAAGCTAATTGAAGTATTCAACGCGTTCTAATAATCTACTACGCAGATAAGTTCTTAATTAACATTCTGTATTCAGATGGTTAGAAACGCATTACAAAACACTTTCGGACTGTTAACCACGGTATTGGAAAGGCTGAGATTAATAAACTTGTCCTTTGAACAAAACTGTTGCCTGCACACTCCAAGTACGTGAAACTCCTGGTACTTCAGGAGCGATCTGAAACAACAACACAACGGTCAGAACTGACAACTGCCTCCGAAGTGAGAACGCGGCGCACTGGCACAACAGAGATATATTTTAAAATTGAAAGACGCTGTCATATTACAAAAAGGGAAAACTTATTACAAAATAGTTTCATCTATCGTTTTGCAGGTTTAGCTTCCGTAGAGCTTGTTCCTCTTTATCCAGTGCATTTACTCTCTGTTGTCCGGCAATACGAAAAACAGACTCGTGTTAGCAACATCACATGTAATGATTTTGCTGTTACATTACCTCCTCTCTCCAAGAGGCACCATGCTCAGTGCCAGGTTGTGGACATGGGTATGCTACCTCGGCTTCTGACGGCACTTCATAATGGCTGACGGCAGTCGGGGGTTGGCAAACTAGGGGTGTCCATGGCAAAACGTGACGAAAACTACGATGAACCACCGGTCGTTCCAGGAAACGTAGCAGCCAGCACAATGCCCCGTCAACCCCCACTGTTAGGAGTATCGTCAGACTATGATATCTGGAAAATCAGAGTAATGACATGTCTACGTAGAGTTCCAACAGCGGAACACTTCGACTACCTTCTGTCCTACTTAGATGACGAAGCAGCGAAACGAGTGACAGCTAACGGCTTTACTGTGTGCAACTCACCATCTCAAAATTGGAAGATTTTAGATGAATGTTTTTCGTTGAAGGTGGATACCCAGCAGACGGCCATCCAATTTTTATCGCGCCATCAGAAACCGCATGAAAGCCCCATCGATTATCTTCCCTCATTACGGCAGATAGCAACCCAAGCATTCCCTAGTCTGGACATCTCGGGGCGAGAAGAAATTATACGCTCTCATTTTATCGAAGGACTGCTGCCTGACGCATTAAAAGAACATCTCCTACGAGTGCCACCGGTTGACACAGCCGATTTGAAACGAACAGCACTTCGGTTTTTAACTGCAGAAAAACTGTCAGTTCCATCGGGGACCTATCGACCAACAGTGATGACTGTGGAAGAAGCCACCGAGTCTAGTCGACAAGACAGTTTTCAAAGTGCAGCAGCTATTAGAGAGTCCCCTGGCCGGAATATCAGACGAGGGCAGCCGACTTCCATGTGGAACAGACGGTCATCAGGGAACAACTATCGGGATCGTCAAATAGAATGCGTCTACTGCAGACGGTTTGGCAAAAATGCCAAGAGATGCGACCATAATCGCGTCCAGAACAGAGGTAAGCCGTATCGTTGTCATCTATTTTCTTGTTATGTTAATCATGTAAGCCCCGTTAATATTAAAGGTAGAGTGCACAATACTGAGATTGATATATTGTTAGATACGAGAGCTTCAGTATCCCTTATCACGTAAGACCTCTTGCAGAAACTCAACCACAAGACTCGGCGGAAACAATGCTCCTCTACATTAATTACGGCAAGCGGAGACCCCTTGAAAGCGTGTTCCAAGATAGGGTTAGAGTTAACGATAGACAAGAATCCTTTTCAACATTAATTCTTGGTTTGCTCCACACTGACTTGGGACGTGATACTCGGGGTTGATTTCATGTTAAAATACCAGGTTTCTAGGCACATGGATAGGTCGGAAGTGAAAATTGGTGGAGTTGCAGTGCACCTACAACTCCATGAAATGCCAACTGAACCTGTAGCCCATGTGGGGATTTCTAAAATTGTACGTCAGGTACAAAATAATAGAATAATATCGATAGAACAATGAGAAGACGGAGTTGATCTGAAAAATGTGATGTATCTGCGCTATACATTTCGAACAATCTTGTCACACATATACTTGTCAAGGCATTTTTATATGAAAATGTATAACGCAAATACATCACAGTTTTCAGATCAACTCTGTCTTCTCATCGTTCTATCGAAATTTATAAAAGGGACTAATTGCTTTAAATAGAATAATAAGCGAAGACGACCGTCGAGCAACCAGTGCTGTGCTTCAACAGTTTAGTGTTGTGTTTGAGGAGAGTATATCCGGAAACCGGACGACAACAGTTCAACACTCTATTTTTACAGGGGATCATTTGCTTCTTCGACAGCCACCTTGTAGGGTACCGGTACACTATCGACCACAACTAGATGGAATGATAAAAGATATGCTAGACAAAAAGATTATAGTTTCCTCATCATCTCCCTGGGCATCGCCTATGTTTTAGTGCGTAGATTACCGACGTCTTAATGCTATAACTAAACGTGATTCTTTTCCACTTCCGCGGATAGACGCTACATCAGATGCCATGAAAGGCGCTTGCTGGCTTTCGACTGTAGACTTAGCGTCAGGGTATTGGTGGGTGGAAGTTCGACCTCAAGATAGAAAGAAAACAGCATTCATAGTACCCAATGGTCTATATGAATTTCAAGTGATGCCTTTTGAGCTAACGAATGCTAAAGCTACATTTCAAAGATTGATGCAAACAGTCTTACAGAACATAGTACCCCACAAATGCCTGATATATCTTCATGACATCATTGTTTGTGGCAGCACTCCCAAACAACACAATGCTAACTTGAAAGCGGTTCTTCAGTGCCTTAGACGACGCAACTTGAAGGTAAAACCATCCAAATGCCGACTGCTACAGAGAGAAGTAATCTTCTTGGGACACTGTATCACTGCAGATGGGGTAGGCACAGACTGAGAAAATACGCGTGCCATTGTTAATTAGCCGCAACTAAAATCACCAGAAGACGTCCGTAGTTTTCTGGGGCTCGCTTCTTACTACAGACGCTTTGTTCGCGATTTTGCATCATTGGCAGCACCTTTGCATCGGCCGACACACAAAGGACGAAAGTTTTTATGGACCGTTGAGTGTCAACAAACGTTCTATGTTTTAAAGGCACGACTAAACTCCCCACCCATATTAGCCTTCCCAGACACCTCAGCAAATGGAGGCGAATTTATATTTGATACAGATGCTAGTTATTCGGCTATTGGCGCAGTTTTATCACAAGTAGCTCGAGATAGACTGGAGAGTCATCGCGTACCCTAGTCAACGACTAGACAAGAACGAAGCAAGATATTCCACAATGCATCGAGAGATGTTGGCGTTGGTAAAATCCTTGCAGCACTTCCATCACTATCTATTGGGTCGACTTTTTCGTGTGCGCACGGACCACCGTGCACTCCAGTGGCTTCGTTCCTTTTTCGAACCAGAAGGACAAGTAGCACGCTGGCAAGAGCGGTCACAAGGGTTCGATGTCACATGCGAGTATAGACCGGGAAGCCGACATACAAACGCGGATGCTCTGTTACGCATACCTCAGTCCCCCGATACCATTAATGCTATTCTTAGTACAGCCTTGGAGACCGATTGGCCTTTCTCTGCAAGCAGCAGTGCAGGACTTACAGCTTATTTATCAAAGAAAGCTACATGGAAGTAGTAAGCCACCCATGAGGGAGCTAAAAGATCAATCCGTAATAACTCGTCGTATTTGCAGTAAATGGAGCAACCTGAAGTTATATGGTAACACACTATTCTTAATCAATGAGTCGAGACAACCCCTGTTAATAATTCCGCGGATGAAGGTCCAGAGTATTGTGGAACAGGTGCATCGTGAACTCGGTCATTCTGAAGAACGTAGAACTGAATACGCAGTCCGCCAGCGATTTTGGTGGCCATCCATACATGAAGATGTAAAGGAATACTGCAAAAATTGTAGCACATGCTACGCCACCAAGTCACTGCAACAAATACCTCATGCACCGTTAGTTCCAATGAAGACAGGAGGTCCATATCAACGAGTTAGTATCGACATTATAGGGCCACTTACAACGTCGAAGAGCGGAAACCGCTATATACTGATAGTGGTGGACTATTTCAGAAAATGGTGAGAAGCCGTTCCCATTCCACAACAGGATACACTCACAGTTGCACGAACTTTTATTGATCATTTGGTACCTCGGTACGGCGCTCCAGTCTCACTTCATTCTGATCAAGGTGCAGCTTTTGAAAGCCACCTCGTCGCCCAGGTATACTAGTTATTGAGATTCCGGAAAACACACACCACTGCGCACCATCCAGAAGGTAATGGCTCAGTAGAAAGAACGAACAGAACCATCAAAGCCTTCCTTCAATCGTTCATCAATAACTCGAATGAATGCTGGGACGATGCAATACCCCAGTGCTTCCTAGCTTATCGCGCTTCAGTGCGCAGGTTTTTCACCCGCTACCCTACTTTTCAGGCATGAATTATGCTTACCTGTGGAGATACAAACGCCGTCGCTACCATGTGAGGCCCAAGACCATGTGCCATATATCCGTAGTCTTCGCAGCTATCTAGCCGACGCATATCGCCTGGTTAAAGCCGACCTAAAAAATGCCAGCAAACACCAAAAGGATGTGTATGACCGACGAGAAAATCGGCCCGCATATAAAACCGGAGATCGTGTTTGGCTGCACCGCCCGGTAGCTCCACCAGGTATATGCAGCAAATTCCACCGACCGTGGCAAGGACCCTACGAAATTGTGTTTATTTGATCCCCTACTACGTTTGCCCTACGTAACATTCAACGTGTTATAACAGCACGCTTTAATCAGCTGAAACCGGACCGAGCATCGTTGCACTTAGATACCCAGTTTGTCGACCCCCCGACTGCCATCAGCACTCTGCCTATAACAGTAACGGGGCATACATGATTAACATAACAAGAAAATAGATGACAACGATACGGCTTACCTCTGTTCTGGACGCGATTATGGTCGCATCTCTTGGCATTTTTGCCAAACCGTCTGCAGTAGACGCATTCTATTTGACGATCCCGATAGTTGTTCCCTGATGACCGTCTGTTCCACATGGAAGTCGGCTGCCCTCGTCTGATATTCCGGCCAGGGGACTCTCTAATAGCTGCTGCACTTTGAAAACTGTCTTGTCGACTAGACTCGGTGGCTTCTTCCACAGTCATCACTGTTGGTCGATAGGTCCCCGATGGAACTGACAGTTTTTCTGCAGTTAAAAACCGAAGTGCTGTTCGTTTCAAATCGGCTGTGTCAACCGGTGGCACTCGTAGGAGATGTTCTTTTAATGCGTCAGGCAGCAGTCCTTCGATAAAATGAGAGCGTATAATTTCTTCTCGCCCCGAGATGTCCAGACTAGGGAATGCTTGGGTTGCTATCTGCCGTAATGAGGGAAGATAATCGATGGGGCTTTCATGCGGTTTCTGATGGCGCGATAAAAATTGGATGGCCGTCTGCTGGGTATCCACCTTCAACGAAAAACATTCATCTAAAATCTTCCAATTTTGAGATGGTGAGTTGCACACAGTAAAGCCGTTAGCTGTCACTCGTTTCGCTGCTTCGTCATCTAAGTAGGACAGAAGGTAGTCGAAGTGTTCCGCTGTTGGAACTCTACGTAGACATGTCATTACTCTGATTTTCCAGATATCATAGTCTGACGATACTCCTAACAGTGGGGGTTGACGGGGCATTGTGCTGGCTGCTACGTTTCCTGGAACGACCGGTGGTTCATCGTAGTTTTCGTCACGTTTTGCCATGGACACCATCACCACCCGAACATGCAGTCTTCAGTCTTCAGTAATAAGGATAGGAGGTCTGTCGACCTATATTAATCCTTGCAGTTTGTAATACTATGGAGATCCAATCTCGTTTTGAATATATTAACAGATGGTGCTGATATTACGTGTTCCGGTAGAGAATTCCAGTCATTCACTACTCGGTGCGAGAAACGGAACTCTAAACGTAAACGGTTTGATCTCGGTTTTTGAACTTTCTTCGAATGTCCTCTCAAATGATCAGTCCTAGACGGAAGCAAGTGGTATCAGCCCCATCAGTGAATACTTTCAAGGAAAAGCTGGACCTTCACTGGAAAGCAATGTGTCAGGATTAACACAGGTTCATCAACCTACTATCCTTATTACTGAAGACTGAAGACTTATAGCACGGGCAACGCTCCTCGGTATAGTCCACTGATGGGGGTTGCAAGCACTTGAAGGTCAAACTGTCGCAAAATGACTGGTGCGTCACATCGACAATTCGTGAAAATTTTCAGAAGCGGTCTAATCAAGACATTTTTAGATTTGAATGGAGTTCAGCCACACCATGTCTGATAACGTCCATTCTTCAAGTAACGAAGACAATGCCATCGTGATGATGCATGATATAGAACGAAGTTTTTGCGCTCTATTTAAAAGGACAGTGGTATTGTTTCTCCTTGAGTTAATTAACTGTTTTGATCGTAAATTACGCATCAAAACTACCGTTTACACTTTAATTGCATCTACCCCAGTTAAAGTGATATTGTATTGAGTGTTTCGATTTTGCTTTTGTGTATTTATCGCATCGAAGCATACTTGGTCGACTTTTGCTTGATTTATTTAGTTAAGGTTTGAGAATCCTTTTACATATCCTGTTTTTGTCACCGTTCCAGTTGATTTTCAAGATGGCTATATCTGCTCATAAATGTGGACAACCATATTGCTTATTTCCCGTGGAGGAGGGGATGCAATGTGGTGAGTGAAATAAGTGGTTCCATAAGATGTGCACCTGATTAAGCCCCACTGCATATAAAAGATGCTCAAAGCCCAACTCTCATTGGCTTTGTAGTCTTTGTCGCTCGAGCCAAACATTACTTATCCAGGAAGAAATTAGTCTCCTGGTGTTGGCTAATAAGAAGGTTGATGAGGGCCATACTGGTAACATTGGTACTGATGGCGAAGATTGCGTTAGTGTCGTTAGTGCTGTCACGGCGCAAGCCAGACATCTAACTGTGTAACCCGCAATTAAACCGTCTATCCCGAAACAATCAATGAGCGACACCTCATTAGATATTGGTGGCCATGTTGCTACAGCAGCAACCGGTGACCCAGACAAAACAATTACTGTCCCGAGTGGTTATAATGTGGATGCTACAACTAATGGAATATGGATGACACGGAAACGCAGAAGAGTAGGGAAGACAGCTAAAACTAATGACCGTTTACTTGATAAGTCCTTGGTGGACTCTCAGACCACTCCGCTAAAGTCCTATAGTAAAGCTTCGTCTAACACTGTTGTGAGTCACTCGCTCGACTCCCAGGATTCTGTTACAATAAAAACTAATCGTAAGATTATCGAAAAACGCGCTAAAAACTCGTGATTCAAATATTCGTATCCGACCAGATTGGCCGCTTGAGGATCAAATCAATTGGAAGAATGCCCCTACGGAGTTGAGAACTCGCAAGTTAAATGGCGAGATTAACCTTACCATTAAGGGTTTTCGGGTAGTCAGGTCTTGGAAGCCAATGCTTCCGAGGCCTGTATGGGTAGAACGATTGATTTCCAAAACACCTTAAGTGTGTGCTACACGAACGCTCGTAGTCTTAGAAATAAAACGTCCGAGCTAAGTCTGATGGTGCAAGAATTATGTCCCGATATAATCGTTGTTACAGAAACTTGGTTCACAGTAGATATAGACTGTTCTCCTTTCATTGCTGGTTATATCTGTATCAGAAGTGATAGAGTTTCAAGTCGCAAAGGGGAGGTATAATATTATACGTTAGGGATCACTTTCGTATACAATCAACCATATCGGAGGCTCATATCAGTGGCACATGTGAGGTTGCATGTTGTAAGATTAAATCTAGAAATGGGTTAGTGACTATAGGGGGAATATACCGTAGTCCGTTTTGTCTTGCTGACGACTTTATCCTAAGACACATCTGTTCTTGGAGTATGGCAGAATGTTGTCTCATCATTGGGGACTTCAACGCACCGCATATCAACTGGATAGAGCTTACAGCTCCAGGTAGTGGTTTCGATAGCGACCTTTTATCTACCGTTATTCAGTGTGCACTTGTACAATGTATCACAAAACCGAAACGTATTGATTTCAATCATGATCCGTCACTGCTGGACCTCGCCCTCACCCACCACTCTGAGGATGTCTTTGATATCCAGCACCTTCCCCAACTAGTGAACAGTGATCACGTAATTCACTTTAAGTTTAGGACACATGGTATACAATTCGTATCTGCTCCACCCCGTCCCAATATCTGGCGAGCTAATATTCCGGAAATCAGAAACTGTGCTATCTCGACCTCTTGGTCGGTCGACGCGGATGGATTGGTCAAAGATGAATGGAATAAGTTTAAGGCTACATTCGAGTCCGTAACGTCACCATTTATCCCATGGTCAGCACGTAAGCTATCACATTGCCCTCCATGGATTAATAAGGAAACCCGGAAGCTGTTAAGGCGTAGGAAACATTTCTGGGACTTATTCTTGTTGACAGGTCATGCACCATTTAAGCGTGAGTATAAAAATTCCGTAATATCTGTAAGAAAACCATAGCCATATCCCGTACCACTTACGAACGACAGTTAGTATATGATAGCCGTACTTGTCCGAAACGATTGTTTTCGTATGTTGAAACGTGGTGATGGTATTCCCCCGTTACTGTTACACGAAAATTCAGAATTACTAGCTGAATCAGATCGAGCAAAAGCTGAGACTTTTTCAGACTATTTTAGCGAAGTCTTCTCTACGTTTATTGTAACAAATACTTGTCCCACTCACACCGAGATACCAACCATTGAATCTGTACAGGTGACTGAGGAAACTGTCCTTCCGTTGATAACTAACCTCAAACCTGGTAAGATACCGCGCCCTGACGAGTTACATCCACGGTTGCTGTCATCTCTTGCGGACATTATTTCAAAACCGCTCGCGTCACTCTTCAACATGTCCCTTTCACTCGCTCAACTCCCTAGAGATTGGAAGGACGCTATAGTCAGTCCTATACTTAAGGACACGAGGTGACCTTACGCTGGCATTTTGTATCTTTAATTATGATTTTGGTGTTAATATGTTTTATCTTTTTGCTCCCTCCAGCACTAATGATCTCCGAGGTCATAGCAAGAAGGTTCATAAACCACGATCTAATAACCTTAGAGTGGGGTGCCGTTTTTCTCATACAGTAGTCAGTGACTGGAACGCCTTACTTGAACAAGTGGTATCAGCCCTATCAGTGAATATTTTCAAGGAGAAGCTGGACCTCCACTGGTAGGCAATCTATCAGGATTAACACAGGTTCACTAACCCACTATCCTTATTACTGAAGCCTGGATCTTCAATGATATTGTGTTATCTCGAAAATTTACAATTTGGAACAATTTTGAGACCTGTTTGAGAGATGCACATCAGGTGATATGACTTCTGTGGTTAATAATTATTTTTTTAGTATATGCATACTAAGTACGTTGTGTCAGTATGCAAAAAGAACAGTGATGATCCAACTCTAAAATACTTTTTCGTGAGATATGTCTGTACATATGAACGTAAACGCAGTTCGTCAGAATCAGATGCTTGTGTTCAGGATGTAGATGATGATAGTAATCATCATTCTTCTGAAGAGCATACAACTTCTAACTCGCCAACACAACCTAAACAAAGGAGATGACGTCGGTCATCTACGTATGCCTTGCTTCAAATGAATTTGTCCTTCAGGTCGAAATATTGACATTGTCAATCTGGATTTTGGGTACGGGCAGTAAATGGTGAGCTGAAAGCCACCTCTGTTAAAACCGTGCACAACCGTCCTTGCACAGAAGGATATATTTCTGTCGATCCATCGAGACGACAGTTGACGTCAAGTGAACGCTTATATATATCTACTGAGTAACACACCAACTTGTAGCTTACGGCATATGATTTCTTGGAAGTTCAATAAACAGTTTACCAAGGACGATATCGCCAAAATGAGTTCACAGTTATACCCAGGTTGTTCAACTCACATTGTAATTAAATGAGTTTAGACACTAAAAATATCAATGACGTCTTACAGCGTGTTCAAGCGAACACTCAAGCAAAAGTATTCAATGAAAATGGGAACGTATCTATGATTTGCTTCAGCCGCAGGGAGCAAATAGTTGTTTACCACGCGTTCCCGGAGGTATTATGTATTGATTCGACTTATCAGACCAACAAAGTTGAGTAAGTAACGATTAATAATAAATTTATATTAAAGTTTTTCACTGTTCCAGCTAGTGGTGACTGATAGTCTTGGGCAAGGGCACACTGTTATGTATGCTCTTTGCAGTCAAGAAAGACGCGAAGATGTCGAAAAACTATTGGAATGTTTTAAAGACATAATGTGCGGTACTTATGGTACACGCACTTTCGTTATGGTTTCGGCGACGACCAAAATTTTAGCAGTGCAGCTTACGCACAGTCATTCTAACATAATACTTTGTTCATTCTATGTTATAAGAGCATTTTTCAGGAAGGTATGTATTAGCTGTACAAATTATTTTCTGTAGTTCCGAAATCCTGATGTACGCAAATGCTTGGAACAGCTTGTGAAGACTAGACCGTCTGATATGTGAGCTTCGCTTTTCATAACACATTATATTCAAATTTACTCGGAAGTACGAACATCTAAGGACGCATTTCCCACGGGCGTATGATTACATAAAAGATTACTGGATTGCACGGAAGTCAATGTGGGGTCGCTTTTACCGGCCACATGTATTAAGCCTAGGCAACCACACAAACAACCGTGTCAAATGTGTTCATAAACACCTGAAAGAATGTCTCAGAAGAGGTGATTCTCTCTTATTGACGTTCTGGAAAATTTGGAGTAAAACAGACATTGACCTACGTTTGCGTCCACATGACGCTGTGAAGGATCTTCAACGTTTTCCAATTCTTCATGCAAGAAATATAGTTAAATGTATCATTAATTCCAAGTTCCAATGTCATTTCGAACTCTTTTACATGAGTTCACATCTTTTGCAGCTATAATTGTAGCTGTAAATTATAAACGTGTTCGGACAACCAGACACGAATTTATAGAAGGAGAATACATCCGGTTCTACGACAAGGGTATGATGTATACTGATACTTCACGTGCACAATGTGCCTGTGAGCTTTTCGGTGACTACATGCTGCCTGTGGTCATGTTCTGTATGCATATTCTAAAGATCTGATCCGTGGGGTTATGTATCTGTTCCTTTTATCTTGAAGATGGCACAGGTATTCAGTGTTTGACAAGGCTTCTACCAGTAACACCTAATATAACTCGTACCCACCAAGAGAAATCAAAAGGCGAAATCGAGGAGATCAGAAGTTGTATTTCACGATTGTCAATATATCGGAATTGTCTGATCTAGTCTGGCTAGCGACTGAAGTAGATGCTGAGCACGGCGTTCCCACACGTGATCTGGTGCGGACTTATGACCGAGCGCCTTCAGCTAGGTGATTCCACTAAAACTAATCTGGTAAGGATCCAATGTCGAAAACTTACAGAGCTATTTATTTTGGGGATTTATTTACCGCCACAATCTCTATAAGTCTTGTAGACTTATTTCGACATAGCAACCGGTGGACAAGGAAATACATAATGGACCTGGTTTTTCGTGCGCTGGACAACATGTCAATCTCTACAGGGAGTGATGATCTGCTAGAGAAGTTCACTAACAACCACAACTCGATCCATGCTCTTAGTGAACCTTTGGCAAGTAAACACATCCTTTCATGCCTCGAAGCATCGGAAGACATATGCGCACAAGTGATGAGCTCAATCGGTGCTAATGATGAAGCTACAACGTCAGAATCCATTGTTAATACAGACCATAGCTATGCTTCTTGATAACAAGAAGTCCTAATATTGTAATCTTTTTAGTTGTACATATATTCACTTATATGGCCATTGACTTATTCTTATAGCGTAACGGCAGGGAGTGTACTGTGCAGTCTTATGTGGCTGTGAGACAGAGATGTTGTCTCGCGTTCTTGTGTAATAATTACCAGTTTGGCGCACACGCGATCAGTCATACATACCGTTTACCAAATACTGTAACCTTGAACATGGTGTACCATACTGGTAGTTCGAATTTCGACCTGTCGCGATAGATAAGCATAACCGTAATTAAAAGACTGATGCGTCATAAATGAAAACGTCTATTAAAATTTAAATCTAGCACAAATGATCGATTAATAAATAACTTCTATTTCTTAGGAATTGTTCTTGTTAGGTCTCTTAGCACTTGCGATGCCAGCTGGAAATAAGATAGACGGTAAATAGTTATTGCAGTATAAATGTTTACCAGAAACTAGTATAAAAACGGAAACCAGTATCCAATTACAGATCGAAAGTGAATTTAGCACACCCTTTCTTTGGATAGTCAATCACGCTTATTTCCTTTATCTCTTGCGATCCTTAGGATAGTATGGGTCACAACATACATGGATCGTATTATTTAATTATTTGGACAGGTTGCACTTCGGAAACTTAGACGATGAACTTATATAAAGACTACTGTGTGAACTTACTTTGAATCGTCCTGTGTAACCTGCAATTATTGATGGTTATTTTATTTTAGTCCCACGTTAGTTATGAGTAATTGTCATTTACGGCATCAGCACGTAAGCTAGACCGGCTTTGGTTGACTTTCGAAGATCATCACATACGATCTCACACAATCTGGTCACCTGAGATCAAGATATCTTGATTATCGAATCGTACTTTTCAATGCTTTCTCGTAACAGCTTTATAGTAGTACTTATTTCTGCTATTAGGTATTTTTGCAAGAATACCGGCAGCCAAAACATTGTAACTCTACATAAGAGGTAGTAAAGTTAGCTTAGCTTGGTCTCTGGTAAAATCTTCATATAATTATACCTCTTCAGCATGATTACGATTTATTTCCTGCAATATAATTTGGTGGCTGATATATCTAACTGTAGAAGATGATATTAAGATCTTGGTATGTGTTATTATCATCTATATCCTATACATAATATTTTCAACACTCAGGACACCTAATGTTTTCACTATGAACCTATTTGTGCCATAAAAGTCGAACAAAACAGTGAAAGTCAGCCAAAATTGTGATAAAGACGGGAAAAACGATAAATCTTACCATGATATCGTTACTTGTAACGCAGTTTTGGTAGCCAATTTTTATGACGATATATGCTTGAATCATGCTATTTCATATGAAAACAAATGATTTGTCTACCACCAGTGTATACTTAAGTAGAAATAACTGCTAGTCTGCTATGCAAATACGAAAAAACTATTATAGCAGCACCTGAATAATGAATTGTCAAGGACTTCACGATACCATGTAACGCGAAATGTAAAACCCCTTTTCACTTATTTATGAAAACGGAAAATAGACTTTCAAATTTATTCATGATTAATTTCGAATTTTGGCTGTGCACAAAGCAGAAATGAAAAAGTAGCGCAAAAAAGTGTCGCGATACCCCTGGAGTGCTGCCTGTAGCACGTTGTATTAGTGTTTATTCGGAAGTATTAGCGATCTGAAGCAACACAACAGTCAGAACTCGTAACCACCACTGGAGTGAGAACGCGTTTTACTGGCCCAACAGAGATGTACTTGTAGCATGTACTATTAGCGTTTACTTGCAAGTAGGAGCGATCTGAAACACAACACAGCAGTCAGGACCGGTAAACGCCACTGGAGTAGGAACACGGCGTACTGGCACGACAGAGATATGTTTAAAAATTGAAAGGCGCTGTCATATTACAAAAAAGGAAGCATATTGCAAAATGGGTTTATTGATTGTTCTGCAGATTCACCTTGCGCACGGCTTATTCCTCCTCTTCTAGTACGTTTACTTTCTGTTGCCCTGCAATGAGGAAAGCAAACTCACATTAGTAACGTCACATGTAATGATTTTTAATACTGTTACACATTTTGAAATTGAGAGACGCTGTCATATTACAAAAAGGGAAAACTTATTACAAAATAGTTTTATCTATTGTTCTGCAGGTTCAGTTCTGCAGAGCTTGTGTAGTGGCATTGGACAATAACCACATAATCCACAGAGCTGAACACGAGACTACTCAGAAAATAGATATTCAATATTTAATGCGGAGAAATACCTGACGATGGAGAAGGCTGGAAGAAGGTATTGAATGAATTAGAGTTGATCGAATGGCATGGCTCGGCCATGCAGGCGAGGTCCCTGCTGAATGTTACCTTATATCTTCTATTCATATTAAATATATTGTTCTTTCTCTAGCCTAACCTTGTTCTACATCACGTATTGGTAATTGATACGATACAGTGAGTTGGTGTAGTCGATGGTGTGACTTCCACGTAAGATCTTATAGATTAGGCAGTTATATCATGACAAATCTACAATTTTAGGATTAGGTCTATTATTAACGCAGTACTAGTATCATAGTAGACCATAGTACTACACTTGTTTCTCTTCTTCCACTGCGTTTACTCTTTGTTGTCCGGCAATACGAAAAACAGACTCATGTTAGTAATGTAGTGTCAGTCATTATTTTAAGCCAATAATATGTCTTATTCTAGTTTTTCGACAAACCAATCTATTCATCCTACTTGAGTTATATTTTGACCTTGGCAATTATTCGCTTATCAGTCTTGACTGTTTTTGTATAAGCGTGTATGTGTGTACACATCATATCCCATGACTCATCACATGTCTGTAGTTCATTTTGTCTGCCTATAAATATTGAGTAATGCCTGGCCAGAAGTGGAGTTGGCTTACAAGCCATCTCCCCTGCGCGTCATTTCGCTTTGTTCTATCGTATTCACTTTACATACAAAATATATGTATTCAAAGGCCATTCTCGCTAATTGACTTATCTAAATTCCGTTATTGACTAACGTAACTTAAGTCGATAATTGTGTACGAGGATAGGTGATGACGAACATTCGTACTATCTAAATGGAGTCAGATCCACGGGCAACTAAAGTAACATCACATGTAATGATCTTTGCTACTTTTACGTGCCTCTTTAGTTTACGCGGTAACCAGTTGTAGCGGTAAATGAATACCCAAAATAAATAGATCTGTAAGTTTTTGACTTTGGATGCTGACAGTATCAGTTTTAATGGATTCGCCTAGCTGAAGGCGGTCGGTCATGCATGCGCGAATTTCATACCGTCACTTATGGAACCGCTAACAGACCAACTTCGTAGAAATGCGAAATCCTTCAGTCTGGACGGCATTGCGCGAAAAGCATTCTTCACAGTTAAGGAACTGATCGCTAAAGCACCAATGCTTGCTCATCAGGATAGTGAAGCACCCATCAGTATCGCAGTCGACGCATCCGACTCAGAAATCGGAGGAGTCTTACAACAATGGGTTAACCACTCCTGGCAACCTTTGGCATTTTTCTCTAGACGGTTGCTAGGCACCGAATCGAGGCACAGCACATTCGGTAGGGAACTCCTAGCTATGTATTGTGCTGTACGGTATTTTCAACACTATATCGAAGGCCGTGAATTCACCCTTCTCACTGACCACAAACCGCTTACCTTCTCTTTAAGCTCTTCTTCAGACAAGTACTCACCTCGTGAGTCTCGACAACTGGACTACATTTCGCACTTTACTTCAGACATTCAACACATTTCTGGAGCAAACAATGTACTCGCAGACGCCTCGTCTCAAATAATTTCCTTGAACAGTTTCCAAGGAATCGACCTTCTTAAACTCACCGAGCTTCAAAAAGAAGACAGTGATCTTCAGCACGAGTCATCGAACACAACCCTCAAGTTACGTATCAAACAGATGGGAACAGGTGAGAAAACCTTACTTTGTGACACATCTACAGGTAGGGATCGCCCAATCGTGCTGAAACATTATCGATGCAACGTCTTCAATACTTTGCACAAACGTTTTCATCCAGGTGTTTGTTCAACCATCAAGCTTATGGCAGAACGGTTCTGCTGGCCTGGTATGAATAAAGACGTGAGGGAGTAGGCACGCCACTGTGTAAACTGCCAAAAATCTAAGGTTATCAGATACAACAAATGTCCCTTAGGCTCTTTCAAAACTCCCGACGCTCGTTTTGACCAGGCCCATCTGGATTTGGCAGGATCTTTACCAGATTCAAATGGATACTCTTATCTCTTAACCTGCGTAGACCGTTTCGCTCGATGAACAGAAGTAGTACCTATCAAGAGCATCACTGCTGAAACAGTGGCCCGCGCCTTCGTCGAACGGTGGGTAGCAAACTTCGGCTGCCCTTCAACTATCACTACAGACCACGGACGTCAGTTTAAATCTGAACTTTTCCGCTGTCTGACCACACTTTTAGGAATCACTCGCTTCCGAACGACGGCCTATCACCCACAAGCAAACGGGTTGGTAGAACGCTTTCACTGACAACTAAAAGTTTAACTGTCAGCTGCGAACTTTTCACAGTTGATCGACGCTCTTCCACTCGTCTCACTAGGTATTCGCAATGCAGTGAAAGCTGACATTGCATACACTGCAGCTCAACTCGTTTATGGAACGACACTTCGACTTCCAGGAGAATTCGTGGATCCTTCATCTTCCTCAACGAACATGGTTCTAACCTCCTACACGAGCAGGCTTACAAACGCAATGCGTTCAGTTAAACCTATTTCCACTCGACCCCAATCAGCTGATGTTTTCGTTCAACCTGACTTACGATATAGTACACACGTTTTCGTTCGTCGAGACTCGCATCGACGACCTTTCGAATCAGCATACGAAGGACCTTTCAAAGTTCTTCAACGCAAACCTAATTACTGTATAATCAACAAGAACGGAAACAACGATAGCATCAGCATCGATCGCCTCAAAGCTGCGTATTTAGAAGGAAATCCTATTCACGTCGATTTTCCTTAACATTTTGCTTCGTCTCGATTTTCCATGGCATTACATACAATATTTTAAAAAATCAATTTTTATATGCTTATACTTATGTATTATTATTTTGCTAATATGCATACTAAAAACGTTTTTAAAAACACCAAAAGAAAACATTTTGTAAAGATCGCTTTTACACTATCACATGTACATGAGTTTTGTTTTCCTTTTTTCTCACACTTTGTGTCTTAAAGCGCGTTCGAGTCTATTTCGATATGCACTTACATATTCTTTCTTTCTTTTTCCGGACGGCTGGAAAAGAAGATAAAAAGAACGATGAGGTTTGCGAGGAACCAAAATTTTCATTGTACGTTATACCCTCTCACATCCTTTGATTTGCTATCAGTCCTTACTTCTTTAAACCAATAGTTATCTTTATAGCAGTGCGATATACTGTGTGGACATCTAACCAATGAAGCAAAAATTTTAACTATCTGATTTGCTTGTAACATGGACCTAGTAGAGACAATGTATTCGAACCATGGGCTTTGATTAAAGCAATATTCATACTTACCATAAACGTAAGAGAGCCTAACATCACAAAAGTAGGGAGGGTGGCGTTAACGACCAGCAAACATGATGGTGGGGAGATAACCTCAATCCACCCATGTCTGTAGGGCAGAACATTTTGTTTAATTACGGCTCCTTATGGGTTATTGGGATGTTTTATCACGCAAAATACCTCTTTAAATCGTGTTACGAACGTTGAATTGGTTTCACTTCCTACCCAGTAATCCTGTTACAAGCAAACTAGACAATTCGATAATATACGAAGCCTACTCAAGACCCTATGATATCTTTAAAAAAAGTAATAATAATACAAAAAAAGATGAAAAGGGCTCCAACAGCTTCGATAAAAAAAAGGAAGGTAGTCAATTGCATATCGCAATACTGTTTTTAGCACTATATTTTTTGACCACCCTAGATGCCAATTTCGGCGAAAATTTGACCTATTTCAAGGAAGCCACTATAGTAAATTTTTGGGAAATTTCGGGAAAATAAGACGCAAACGCCAAAATTTCCTCAGACCTGGGGACATTTCCCAATATTTCCCTAAAATTCCCCATTGACCTTGACCAAGGTCATTTGACTTTGGGGATTTCCCCAAAGTTCCCCGAAATTAGCAGCTCGGGCACCCATAATCTCATACTTTTAACTCCTTTCTGGATCCCCTCCATTTGTCAGTTGTGTGTCCACTCATGCCTTATTTACACTTATTTTCTTTAACCTATTAAAATGCTCTGTCTTAACAAATACCTTAATAAAAGAAAATTAGGCTGTGTAATCATACCTTAAACATTCCTTCATGAATACTGGCTACTCTGTCTCTCGTCCTTTCTTTTACTTGCTCCCTCTTTCAGCCCCTTGGAGATATGGAATGGGTGACTTCATCCTGCACCATCCTTAAAGCCTTAGATATTCCAAAGGGACATAAGGCTGCGATTCGCGACGCAACTTTCATGAAGCGCGACAACTATGATACTGACTAAAACCATCCACATTCATAACTTTTAAATTATCAACCCAGCTGAGTAGCTTACTACAGTGTATATTGTATCATTTGTAAAAAATTGATCTTGCCTGTAAACTGGGATGCCTCATGTAACAAACTGTTATCTGAGGAAAAATTATTATTATTATTTTCTTACTATATTGTACTTCATGGTCCCTTATAATAAGGAAGGACGACCAGAAACCGCTAAACCTAGCAAGCTATCAGAAGAGTGTTTACCAACGACAAACTCGCTGATTTTAAACTTCTGGCTGGCCACATCTTAGAGTCATCACTACCTCATTAGGGGGGAGTGATTTGTAGTGGTAAATAGATCCCCAAAACAAATAGCTTTGTAAGTTCTCGACATTGGATGCTGACCGTATCAGCTTTAATGGACTCACCTAGCTGAAGGCGCTCAGCCATGCATCCGCACAGGGTCACGAGTGGGGACGCCGTGCTCAACAACCCCTGCAATCGCTAGCCAGAGTAGATCAGACGATCCTCGATATATTGATAGCCTATCAAATATATCTTCGAACCTCCTCGCTTCTCTCTTTTGATTTCACTTGTTAGGTACAATTCATATTAAAATGTGTTACCGGTTAAACAGTTGTCAGACTCCGAATACATGTTGCATCTTCACAGTCTTCAGTATTAAGGATAGGTGTCCTAGCCACCTATATTAATCCTTGCAGTTTGTAATACTGTGAAGGTCCGACCTCGTTTTGAATATATCAACAGAAGGTGCAGATATTACCTGTTCCGGCAGAGAGTTGCAATAATTCACTACTCAGTGCGAGAAACGAAACTCCAGACGTAAACTGTTTGATCTCGGTTTTTGAACTATCTTCGAATGTCCTCTCAAGTGACCAGTCCTGGACGGAAGTAAAAGGTGAGACATGTTAATACCAAGGTCATCGTTCGGTATACGATAAGCCAATATTAGATCACCCTGTACTCTACGGTAAGATAGCGGAAATAAGTTGAAGTGTCTCAGTCTGTCTTCCTAAGATAAATCAGATATACCTTGTACCATCTTAGTACATCGTCGTTTGACTCTTTCCAGCATCTCTGCTTCATACTTGAAACAAGGACTCGCTGCTTCAGTCCCATACTCTAAATGTGGTCGCACGTAAATCCGGTACGATGATTTAAAAATTTCGTCATCTAACTTTGGGTAGCACGAAACAATATATTGTGTAGTGATACGAATCATCATAGTTATTTAATTGCATCACCAAACACGTTTTAGGACTTACTTCCAGTGACCACCTGTCCAACCATACCACCAATGAGCTAAGATCATTCAGCAATACTATTCTATCCGACATATTGTGTATGAGTCTCCAAATCTTTATGTCGTCAACGAAGAGTAGAACGGGTGATTTTGCTGCAGTTGGCAATTCACTTACATGAAGTAAAACGAGAAGAGGACCTAGGAATGTGCCTTGGGGATTGTTTTGCTTCGAACTTTTACAGTTTGAGAACCCTTAAGGACGAGGTTTCTTTCACCAATTCCGCGACGCTCGTTTATTTCCACTTCTGCAGCTCGTGTCTTAATACGATCAGTTAGGCTGAGATCCTCACGGATATATATTCTGGATCCAATCAGTTTGCGTGAGTTTTCCAGTATCAGGTTTTTTTCTTCAACCGTAGCAAGGATAACCTTCAAGTGGCGGCTTTTCTGAGGACTTTCAGAATACACCTTTTGTCCTATTCTATAAAGCTTACAGATGCTAACCCCTGAAACTGTTTCTTGGGGTAGCTTGCTTATTAAGGACTTAATGTGACTGAGGTCGCTCTCAAATCGAGCTTTTGGTTTCTTATCGGAAGATTACTGACCTTTCAGAGAGGTCCGTTATGATACGCTGTGGAATTTTATTTCCTAAAGCCGTCTCTTCATCGCGATTCGATTTAAATTCAGCGTCAACCGCAGGGGTTACATTCTGTTTTCTTGCTTTTCTTTTCCTAAGTGTGACTGTGGTCCACTCACTTACCTTATTTTGTCTCATGAGCACTTCCTCTACACTGCTCAGACATGGCTCCCCTATAGTTTGTATTACATTGATTTGTAAATCCGGAACTGAAACCGCAGATTCACACAACTCGGTATTGTCTATAGGTAGTTTCTTCTCTGTGCTCTTCTTTTTTCTCTTTGTAACAATATTTACATCCATGTGCTCATCTACTTCCCTGATGAGGTTCACCTTTGTTGTCTCGTTTGATTCTACAGCTGAGCTTATGATAACGCTTTAAATTTCCTCGGAAGAGCAATCCCGTTCATATACCGCTGCCTGTTTATCTGAGGGCAATTTTCTATTCATATTCGGTAGCTCAGTCTCCTCTAGAATCAGCAGAAACTTTATAGAACAACATTCTTTGCACAATCAGAGTGATAATGGCTTGCAGCAGATGTGAGACCGGTGCACACATTGTGATACCACGTATTGCAGTTATCTCATTGCATCCATTGTGGTGGTCGGTTTTCAATATAATCCTTAAACTCCGTATACAATTTGTTTTCATGACCGTCACTAGACATCACTCCCAATATTAATCAGAAGGCGGATACGAAGTACTGACTACATTCATTATGGGACCACACACAGACATCCGAAATTACAGCTCCGTTAAACAAGCATAAATAAATTGTGCCGAAAGGCAAGGAGGCAAGCGAGCGAGTCAACGAATATGAGTACGAGTAAGCGATTACAATTAAGCGAGAGAGAGCAATGAACATGAATAGCAAGAATATATATATATATATATATATATAGTAAAATGAATGAATCACCGAATCAATTAATCGGTTAGTGGTAAAGCTAGCGGAGTGAATAAATGGGAAGGCAGTAAGCAGTGCTCAAGCATATATGTTCATACAAGTGAAACAATAATAAAGGTACGATTGTGTAGATAAGTTACTGTACGAATGACTCAGTTCGTTGATAATTTAACAAAATGACTATCGAATCAAGTACGAACAAACTCAATTTCACGTGAGTTGCTATACCATCATCGACAAGGAAATAGCAAACAGGTCTGCCACAACGAGGTTTCAATTACGCCATAAACTTGTTTTGTGTTTATATATAAATTAATGCTTCAGTTTCAGTTTGGAAAAGACAGGAGGCTTAATGGCCTGAGTTATTATTGGCAATGGTGGTCTCTCAGTTGATCCAACTTTCTTCTGAAAAAATCAACGGATGGAGCCTCAACCACTTGCTGAGGTAATGAACTCCACTCGTTGATGATTCGATGGGAAGGTCGATGGTCAACTGACAAGTAATTTGTGCTGAGCTGGTGAACTTTTCTGGAGTATCTTCGTAAATTCTCTGATTAGGAGTACAAGAAAAATGAGGGCATATTAGATGCAAATTTATCACTAAGCAATTCGAAAACTGTAGTCAAGTCGCCTCTCGTTCTTCGATATGACCTGGGAACAGTAAGCAAAACCGACTTCACTAGTTACGAAAAGACCTAAACACTTATGGAAACAGACAATACTCAAAGATATACTAAACGATGAGGAATAAATGCCAGAGCCTTTCGTTTTTTGTATCCGTACACATAAAGTACAGAAAATAAACTTCTATAGAGAAAAAACGGTACAGTTGGGGATCACTTTGACTGAAATAAATTCAATTAGAACAAAAACAGTAGTCTTGATGCGTATTTTAACGATCAATGCTATAAAATATACTCAGAGGAAAAATACCACTGTTCTTTTTGGATAGCACCTTAAAAGTGGAAAAGTCAACAGGACCAGATGAAATACACCCCAAAACCTTGAAAAATATTGCACAATATATCTCGGCCCCACTGACTGTGATATTCAATATGTCACTTGAACAAGGTGTTTTACCTATGGACTGGAAGGACACAATCGTCACTCCTATACATAAAACAGGACGAAGACAAGTTCCATCGAACTACAGACCTGTAAACTTCACCAGTGTTGTAGCTAAAGCATTGGAAAGAATAGTTAGATGGATCATAATGGCATTTATGGAAACCAATAACTTGCTAAACATAGAACAACATGGTCGTAGAAGGAGCCAATCCTGTACAACGAACCTCCTTATAGCAAGGGAGTTTTGGATAAAGGCGCTAGATGACAGAAACTCAGTGTATGTTGTCTACATAGACTCCAGTAAGGCTTTTGACAAGGTGCCAACTAATAGACTGCTATTGAAGTTGGCAAACCTTGGTATTGCCGGACCTCGTTTAAAATGGAATAAGGAGTTCCTAGGAGGTCGTAGACAGGAAGTAAAAACAAATTCCAAGTGTTCCATCTGGAGACCAGTACTTGGTGGAGTACCTCAAGGTTCTCTCTTCAGTCCTTTGCTTTTATAATGCATGTTAAGGATCTTTCAAGTATAGTGCAGTCTCCAAGGTTACTATACGCTGACGATGTAAAGATCTGGCGAGTAATAACTGGAGACACAGAAGCATGTGCTCTTCAGACAGAATTAAATAATATGATTAACTAGTCTAAAGAATGGCTAGGTACAACATAGGGGATGTGTCATTACCCGTAGTCCGGTCTCATAAGGACCTAGAGGTGACAGTGAGTCATGATCTAAAGACGACGGCCCAATGTCGGGAGGTCGCAGCTAAGGGGTTTCGAACCCTCTGGGCTTTAAAATGGACATTCACTAAGTTAGATACTACCATGTTCGCCACAGCATATACATCCTTAGTAAGAACTAAGCTTGAGAACTGCGTTCAAGCTGCAAGCCCCTGTTTAAAAGGTGACTCGGATATCCTGGGAAAAGTACAGAAGGCAGCTACCACTGCAATTCCAGGACTCCGGGGTTTACCATACAAAGAGCGGCTCGAAAAGCTGGACCTATTTACTCTGTCCTATGGCAGACTGAGGGGAAATCTGATTTTGATGTACGGAATACTGGGAAATGATTTTGGACCTAGCTTATTCTCTCTTTTTCTTCCCACTAGATCGGGACATCTCAGAGGACGCAGCAGGCGAGTAGAAAAACCGGTCTTCAGCCTTCAGTAATAAAAATAGTGGGTTAGTGAACCTGTGTTAATCCTGATAGATTGCCTACCAGTGGAGGTCCAGCTTCTCCTTGAAAATATTCACTGATAGGGCTGATACCACTTGTTCAAGTAAGGCGTTCCAGTCACTGACTACTGTATGAGAAAAACGGCACCCCACTCTAAGGTTATTAGATCGTGGTTTATGAACCTTCTTGCTATGACCTCGGAGATCATTAGTGCTGGAGGGAGCAAAAAGATAAAACATATTAACACCAAAATCATAATTAAAGATACAAAATGCCAGTGTAAGGTTACCTCATGTCCTACGGTACGACAAGGGGAAAAGATTTGGGCGTTTTAAACGCTCATCGCAAGGGGGTCTAGAAAGACCCTTCACCGATTTCGTTCCCACACGCTGGACACACTCAAGGGAGTTTGTATCCTTTACGAGACACGGGCTAGCTGCTTGGATACAGTACTCTAAATGTGGTCTAACATATATGGGATATAAAATCCGAAACGTTTCCTCGTCAAAAGATTTGAACGCTCGTCGAAGTGACCAAAACGCACGAAAACCTTGGACAGCGACTGTGTTTCAATGCGTTGTTGTTTTTAAATCATGACTTAATAGTACTCCTAAGTCTTTATGCTCTTGAACGCATGGAAGAGGTTTACCATTAATAGTGTAACGGTAACTACTACCGTGACGGATGCGCATTAGCACACTCTTCCTAGAATTGATTTCTAAGCCTCAACCCCGAGCCCATCTAACTAAATCGTCTAAGTCAGCTTGGAGATCCAGATGACCAGCCTCACTTCTTATTGTTCTCCAGATTTTTACATCATCTGCAAACAATAACATCGACGACCTGAGCAACTGCCATAATTCATTAACACAGAGAAGGAAGAACGGAAGGCCTAAGATGGTACCTTGTGGTACACACCATTTGAACCATTTGATTTATCTAAAACGAGGCTGGACCTTGACAGTGTTACAAACTACAAGGGTTAATATAGGTTGATCGACCTCCTGTCCTTATTACTGTGGACTGATGCTTATTCCTTCAAACTACTACTAAATTAACTCAAGGTTGTTAATTGGACAGCGATTTGAAGTTGAGTCAGGTGTGTGGATTCTTCTGGTGGTTTACGCGTACAGACTATTTTAATAGTTTCTTTTCTTGATTTATACACTTTCAAATATAAAAGTAAAAATGGGTCTTTTGATACGTTAGTTTTATGCCCAAAATGTAACTGGAGAAGTCATGTACGAAATTTTCTCTGTGCTAGTAAAGACGAAAAAATAACTTGTTCGGTTTCTGTAAAGTAGTACTGTAGTTCTAGCAAAAGTTGTTCGTTTGGATGCAATATGAGGGGGGGGGATAACCACTCGTCTTCCTCATCTACCTGATCAGTATCACATATGCACCTTTTTTCCCTCGATCTCAACCATATTCGTTTTCTTAGTGGTTAAAATAATCGGACGTCTTGAAATTTCATGCAACTTTTTCTATAATTGTATGAGGTGCGGCAACCTGAACTTGAGTCGCACTATATGAGTACGTATTCCAATGTTTCTTCCTGACTATGTATATCCTTTATGGTCCATATTTATGATACTTTTTTTCAGACAACCAGGCTATCTGGCCAGACATTCACCATTCTGAGGAATTGCAATGTTTTCTGAAAGAAATTAAATAGTCTAGTAAATCTCGTACTTGTAGTTCAGGGATAAAGTTGAAATCAAGTAATTTCACTAATGATGCATATGTCGGATCAGGTGGATGATGTAATACTTCCTGGGTATTAACACTAAAGGGTAGCGGGTGACTAGCACTTTACAAATAGATAGTGATTGGTTTCAGATTATATCACTAATCGGTCTTATCTCAGCCTCTTGTTCACTTGCAGCATTACTATGACACTTTTATATTTGAAAGTTGTAAATCCAAAATATCTTTAGAAAAGGGGCACATTAAAACAGACCAAAAAGAGTTGAATTACTGTTTTACGTATTAAAAGTAAGGAACCCGTCTTAGTTTATCTAGTCAGCAGCAGAAAAATAAACAAGTGGTCTGTTCACAGTAAAGCCTACGAAATACTTCCAACAATACTGACAGATTTTCTAGTTGTGTGATACACATATCTACCCTTAGGTTTTGAACAAAATGCGGGGACTTATGCAACAATATGGTGAACGGTTCTAGTGGAGACACATTATCAGTGTTCGAAGTTAAGAGTAAGTCAAACATTAGAATCATTTTTAAGAAATGCAATTCAAAATACTTTCTATATTCACAAGATTTTGTTTCCTGTTTGTTGACATAGTTACAGTATCTGATGTGTTAGGAAGAATTCTTGAAGCACACACACATATATTTATGTAATGTCGACTGTCTACGTAGATCGTGGGATGGCCTGGTGTACAGTGGTTGGTAAGTTTTTGATACATTTTTGAGTGATTTATGAGTGGTCTTTCTACATATCAGCCATAGAATTAGTGTTAAACGTATTCTACAAATGAATTGAGTTTTGTTGGGATTTGACATTCAATGATTAAAATACTCGAATTTTAATTGTGGAGTTGCGAGATCGAACCTTAATTCACCTACTTCGAGTAGGACAACTGGGTAGTATAACCAGGATTCATGTGTTTCAAGTAAATGTACATGAATCCATAGTATATATATATATATATATATATATATATATATATATATATATATATATATATATATATAAAAGCATGTGTCAAAGTTTGAACGGCACATATCACGACATACCTAATTCACTTTCTTTAGTTTAGATAAACTATGATGTATGGGCTTACCAATTTGTCTGAATGCTACTAAATACTAAGAAACATAACCGATTTCGTCAAGGATGTTTTGTGCTTAAGAAGGAAATCAAAAACCATCTTCAAAATAAAGGGTGTTTATTAAGACTCGTATTAAATTAAACAGAGTGTTTATTGGTGTCGACCTGGTATATCTACTGTCATTATTTTTGTTAGGAATGACCATTTATATAATGATGAAGCGTTTTTACTTTGACCGTTGTTACACAAACGGTCAAAACATGTTTTTTATGTCTTCCGTGAAATTTCTTGATACATTACTTTTATTGAATTAGGAATAAGTCGGGATAACATATGAGGATCAGAATAATGCCCTGTACTAGTCTTTAATATTTATGATCGCTTGTTTCATATTTTTTCCTTATTCTGAAAACGTTAAGAATGAGTGGCTATGGTTTGAAATGTCATAGGTGAGCGTGGATGAAAACGGTCAAAGCTATTCACTTTTTCGCCTTTTAGCTGAAGGCTATTTATTTACCACTACTTGATCTCAATTTATTCTTTTTGCTTTCCATTAACTCGTCCCTGCTATACAGCATATTTGAGTTTGGAGAAAATGGTAAGTTTCCCTAGTCCGTTTCACTTTTCAATTACGTCTACAATTGACGTAGTATCCCAGTGATGCGCACCAACTAATGTTTTGTTTTGAAAAGAATCGGTGAATTTAAAGACCCATCTTTTAAAAAACGACATTAAATGAACAATTCAGTTTTCATTATCAAATTCTTTTTAAGAAGGGATATTTTAATCTCTGAAAAACCGAATACTTTAACCTTTTATTTCAAATTAAAATCTATTCACTAGATATTGTAAGAGGCAAATTAAAATAATCAGTTGGTAGTCGTAAGAGTTACATATGTTTGATAGCCCATTGATGATCATATCAGTCAAACCTCTGTTCTTCTTGAATTTATGTAAAGGAAAATTCATTTCTGTGTTCAACTTTAGTAGTTACAGTAGATAAAGTTTTGGATGGTGGATTGTCAAGAGAATATTCTACACAACTACTTTACCAATCACTTTTACTAATCATTCAATGTTGATTACATCGTTCAGGGTCGAACTATTATTTCTAATGGCAACTTTTTCTTGCGTCCATAATTTCCCTAGCTCCTTTAGAGCTAGCTGTAGATCACATGATAGCTGTATTTTTCAGTATTTAATTGGTAGTAGTCACAGTTCCAGACAATCCGTTCAGTACAATTCAGATAAATTGTTATTTATACCTTGGTGTAACATATTTAATTAGTACATCAAGAGTGAAATGACAGATTAGTAAAATAATTATATTTTGTTCTATTTATTAGTAAGTATTTTGGCTTTAAATAATAGCCAAAAGGCTTACGCACGCACCATTCAGTTTATTACCTGCTGATGAAATGAAGTGCGATAGGTTCCTCATAGTTTTTAATCATGAATAAATTGAATGTTTTATTCACGGTAATTCAGAAAAATCTACTGAAATGTTCGGCAGACGTCAAAAGATAAATAAACATGAAGTCAATCTCACACAATCATCCTCGAATACTATAAGAAATCGAAGATGATAACTCATTTCATAAATCCAACGGTTTTCAGAAAGGAAAGTGTTATCAACCCTATCTTTGCATTGTTCTGTAATTCATTCGTCGAAGTGATTTCCTCCTAACCAGTGGGCACCAAGTTCAAACTACTCCTGCGGTTTTTGTTGCAGTACGGTACCACTCTACTTCATACAGATAATGGGACTCAAAATCAAGTGCATAAACATGTACTTAGTAAATAGTTTGTATAAATCAGTATATTTAACTACTAAACCCTTTAAGCAGCATTATCAAGTGTAAACACGACGACTCAACCAAGAATTTTTTATGTTTTGGACAAAGTCATTATTCTAGTTCAAGAAATTTTTATTTCTCAATTGTTTTGTTTTGTTTATTAATAACAGGTGGCTTTGTTGCCAACGTTCTGTTAGGTGGTTTAGGCAAATCTTATAGTTTGGTTATGGAAGCGTTTCAAGAAGTATTTGAATGTGGTTCTGCCTACTTGTTTTTAGCTGGTGGTTTAATCTATACACTTATGTATTGTCTGTGTAAGTTTCTATGCATTTGAGATATTATGTTTATATTTTCGAAATCAATTAAATATTTCTATAAATAATATTTAAATACTATCAAATTACATTTGGCGGGATTCTAAGAAATTTATTTTTGGAACTTTAAATGAAGTTATTGAGCAATGGTGACAATGGTATATATAAGGTTAGCGACTTCGAACTGCATGACTCAAAATCATTTGCTGTAGCGCAGTTGCATCCATCCTTTGTCTCCCCCAGAATCCTGAGATCCTAAATCCCTCTTGACTTTTTTGTTTTTGTTTCTCTAATTTATACTTACTTTTCGAGTTGTGTGTTCGGTGCCTAATCTTTCCCATTACCACTGATACTGTTACTACCTCTACTATTCTGAGATTTGATTTAAAAACTTCATCTCTCTGTGTTAACGGGGTAAGGCAACTCGAACCGATGTATATACATATAGGTCTTTGTTGTAACGCGTGTGTGAGACTGCAGGTTTTGATAAGCAGCGTATTTATCGATCGCCTCTGTGACAGTGGACGCGTAAACACGGACGGACGACCTAGTGCCCTGATTGGTCCCGCTTCGCAGTCTGTCCCAGCCAGTTGAGTGAAGAACGCAAGTCACAGCCTCTGAGTTATGAATCATTATATTTCAAACATACTTTGTTTATATACCAATCAAGCATACCACATCGTACCATAAAATAGGAAACAACATTTACAAAATATTTAACAAGTGAAATAAACATCGACCAATAGGAAATGTACATTTAAGGTCCAAGGACACCATAGACTTAACACGATAATTATTGGTATATTTTTCCGACTATCCTAACAGTCTTACGTTGTAACTGACTGACTTTGTGTAGGTCTTCTTACATTAGAGTTCGTGTAATAAGTTGGAGCTGAATATTATTTAATTACCAAGCTATGTCTTTCAAAATACATATTTGAACGCTCCCCTGCCTAGCCTTCTAAAGGACCACAGAAGTCAGTTTAAAGCTCAACCTTGAGGTATTGCTCATTCTACATACCGAATAATACAATATATAATATCTCTAGAATTTTAGCGTAGTTTAGTTATGTTTTCACACCTAACAATTTTAAGATGGTGCTCTAGATTCGGTCACCCAGTTTTACTATAACTAGTGAAGTACATGGATATATTGAGTTAGAAAGTTACATCATCTCTAGTACCTTGCCTTTAAAATTGTTTCATCGTTATCAAGTTTGATTAATGTTTGCCAACTTACTCAACTCAGTATAGTCTGTTAGTTATGTAATCCCCTTCTAAGCGGGTATAAAACTCATCAGTGTCATTAATTAAAAAAAAAATTAATCTAGGTGTTGTCAGTTCTCTTAAACAATATCAAGATGTACTAGTTTCTTCAACTTATATTTTTAACATTTGGTGGAACCACTAGTTTGTCGAATTTTTAGCTAATAAAGGCTTCGATATGCACAACAAGGTGACCAGTGGGGTTGTAAAAATATACCAGCAATGTGTGTGAGAGATTTCACATGTTCAATTACTGTTTCATTAGGTATTTAATGTTGGGTTAAGTATTCAAGTGCCTGCATAATTCAAAAACCAAGTCTTTTAGGTAACCTATATCAATATGGGATGAAGTCATAGAATGACTATCAAGCAATAAAAAATAGAATAGAATGATTTGTTTCCTAAAAAATATTGTTTCTCGAAATTGAGTTAAGTAATTCATTAGTCTTAGTCAGATTTATAGCTTTCTTCCAATTTACTCCTACACCATAAAACATCGCACGTCGGGGCAGTCTGTGGTTGGACATACGTAACACATGTCGCAGCCATCTCAACTGATGAAGTTTTACTAATTCATCAATGGATTTGTCATCCTTACCTAGTACCCGTTTCCCAACAACTGCATTACTTACTCGGTGGTCCCAGAATATACGAGAAATGCTTCGAAGACACCTGTCATCGAATACTAGTAACCTACGAATATCCTCTACTCTTACCGGCCATGTTTCACTG
Organism: Schistosoma mattheei; assembly: GCA_944470405.2. NCBI lineage: Eukaryota > Metazoa > Platyhelminthes > Trematoda > Strigeidida > Schistosomatidae > Schistosoma > Schistosoma mattheei. The sequence continues at coordinate 87,970,164 of OX103943.1, forward strand.
GCTTTCAAGCACCGGTTCTTGAACCAACTATTTCCGCATACTTCATACAGCTTTGAACCACATTCAACCATCTCGAATCCTGTATTGACGAAATGTTTCTGGGAATTAAAAGAACATGATAAAGAGACGATATTTGAAAAGTATAAACAGATTTATAAACAGCGTAGGAATACTATAGCAGAGCCTGTTGTAGTTATGGTGATGATTTTATAGATCCAAATTGCTTCTAGATAGCTGGGTGTTCATGACTATTTGGTAATTTTACTCACTTTACCTTGTACAGCTGACTGGCTTAATTGGACTTGGATTTTGCAGATATATGTCGAGAAGACGAAATAAGATATGTTATTTTTCATTTGTTCAGGGTCTACTAGTCGACTAAAAAGGTGCTAATGAGGACTATTTGTGTAAAAAGTCCTGCTAATCGCATTCGCTGGTCTACTATGTAGCACTTTGATTAAATATTTCCCAATTAAATTGTAGTTTCAAAAATAGGGCATTTCTTCCTAGGTATCAATTCACTCCCCGACCGTTGTTGCTACCTTGACGTGGTGGTTGGGCTTGCCTATCGTGATGAAGCAACCGAGCTATACTGGCTGGAACAACCGTTCCTCAAGGTCCTACCATGTCAGACAGGTCGGTTGAAGAGCGGTAAGACTAAAAGCAACAAACCCAAGGTCCGAAGGCGAAGTCGTACTGCTGACTGTACAGAGGTGTGACAGCAGTAAGGTGTTTCCTTCAGACAACCAGCATGACAGCGATGCTGCCTTCCCACAAGGAGGGGTGGGGTTAGAAAAGGTCGACCCTAAAAATGCACACCTCGCCTTATCCCACGGATATCCGTCTCCGGCGGTAAGGTCTCAATAAGTACGGAGCTAACACAAAAATTACCCATAACAAGGTCGTGTGTGACCGACCTCAAGCAGTTGTCCCTTGGGCACTGCGGTCACGCTCTCAGGTCACTAAGACCACCTCTAATCCAATTTCCTTTTCAGGTACCTCCAGAACAACCCTTCCACGGTGTGGGCAGCCGGGAAGTGATAACCGCCCTCACACTTCTAACAGCACTCAAGACCACTGTATTCATAATCAACCTCCCTCTTCAATTCCTATTATTCCTCCTACATCGACTTTCAACTCTAAATTTCCCCTCTCAGCTTCCACCTCAAGTGTCACCATAGCCAACGATTCTAGTGCGCAAAATACTGTCCCAGGTCTACTGAAACCTCGCTCCAAACTACACATTGGAGCCTTCAACGTACGAACCCTATGTCAAATCGGTCAGCAGGCTTCCTTGGCTAAAACCCTAGAGTCTCTTACCATTGACGTGTGTTGTGTCTCCGAAACACGCATACAGGACTCCAGTGTGGTTATTCACTTGACCTCACCTCGGCAAAACGGAGAGCCAACGAGATACACCCTTCGTGTATCTGGTGACCCGATGGCAAGTTCTCGTGGACTGGCAGGTGTAGGCATAGCACTAAGCATGAGGGCCGAACAAGCACTGCTAGAGTGGATCCCCGTCAACAGTCGTCTATGTGCTGTTCGGCTGAACGGCTACGTAAGAACTCGGAAGGATAGGGACACACGTCGTTGCCTTTTTGTCGTTTCTGCCTACGCTCCCACTGACTGCAGCTCAGATGAAGTGAAAGATGAATTTTACAGAAAGCTGTCCGAACTTCTTCAGAAAGCTAAACGCTCAGACATAGTAAAAGTGAGGTTAGATGCGGGGTATCAGGGGATGATGGTAAACCAGTTGATGAGGTTGTGAATGTTCATCGACTGAGATGGTTGGGTCACGTGTTACGTATGCCTGAACACCGATTACCACGACGCTCAATGCTGATTAGTGTTGGGGATAGTTGGAAGAAAGTTAGAGGCGGTCAAACCAAAGCGTGGCATCAGTGCTTGAAGTCACTAAATTCTGGTCTGAGCCATGTTGGTAGATGTAGACTACTTGGTTGGGGTACGCGCGACTATCGTAGCCGATGGTTGTAGGCAACTTGGACCGATGTATGTATGTACCTGTTCCTATGTTTTAGCTAACTGACTGATGGGATTAAGTCATAGAATGACTATCAAGCAATAAAAAATAACATAGCATGACTTGTTTCCTAAAAAATATTGTTTCTCGAAATTGAGTTAAGTAATTTATTAGTTTTAGTCAGATTTATAATATTGACAATATTTGAAAAATGCAATCGGGTTTTAGTGTTTAAAAGTATCAAGGTGATCGACAGTCCCCAGCCGTGATTGTTCTGACCATTAGGCACCGGTTCTTAAACCAACTATTTCCGCATACTTCATACAGCTTTGAACCACATTCAACCATCTCGAATCCTGTATTGACGAAATGTTTCTGGGAATTAAAAGAACATGATAATGAGACGATATTTGAAAAGTATAAACAAATTTATAAACAGCGTAGGAATACCATAACAGAGCCTGTTGTAGTTATGGTGATGATTTTATAGATCCAAATTGCTTCTAGATAGCTGGGTGTTCATGACTATTTGGTAATTTTACTCACTTTACCTTGTACAGCTGACTGGCTTAATTAAAATAGGATTAGCTTCAGTTCAAAAACATTGATTTTTTATACGAGTCTTAACTGAACTGCCAGCTGGTCGGTCAGTGTAGAGGTGATCGTAATCACTGGTTAAATACGGTAGTATTACTTAAAATTAATCAATGACGCATATATAATTGGTTTATACTTTCTTCCTAACCTATATTGTTTCATATCTTGAGTGTTTATAACTACTTGATAATTTTACTCACGAATATCCTTTTCTGCTAAGGACCATGTATCACTACAACATTGTAACACAGAGAGAACCTTTTTACAATATACTCACGCCTCGGTTGGTAGATGGATATTTCTCCTACTGCATAGGTGACGCAAGTTGTCAAAAGTTATGGGAGATATCCGTTCAACATATTTCTTGTCTATGTCGGATACACTAATCTTTATCAATGTCTCTCTTTTGAATGTTCTTTTCAATTCTTTTTTTCTTTTATTTAGTTTTCTACTTCGTAAATCAACTTGTATGTAATGACTGAGTTGCATTATTTCTACCAGAGAAATGAAGGAAAATTTTTTTGTCTTACCTAGTTGCGTGTAGCCAGTAGTTACGTCTTATTCCCAGTTCAATTGTTGGTCATGCTTAATATGATGTAGTAGTGAATTTATCCATTTGCCAATAGCATTAGTTTTCTCATATTTTAGTAGTTTAATTATTCTGGTCTTTCAATGTATGTTAGTTGTCAGTCGATGTTAGCCTTAAAATATACCTACTGATGCAAACAACTTTTCTTGTATGCTATGAATGCTAAAGGAGGTGGTAGTATGTTTAATATAGAAATTGGTATAGTTTATATAATTATTATGTCTGTGTTGATGTATTCAATTTTAATACATTTCGCTTGTTTATAAATTGTCATTTACTGTTTTTTTTTTGTAGCTCTCGTTAACCACTTAATTTCAAAACGATATGGTAGTCGACCTGTTGTGATGGTTGGTGCTTTTGGCTCTTGTATAAGTTTATTAATTGCATCATGTTCACCGAATCTTGCACTTTGGGTTGTTGCTGTTGGTTTTGGAATAGGTACTTCATCTTGACTATAAGTTTCTTTTTTTTCTCGTTTACCATTGAAAGACTACTGAGTATTGACTAATGTCATGTCTGTATGGTCCTTTAAAACTGAAAGAATCCTATCGATCAAGTTGCAGTGTGATAACTAGTCGAAAGGACTCAATGTAGTATGGAATATATTGAGATGTTAACCAGTTGGAGGTAGTCAACAGAAAATTCTACTTGACCTGGATTCCAGTCTGGTTGGTACTTGTCAGCAAGATGTACTTGACATCTTGAGGAAGCTGACGCGCCCTGTAAGACTAATCAGTTGTAAATATTTCAGTCCTACAGATGGCTAGTCAGGATTTGAATAGCTCAATCGTAATATCTGAGAGTTTCAAGCTAGGTGACACTAATTTGAATCCTACAAGGAGAATTAGTTGCTTAAAGATTCCAGGTGTCTTGTTAATGAGTGCTAACCAATATAATACCCAAGTACAGGGTATCTTTCCAACTACATAACATTTTTGTGTTGGTTTTCTTCATCGTTAGTAGTCCATATATTTCTTTAAATAACCAAAAATGTGATATCGTAATCGTTTTAAAGTGATAAAATGAAAGTACTGTGAGTAGTGAATGCTTTGTCGGTTTTTTTTAAATTAACAAGTATTGTTGATTTTGTGTCATTCTACTTTTTGACTAGACTATATTTCAGTCTTTCTAACTTTTAGTTAATTAGTACACACAATGTTTGCAATGTCGGTTGTTGGCTAGCTGATTGATATTTAAGCTCGTTATTTACCGATTAAATCACGGGTTCAAATACCGCATAATCGAAATGTTTTAGCACTTAACAATACATATCATAAGTGCATGATTATATCTGATCAATTTAAGAAAACTACTGTTCATCCGTATTTATTTTTTAATGCTTAGTTTGTTAATAGTGAAGGTTCCGTGGAAAATCATTTCCACTGTCTTCGTATTTAGATACTTCAATTTTCAACTTTCAGAGTTTCTTTGTAATCCAAGTTCTTAATCATTTGAATAGGATAGAGCTTTTTTTCCTTAGGTGAGGGCGATAAATTGTGTCCAGCTCAAATATTGTTTACTTATATACGCCACTCACCAGTACTCTCGATTGAACCTTGTCCTATACAATCCTTTCTAGCTTTTCCCAGTTGTTATTCATCTTTTTTTTCATATCTGCCTCTATTTCCCAACGTAATATTTTCCTCTTTTCCGCTTCCCTTCAGGATTCCAAATATCGGTTGTTTGTTTGTTTGTTTGTTAACTATGACCATGATGTGTAATATTGTCTAGGTTATTATAAATAATTTATAACTGAAAATATAATTCTATATTAGGCGTAAACTATTCATAATCTCTCTTTTTCTTTATTTTTAATCTTAAGATATATGTAATTCATAATAAATTCACAAATTTACTGATTAGTCAAAACTATATTACTGATATTGTTTAACATGAGATTATTGATTTGGGAGTAAATTATTTTTTATAGTTAGCCTGTAATTACCATAGGGATAAATATGCATTAGTTCAAGTTATCACGCCATATCAATACGACGAGATGAAATCGACAAAATAGGGTGATAAGAATGTCAGCGATAATAAAGAGGTCTAATTCTAATCTAAAATGTAGGTAATAATCTTGAAAACTGAAGTTTAGAATGAGATATAGAGTAGATCCATCTTCACCATTGGTTACGGTTTTCACGTGAACGCCATTAAAATAATCCACACCAACCAACATAGTTCAGACTAACAGTGATTTAATGGATTGATACCACACCTACCTTGTCCAGCATTTGGGATCAAGTTAGCCGGTAGTTGGGCACACTTAATCCATGTCGGTATGGCTCAGAATAGAAATCAATGGCGATCTTACTGTATATGCTTTTGGGTGCTCAAACGTACCGGAAATTTAAAGCAATTAGTCCCTTTTATAAATTTCGATAAAACAATGAGAAGACGGAGTTTGATGTGATCAGTACCGGAAATTGTCGAATATTATAGATATAATATAAAGTAATGAAAAGAAAAAGAAACGGGTTCCAAACATCTGTGGATTATTACTAAGGGGGTCCAGAAGACTATATCTTGTTGACATCTTCACCAAGACAAACTAGGTCACATGTGTACTCTAAGTCAATGAATGAGTTCCCTGGATGGGAATTAACTTATTCGCATCCGATGATGTTTACAGATAATTGTACATTATATCACGTTTAAATCAGTCGTCAAATAAATTCTTGAGCAAGTAATATTTTGATATAACCATTATAATGACACTACATACCGAACCTAATATATGTTGTCTATCAACATTAGAGTTGGTGTTCTTTCCGGATATCTATTCAAAGTGTAGAAGAGAGATCATGTGTAAGCTAATCAGTACAATTGGCGTTAACGGGAACCATGTGTGATCATATACTGAAAAAAAGTTCTCATAGGATCCATGTACATTTTCTCACTTCCATTTTTCATAAGTTCTATTGCTTTAGTATCAAAGGAATTATCACTTACCTATCATCTGATTATACATAAACTAATTAACTTTACTTGTGTTCTTCCACAGGCGCGTCCTTGTCATGCATTTATTTTACAGTGTTCGCTGTTGTTGGATGTTGTTTCAAACGATATTTAGGTTTAGCAAATGGAATTAGTGTTGCCGGTGTTAGTGTTGGTCAAATGGTATTTCCTTCATTGATCACTACTTTGAATACTACTTATGGTGCTAGAGGTGGAGGAGTAATTATGGCTGCAATTTGTTTACATTTGTTAATCACAGCTGCATTAATGCCTCGTCATATCATTGATCCAGATGCACCTGTTGTGCCAGCAGAAAAAGTTGAAACAGGCAAATCAAAACGGAAATCTTGCAAGTCACAATCAAAATCTAATGAAGACAAACAATTAATAGCTTCAGAAGATCTATTGAATGTTGATAAACAGTCGACAGCCATTGATTCAGATAAGAAGTTACAAAGTCCCGTAGATGAGTTCTTCTCGAAATTAGACAATCAAAGGTAAGTTCTATAAATTCTAGTGTTCATTTGCTGCTGCTTATTTCCCCTGTATTTCGAATAGTTTCCTAGCTTTGTTGCGTTGTGGTCATTAGTCAAAGTAATGCATTAGTGTACTTTTTTCGGTGTCAGGGTGATTTCAGGTAATTGGAAGAAAGGGTTAGATCTAGGTTTAGCGTTACCTATCACTCGTCAGGCATATCAATTACTGTAAACATTCCAGTCCTACTATAGGTCAGTTGCTATCCAGATAGCTTCCTAATAACGTCTTTACTTTGACACTAAATGAAAAGAGTTAGAGTTCTGGGGGTGAAGATCATCCTACTCAACGTTGTAGATACGCATAAAATCTTGAAATCGATTTGTAAGCATGTTTATTCGCCTCTTTTAGTTATAAATAGAGCAATAATTTGGCTAGTATTATGTGAACACTGAATTTAACAGAAGGTTGTGAAGAGTATTATGTTTTTGTAACACCATTACGTAGTAGTTCAACTAAATCCCAATTAAATGTACTCTCATTTCTGTTCACTACTTGTCTTCTATTTATTTTCAGAGATGTAGTACACTCAGTGAATGCTATTATTCATTCTTCGTCTACATTATCATTGTCCCGTGTATCTGTCCTATCATTATCAACTCGTCATGTAAAATACCTTACTCGTGGTTTACTTATTGTTTATATAGTTGGTAAAACATTTGGTGACGTTGGTGATGTCAGTGTATCTTTTATAGCACCAGTATTTGGAACTGAACTAGCCTTAAGTCCTACCATAGTGAGCACATTTTGATATAATTCCTTTATAATATATTTAATTAGATTGCTGTTATCTTATGGTTTATATTGCTTTATTATTTCTTAAGTTAGGTAACATTAAATTGGGTCAACTTTGAATAAATGAGCTACGTGAATTAAGTGAGAAAACAAGCTTATCAATATTTTTTTTCCAGCTAATTACGAAAAATTGGTTGTTGCATCAGTCAAAGTTGTATATGCTGGAAGTTTTCTACATAATCCTTACATAAATAATTGTGTTTTCACTTCCGTACACTTGTTTTGAATATTGATTTTTGATCAGTAAGTTAGCCATAAGCAACGTAGTATCAGCATCGATGTGATAGTAAGAAAAGACTAGTGACAGAAAATACGATTCGAGAAAAAAGAAATGGTTCCCGGAGTAGTATTATAAGTTGATCCTAAGATTCAAAATGTAAAGTAAAATAGTGGATGTATCTGAGCCGTCGAGACTGATTCTGAACGATTCCACTTACCGCGGTTATCTCACGGACCCCAACCAGGTAGTCTTCACCTACTTACACAACTCAGTTCTACAGTTAGTGACTATATTTGATGATGCCATATATTGGTTTGGTTGCCTCTTTATTTCTTCCAATCTACTATTTGAGGTAAGCGGGGTAGTTGGGCTTGCGTAATACGCATTCCAACCATTTCAGTCGATGAGGATTCATTGTTTTATCAACCGATTCAGTATGTTTGTGTCGTACACTGCGTCCAACTTCATCATCGGTCACTCGGTGGTCTCAATATACTCGAGCAATGCTTCAAAAATATATATGATTAAATGCTATTAACACACGAATACTCCCCATTCACATGGGGTACATTTCAAAGCCATAAAGTAGAACAGAACGAACTACAGCTCAGCATACTTATCTTTTGGTTGGCAGCCTGGTATTTCCACACCACTGTTGACTTGAAATATACATTGTGTACTTACAGAAATGGTCATTTATGGTGTTGATTTAATCACTGGTTAGTTTTTATAAAAATATTGTTTGGGTAGATGTCCTTTTATATTAACTTCTTATCATAACTTTACATTAATGTATAAACCAATCAAATCGGTGCAAATTAGTTATTAGACAATCAATCAACTAAAGTTTTGTTATCAGAATAGGGGTTTGTGGAGATTGTAGCAATTTAATAATTGAATGCATGAGTCGATTTAAGCTAGACCACCATGGGAAACTTAGAAGCACTGGACAGCTGTTTCGTTCTAGTACAAGACTCCTCAGCAGTGTGCACTTACGACCCCGCACACGGGACTCGAACCCGGGACCTTCAGTCTCGCATGAAAATACCTAACCTTTAGACTACTGAGCTGGCATCTAACAATGTTAATGTCTACGATATTGCGCGACCGTCTACCATTGTTTTCAGTAAGTAACTACGTCAAAACAGTTTCATTGTCGCTTCATAGGCAGTACATATATACGAAGAGCTATCCAAATAATACAGACATTTTTTACACCTTATTTTCCAGTCATTCTTTTCTTTTAATTGTAAGAAATAAAAAAAGGATTAGTTGCATATACACCTTGTCTATATCTGGTCACTAGTTTAACTGCTTATTTGAAATTATTTCTACCAACTACACAATTTGGTAAAGTATTTTCCGAATTTTGAAATATCATCCATTCTCATTAGCTCTCTATATCTTCTCACTGATGAATAGACATTGAGTATTTAGTTAGTGAACCCTAATTAAAATAATTTGATTTATGTATCAACCTACTTTATGAACTACATTTTCTCTTAACGTTGTCTATATTTATCTTTTTTTTTTAAACTAATCGCATTCATCATTAGTTAAGTTAAAACGACGAGACTATTATTCTTTGGATGAACCAATCAGATTTACGATAACATGTCTTGAATTTTGGCGCGAAATCCATTCATCTTTTCGGTTAAATAGAGTTTTGGCATTATAGCTGATGTCATTTCATGATGAAAATCCTATATCTGATTCCTAACCCTAACCATCAACTATAAATACTAATTATAATTCCTCATACTGCTTTATAATCCTTATTTAGCCGTAGTATGTAGGTGTGAACATGCTCAAGGTGTCTTTAGCGTCGTTCAGAGTTCATCCGTAAATTATATTCTCACCGTTAAAACTACTAGTATTTGATCATAGGTGCCTTCAAAATATTGCTCGTATATCCTGGGACCATCGAGTAAGTAATGCAGTTGTTAGGAAACGGGTACTAGGTAAGGATGGCAAATCAATTGATGAAGTAGTGAAAATTCATCAGTCGAGATAGCTGGGACACGTGTTACGTATGCCCAACGACGGACTTCCTCGACGTGCGATGTTCAGTGGTATAGGAATAGGTTGGAAGAAAGCTAGGGGCGGCCAAAACATGGCACAAGTCCATGAAGTCACTGACAATTAGACTGAGTCATGTTGTTAGGTGTAGACTACCTGGTTGGGGACCGCGAGATGATAGCAACCGATGGTTAGAGACCCTGAATGACATGGCTCAAAATCGTTTGCAATGGCGCAGGTGCATACACTCTTTGTGTTCTCCCAAATTTTGATCTCCTTGTCTCTTTTTTTCTCCTCCCAAATTTATTTCACTGTATTATACTCCTTAAGTAACATCTCCAAACACTAATTTTCCCGATTACTGCTTATACTCTTATTACCTCTACCACTACGGGATTTGAATCGACCACTGCATCTCTGTGCTAATGTGGTGTGACAACTCGAACTGATGTACGTACGTACGAAGTTCTACGTTGTTACTGACTGGCTGAACTGACGTTAAAACTACTGTTCAATTGACTAGGAAGGTTTACAAATCTTTTTTTTCATTTCCTTCTTTAGTTTTTCTCATCATTTTATTTCTTATATATGATTAATGTTAATCTGTGTTGACAATAATCATTTGATTGCGTAACTTGAATTTTTCAACTACTTTTACGAATCATTATTTAAACACTCTGTTTTAATTCATTAAATTTGTAACCTTATGAACATTGTCAATTACCTTACCTTAGACACTTTAATTTATGGAATTCATTTATCTATTATGTAATTGTCAACTAATCTTTATCATCACTGCTAGGAAAGTCCTACTCACCGCTTTCTCGTGGCGGGGGTGTTGTTTACGAAATTAAAAAGACGAAAAGTGAATGTCTGACGCTTTAAGCGAGTTGTTGGACACGGAGAATTCACTTAGGGGAGTTGGAAAATCCTGATTCCAAACCAATGGTGCACATGGCCTCCAGGATTCTAAGGAAACAAATGACGTATGAACCAATTATTGGTCACCGGCTAACATGAGACTGCATCTTCTGACGTTGCTCCACTGCCTTATGGATCAGACCTTTATGTCGAAGGCTCCGTGTGTATGACCCCCTAAGAAAACTACCTGCTTCAGTTTGGGCATCTGGGTAGTATCCTAGCCCTCACACAAATTAAGTGACTTGTGTGGCGCATATGTATTCAGTGCCCCTAAATAAAAAACTTTACCATCTTTACTTGGTTTCTACTAGTTTTTATCATTTATTGTACAGGCATGATCTTAGTGTAAAACTAACTGTCGAAGTAATGATGAACCAGTTAAACATAATTACTAATTCTTGATGATGTTGATAGATTTTGTATAACCAGTTGTAAAAATGTCAGAAATCCTTATACCTAATATGTGCATTACGTTTTGAATATGATAATGTACTTAGGGAAAAAATTTCTTTTGGTGTGTAATATATTCATCATTGTTAACTCTGTGTAGATGATAATATTTTTATTATTTCCTTCAAAGTTTACATTCAACTATGACATTAAAATCAACACCAAATCACACTGATAATAGACCCCGACCATAGCTGCTACCTTGACGCGGTGGTCGGGCTTGCCTATCGTGATGACCCAACCGAGCTACATTGGCTGGAACATATGTTCCTGTAGGTTCTATCATGTCAGGCAGGTCGATTGGAGAACGGTAAGTCTAAAAGCAGCAACTCAAGGTCTGAGGGCGAAGTTCTACTGCTGACTGTAGAGGGATGTGACAGCAGTAAGGTGTTACCCTCGGAAAACGAGCATCTGCAGCGATACCGCCTTCCCACAAGGAGGGATGGGGTTAGAAAAGGTCGACCCTAAGAATGCACACCTCGCCTTATCCCACGGATATCCGTCTCCGGCGGTAAGGCTCTTTGGAGAACGGAACTAACACATTAAAAACCTCCCACGAGAAGGCCGTGCGCGACCGGACTCAAGTAGTTGTCCCCTGGGCTCTGCGGTCACGCTCCCAGGTCGTTAAGACCAACAGTAATCTGATTTCCACTTCAGTTTCCTCGAGAAATACCCTTCCACAGTGTGGGCAGCCGGGAAGTAATATCAGCCGTCATACCCGTACCAGCACACGAGACCAAGTTGGTCACATTCAAATCCTTCCTACACCTCCTAAAGTTGACTGACTGATAATAGACTGCACTGATAACAGAATAGCATGATGTATTTGCTAACATGAATGCTGCTTGTACGGGAACAGTCATACTGTTTAAATCTAATATCACGAAGAAAATACTTAATGTTTGTTGATGTCATTTGTCAGTTTTAAAATACCATCATGTTTTAGATTTTGTGTAATATTATTTTCAACTATTCAAAAATAGACAAAATGTTTGTTTGTTCTGTGGATTTGACCCTTCTATTCTTTTTTGTTCTGTTTTACTTTTATCTATTTGTTTATTTATGTTTAACTTAATTGTTTTCAATTCTTGACAGTTTTTCTTACTTACTTACTTACTTCCTTTCTTTCTATTGAAGATGCTCATACAACTATTGTCTTTATATTCTATCAAATTGTTTCAAGTTTTAAATTATTAATGATTTTCTATATAGAACGAAATACGGGTAGTTGTACATGTATTTTTATGAATCATTTGAAATAAATAATGAACCTTCTGACCAATATTGAAGTTCAAGTAGAACACTACTATCTATTATTAATAATACTAATGAATCTATCTGCATAGAATTATCTTTTTTAAGTTGTCTAGATTTTAAAAACATTTTCGTTATAATGTCTGTTTAATTTCAAAGTTGATTTACTTAAAAGTAGCTTCCATCATGGAATAGTATTATCTGTGGAGAATGGTTTAGTAGGTGTCCTGTTCTAGTTTTGGAGAATCTTTAAGTAAATCTTATTTATAAACGCATACACGAGCTCCAAGTCGAAACCTTCTAGTTTCATAGTAACAAAAATTAACTTCATTTCATTGAATCGTGACATTTACAACTTAACCCGAATTACGAACGATGTAATTAACATATCTTGTCAATTGACTGTTTTTAAATAAAGCAAGAACAAACATTGATGCAGAATAGTATGAATTCATATTATTTCGAGGTTTCTCGTCAGCTGCTTACAAACCAAAATTGTGATAGAATTTTTACATGGAGATAGTGTGAAACAATTGACATAAATGAGTGTAAATAACTTGATGACAATAATAACTATATATATATATATGCTAGAAACAGGTCAGAGGTCAAAAGGAATTAATTCGGGTTGGGTGGTATAATAATGGAATTGAATAATTATAAGATAGGTTACGTAATAATAATAAGATAGAATTTGAAAAGTTAAGATAATTTAAGAGGATCAGGTGGCGGAATTGTGTGAATGATAATGTGGTTTAAGAATTATGTAATAGGGGAGGAGTATAAATATTTTAAAATAAATAAATAAATAATAAAATAAAAGGGGGTTACCAGGGTAGTGATAAGTTAATTAAAGTCTCTTTTTGGATGCATAAGTCAGGTTTAAGTTTTTTGATCATGATGGCTTCAGCAAAACGGAGGGTGGCCGTACTTCTTTGTCTATTGATAATTTTGAAAGCATGTGGAATCTCGATGGTGTGCCCGGTGTCAAGTAGATGTCGAGCTATTGCGCTGTTGAAGGCCTTATTCCCTCGCAGCCTCAAGTTTTTTGGAACATGCTCAGAAATGCGGACATGCACTCTTCTCTCAGTTCTTCCAATGTATGTGCTTTGGCACGTACATGTGAATTGGTAGATGCAGTTGGAGCTACTAAGGAAAGAGGGCTTGTCGATTTTGGTTTGTTGAAGTGAGCAGTTCGTTTGCCATACTGTCATAAGTTTTGCTGCTGGGTAGGTGACTTTCAACGCAGAGTTTATTCTGTGATTAATTATTCCAGCAATTTCATCACCTTTGAAACGTAAGTGTAAGAAGCAGGTTTTTCTTTCTACTCCATCGTATTTTGTACGAGGATTGCTTTTTGCATATTTCTGGATAAATTTCAATGGGTATTCATTATCACGTAGAACATTAGTAATCAGATTAATTTCATCATCAAGGTATTCTTTTGAACAGATTTTTTGAGCGCGGTCAAAAAGGGTTCGTACAATACCCTTTTTGTAACTCATTGGGCAGAAACTATGGTAATTGAGATATATACCACACCAGGTATTTTTATGGTGAATATGTCTATGTAATTTACCATCAGATGTTCGTCGGATCCCAACATCAAGGAAATGGAATTTGTCTTCGGCTTCTTGTTCCATAGTAAACTCTATGTCCTTGTGTGCCTTATTAAATAGATCGAGTAGTTGAATGGCGTGTTCGTGATTGTTGCAGACGAGGAATGTGTCATCAATATATCTGCAATACAGCGTAGTACCATCGATCGCGTGCTTAAGCATTTTTTGTTCTAGGTTTCCCATAAATATATCGGCAAGAATTGGGCCCAATGGGCTACCCATGGCAACTCCATCGATTTGGCGGTAAAAGACATTATTGAATTGAAATTGTATGTTTTTTGTACAAAAAAAGAGGAGCTGTTTAAAATCATGGATTGGTAGGGGTAGAAGTTCAGGATAACCACATATGATCTCTATCGTTTCTTCCAAGGGGATGTTTGTGAAGAGCGATGAGACGTCAAATGAAACCATAAATTTGTCGGAAACATTTAGGTTGTCGAGTTTTTGTACAAATTCAAAACTATCTTTTAGACTGTAAGGTGTTAGTTTCTTTCGGATTGGATCAAGGCACTTTGTCAGCCAGCGGGCGAGTTTATGGAAAGGCGAATTAGCCATGGATAATATTGGTCTAATCGGGATATTGGGCTTGTGAGTTTTGGGTAGGCCGTACAAGTACGGTAATTGTGATCCTTTAGGTTTAAGTTCATTATATGTATGATTATCAATTAGATTTTTCTTTAGGAGATCTCTCAATTTGTTTACAAGTCGCTTCTCTGTCCTCTCTGTTAGATCTTTCTGGGTATTATCGATGATAAATCTAGTGGAATCATTTAAAGTAGACATTATTTTGCTAATGTATTCATCTCTGTTAATAACGACTACACCGGAACCTTTATCTGGACGAAGTAGCATTATTGTTTCATCTTTCACAAGTTTTTTCAAAGCTAGTTGGTGATCTTTAGTCAACACTTTCGATTGTGGGGTTGGTGTCGTTATGTACTGGTTTGTAATGTCAACTAGTTTCGATTTCAACCAACTATGTTTTTCATCGTTCATGGGTTTCAGCTCTGACAACTGTTGATATAAATACTCAAACTGGGTTTCAGTGTCTATTCTGTTGCATTTTTTCGGAATGTGAAATTTAAATCCAAGGGAGAGTGCTTCAGTTTCAATTCGAGTTAGCTTTTTACTGGATAAATTCTGTACGTATTTTTCTGGGTTCGTAGAAAAGGCGTAATGTTTTTGTTCTTTCACAAGTGTTTTGGTTAATGTCTTTAGGAATTTATGACTGGTTTTGGACTGAACATCGTGAATGAAATTCATTAGTTTGATTCTACATACAATGTTTAAATCCATAATAATTTTGTCATAACCGAGTGATTCTGTTTTAAGTTTCGAGATAAGTTCCTTGGTACATTCAATTTGGGATTTTGTGACGCGCCGAAGATTTTTTAAGGAAGGAGGTATTTTACAAGCACGGACAGCTTTAATAATATGACGAGGAAAGCAGCCATCATTCAAGCAACGTAACAGAAACTTTAATCTTGTTGTTTCTCTCGATATTCTGCAACGAACTGCCACCAACCGGTTAAGTGACTTGAAAATGTGAGCAGAGAGACGGATTTTTAAAAATTTCATGCAATTGGTTCCCTTTATGAATTTAAATATTGAAGGTTTCCATGTCAGACTGTTTCACTTATTATTCAATAATCTTTTATGAACCTCGTCCATGTACTTCTTTCAATAAGGTTCGAGTAGTTATTGTGGCTCATTTGTTAAGTTATCGAATTACTGTTACTTTAGTTCACCTAAAAATTTAGTTCTTCATTGTCATTAAATTAACCCTTGTGTACTACGTATGTTTTTCCATTATCATTTCTTTCATTATGTTTATTATCAGATCAACAGAGCTATAGCTGTTGCTGGTGTCGGTGACTTAATCACACGTGTGGGAGTTGGTTGGCTTACAGATAGACCAGCATGTGTCGGTCGTCGTGGCTTATTGTTAGCTGTTACATGGATCATAGAAGGTTTAAATGCCTTCGCATTTGCTGAACTTAACCGATTATATGGAAAATATGCTGTAAGTCTGTAAACATTAATGCTTGTCTAATTTGATAATTTCTGTCTCTTATGCTAACCAAATAAAATAACGTTGAAATCTTGGATATAGCACTCGAAAAAGATGAAAAGGGGTTGTGTCTACGTCGTTATCATAATTATTTTGAGTCCGACCTATCATTTTGTAATCTGTACTCGTGAAGTCTCCACATTCCCATGTGAATCAAACTGATTATTAGAGTTGGTATTAAAACGACTACGGTTTTTTTCTTTATCCCTAACCATTTATGGGTTCCTGACAATCCTATTTCAATATGCGTTTGGTGTTAAGGTGAACAGTAGTGCAGAAATTTTATCGAAAAACAGCCGTTTAAACAGATCCGTCTTTATAATTTCACTCATTAACCGTACCTTGAGATTTTTACGACAATTGAGCCGTGTTGTAAATAAAAATGTGAACCAATGCATATACGGTATGCATATACCCCATCTCCTTCGGATTAACGGATTTCACAATACTCCGACCCTTTATGATGTCTTACTCAAGAAGGTGTAGCAAAGAAAATTTCAAGCAGGTCGTTTTTTGTTACTCTGGCTTTCTTTGACGACCGACTCTGCCCGGGTTGTTTAACCCCTTAATATTTTTTTACAAATAGATCATTTTACATTCAAAGAATGTAAGTGTTTTCTACGTACTGCAGGTCAGTAGCAAATCTGTCATATAAGCTGTCATATATATCAGTAAGCTTATACAGGAATTGAGCAGGAATGGTGGCAGCAGATAACCTCGACAATCAGTTTTTATCACTGTATGCAAATATTCTTTGTTACTTTAAATTAATAAAACAGATTCCTCAGTGGTTTTATCTCAAAGGGCATTGTGTTATTATTTAATATATTGCAATAATCAAGAAATGGAGACTTGTATGATAACTAGTCTTACTTACCATTCTTGAAGGCCTTAAATCATCAAGTTCTTCTGTTCTATCTGACTTTAGGCATACCATTCTGTGTCACTATTTGATTCAGATTTCGGCATAAGTTTCCTGTGCCATAGAATTTCGATACGATGAATGAAGCAATAGACTTGTTAAAATAATATCAACTTTTATTCAATGTTGTCATTTAGCAGTTTTCCCTACATAATCCCTTGTGATCTAATTTTTTTGCATGGTTGAATAACAAGTTAAGTTTCATATTGATATACTCCACAATAATTGAGGAATCAGCAATCGAAAACACTTAAAACCAGAAAACCTATAGGATATCAGTTTACAGTCATAGTTAACTAGTCAGATCTTTGATAGAGGCCATTTCTCTGCTATTTTAAAAATCGGTTTTGAAGCATATGAGTTAGGTTACCTCTTGCAGATTTTAGTTAACTCTTGATTAATCCAAACTACAAACCTTATAAACGCTTATGCACGGCTAGAGCTAATTAACAGACAGTTAATCAATGACTTCACGACTCAACAACATACCTTGCCTCTCTCTCTCTCTCTCTATATATATATATATATATATATACTTGGTTAGAGGCAGGATGTCAATAGGAATATTTGCTTCGGTTGATGGGCGGTCTGGGACTAACCGTTTGCGTAACTGATTCCGATGGCGTTGCCACCTGTCACTGCCTACTTCAACTTCGTACATGACTCGGCCAACTCTCCTGACCAGTCGCGCTTCCGTCCATGGACCATGGGTTGATCTGTAATCACGGGCAAACACATGACATCCCACTTCGTACGTGGATCGCTTTTCAAACTTTGTCCGTACTGGTGTCAGTGCATTACTTGGATGCATCAGGCTGTGGATTGTCTTCAGTCTTCTTCCCATTGGGATCTCTGCTAGGGACTTTCGCTCCGGCAACGTCTCATTTGGTGTTGTTCGGTACACGTATAAGAAATTTTGCAACGCGTCCGCTGGCGTCCCCTCCCCTTTTGTTTTAGCCAAGGCTCTTTTAAACGTATCCACAAACCTTTCTGCTTGCCCATTCGACTGCGGGTGGTATGGTGGCGAGCGTAAGTGCTTTATGGCTAGTCGTTGACAGAATGACTGGAATTGGCTTGAGGTAAACTGTGACCCGTTGTCAGATACAATGGCATCTGGTATACCATTTCGGGAGAAAATTTCTGTGAGGATCTGTATTGTTTTATTCGTCGTTGGCGGTATGATAGGGTTGATTTCAGGCCATTTCGAAAGGGCGTCGACTACAACTAGATACATGGTTCCGTTAATCGGGCCTGCAAAGTCGACGTGTATCCTGGACCAAGGATGATCAGGTTGTGGCCATGAAACTGGTGGAACTTTGGCGTTCACTTTTGCTGCTTGCTGACACCGCATACATTTTCCAACCAATTCTGTTATATGTTGATCCATTAGCGGCCAATACGCATGACTCCTGGCTATGGATTTCATTCGTCTAACCCCGGATGACCAAGGTGGAACTGTTTCAGCACTTTTGCACGAAGGGATTCTGGCACAACCACTCTCTCTCCGAACATCAAGCAGTCGTTTACAATGCATAGAGAATCCCGCCGCTGATACAGCTGTTTTATATCACCATCAAACTTCTTAGACGGCCAACCGTTGGTGACATAGCTCATAGTCATCTTGATGATGGGGTCGCTCTTAGAAGCATTTTGTATGTCCGTTGCAGATACCGGCAAAGTTCGTATTGCGGTCGTCAGATAACATTCGGCGTGGTCTTCCGCTAGCAGAGATGCGATTACCGTGTTTTCCTCAGCCGCCAACTGGTCACTAATGAGCCGTGATAAGGCATCCGCCTGACCGAATTGTTGAGTGCGTCGGTACTGGATGTGCTAAGGCCCATCTCTGAAGACGATTTGCTGAATGGGCTGGAATGCCAGATTTCGACCCGAATATTGCGAGTAAAGGCTTGTGATCTGTGAGAAGCGTGAATCTCCGACCGTACAGGAACTTGTGGAAACGGCGCACAGCAAACACAAGCGCAAGAGCTTCTTTTTCTATCTGGCTGTATTTTTTTCTGCTGGGGTTAGTGTGCGGGCAGCATGCATAACGGCTTTTTCCGATGCATCCGGGAACTGATGGGAGATAACAGCGCCTAGGCCATAGGCGGAAGCGTCTGCAGCATGGCTGGATCGTAGTGTGTCAACAGCAATTCCGAACTAATAATGGACTTCAGTTTACAAAAGGCAGCGTCACACTGTTTAGTCCAGTTCCAAGAGCTGTTCTTCTGCAGTAAGCTATTCAGTGGAGCGCGAATATCATGCATCGATGGAACGAACGCTGAGTAATAGCTGACAAGTCCCAGGAAGGAACGTAGTGACGAGACATTAGTGGGAGTTGGCATCAGTTTGATAGCTCGGATATTCTCAGGATCCGGCCTGCGGCCGTCGGCATCGAAAATGAACCCCAAGTATTTTACCGACTGCAAATAAAACTGGCATTTCTCTAGGCGTAACCGGAAACCGTTGTCACTGATGCGTTGCAGTACCAATGTCGTGCGTTCTCGTAGCTGTTCTAATGTCTCTACAATTAAAATGTCGTCCAAATAAGCCGCGACTCCCGAGATACCTGATAGGATGGTATCCATTAGTTGCTGGAAAATAGATGGTGCAGTTTTGACTCCGAAAGGTAGACGGTTATACTGGAACAAACCACGATGGGTATTGATAGTTAACAGCTCTCTTGATGCTTCATCTACTTCCACTTGCAAATAAGCATCAGCTAGATCCAGCTTAGCGAAAAACCTTCCCCCATTCAGCATGGTAAATAGGTCTGCGGGAACAGGCAGGGGATAATGATGTTGTTCCAGAGCTGCATTGAGACCTGTTGAAAAGTCAGCACATATACGTATCGTGCCGTTGGCTTTCTTAATAACCACAATAGGTGCTGCCCATGCAGAGTAGGAAACGGGAGTAATAACTCCTTGTTGTTGAAGGCGGTTCAATTCTTCATCTACTGTTTGTAATGTTGCATAAGGGACAGGTCTCTTTGGGCGAAAAACAGGCTTAGCCCCAGTTTTCAATCGAAGTGTTGCTTTCATGACAGAGCAGCGACCCAATCCAGGTTGGAAAATAGTTGAAAACTGCGTCATTAGGTTCCTCGTATAAGCTTCCAAGTCATGTGGTTGTTGTCGTAGTTGGGGTTGTGATACCAGGTTGCATATGGTATTCAACGGGACATCAGCTAAATTTAAGTGATCGAACCAATCTAACCCGAGCAAATTTAGATCAGCTGGCGTTATGTAGCATACCCCAACAAATGCCAAATCACGGAAAGTAACTGTACATTCCATTTGTCCTAGCAGGTGAAGGTAATTACCACACGCAGTACGAGGCTTTTGCGTTGTACCTGCAAGTTTGGGCTGCCCATTTTGATCCAAGTCTTACGAGAGAGGATAGTGACATCTGATGCTGTATCTATTTGCAATTAGATGAATGCCCATTAATGTTAACAGTAATAAATTTTCTCTGACCTGGTGATGAGCTTTGACACGAAGATACTAAGCTCAATGAATTGGTGCGGGATCTAGGAAGGGTCTTTTTGGTATTTCTGGATTGACTTGGAGTCTTCTTCAGACAAAACCCATCCTTATGACCAATAACCTTACACTTCTTGCATCGATGTTGATTAAATGGGCAGTTTCGAACGTAGTGCCATGCACCACATTGCCAGCAGGGGGAGTTGCTTTAGTCTGTCGTCTCGAGCTGGAGTGGGATGGACTGGATGAAGCGGGGACGTATTTGTTTTTGCAAGGTGTCTGTTGCACCGCTCGTACTTCAGATCGGCTAGACCACCACTCTGGACCATAGAAGTGTCTCGTTGCAGATTAATGAGACGTTGATATTCATTAGCTATATCACTCAGGGTGAGTTTTGGCTCTTGATCCAAACGACTTAGTAGCCTTGTTCGTAAGTCACTGAACTTTTGGTGCTGTAGGCTGCAAATAAGGATCAGGGCTTTAAACTGATCTTCAGTCAAGGACTTTAACCGGAAGCGTTCGCATTCACGGTTGACGACGCCCACATGCGTAAGAAAATCATCATCTTCGTTCATAGTTAGCTTCAAGCATAGATAACGAGTATTAAACAGTGACGAGTTATCGCCAAAATGTTGGCTTAATGTTTGAACTGTGTCTGCAAATGATCGGTCACGTGGGTTCAACGGCAGGATCAGATTGCAATACTTGTCCAGCTCATTTGCACCCAGTTTACGAAGTAGCAGCCGCACTTTCCAAGCATCATCTTGATTGGCGAAATCAAATTTAAATAGATCTTCATAACGCCTGAACCACATCTCAAAAGTAACATTAGAATCAGGATCGTAATGAAATTCAGCTATGCTATTTGCGATGCCATCTACCGATGGTGCCGTGGTTGAACTAGACGTGCTTGGCTGTAAGGGAGGTGTAACCTTGGTCTCCATCAACATTTGCATCAATTTCAGCTGCTGCTCAAGTAACAGTTCAAGTTTGGAAGGGTCCATCATTGAAAACCACCGTCGCCAATTTGTTGTTTCGTTATGCTTGAATGCTATTACTGATGCGTCTTACTCGAACGGAACGAAGGATCAATGATTCAGCGACTCGATAGCTATTCTGGTTCGTTGTCCCCGACTCTGCTAACTCGATCAAGAAGTCTGGGTAAGGTGTAGAAAGTGTATTCTACAGACAAACAGCAGATAACAGTGGTTGGAGATTCTGTGTCACGTGGTTGAGAATCGATCACAATGGCGTCGATGTATACACTCTCTGTCTTCCATTAAACTATGAGATTAAACTGGCTTTATATCTTTCTTTCTACCAACTAATTCTTTCTTCCTGTACTATATCGTTATTGTAATCTTTCTTTTATATATTACCACCTCTGAATTAACTACTTTTATGAATCCGGTGTCAATCTTGTTGTGTGAATGAGGTATGACAACTTGGACCGATGTATATATGTGCCTTGTCTTACATTGTAGCGGACTGACTGATTGATATTTAAAACATCTAATCATTTATTGACATGAATTAATTAAGATTTTCATCTTTCAACAACAAATTTATTAATTTCCTCTTTAACTTATACCTACTTGATTGATCATTCAACTGTTTCATCTTCAAATTGATTTAAGCAAATAATTCAACAAATACCCTAAAAACCAACCTCTTTTTTTATCTTTCACTTTTATCATACAACTATGTTGATCAAATAATGATCATTATGAAAAAAGTACCATGTTATCTGTGTGTGTGTGTGTTAAGTACAATCTCAATTCTACTATAATTGAAATATCATTTGCCAAATTGTTTCAGTAATACAGATCATTGATCAGTTTGTTTGTTTTTTTATTTAAAGAATAGGTGACTTGTATCAATTATATTTTGGTTACAAAAAACAAGCGTTTAAAATAAAAGTTTATATACATTTTGTCTTAATCAATGTAGTTATAAAACAGATAGATGATGTGGTTACTAGTACAATCTCAAAAATACTAGAGTAGTTTGGGATTACTGTGTAAGGAATGCTGAATTTAGACTTATGGTATCATGTAAATATGACAAATCGGTGAATGAATTAGTGAGGTCTTCACCGACTAGGATGGTTTGTCATATTAAAGTTATCTACACATGATGCTCATTTATCAATAAAGATTGACAAAAGCTTATTCCTGAATATTATCAGTCAGATTAATTTAAATCCCTACGAATAGTGAAACGTTATTGCTAAGCAAAAAATGTTCAGAATAAATATCAATTGCTAAACATTTACAAATTGAAATAGCCACCGAAGTCAGAATCTGCAATGTATACGTCAAAAAAGTTGTATTTTATGGAGAACTACCGCAACCATCATCAAGAGAGTATAAATATTTATAAACAATTGTCTACGCAAGATACTCCATGTTCGTTGACCGAAAACCATCATCAATAGACTACTATAGGAGAAAACAAACCAAATCTGAAGAGGAAATTAAGAAAAGACGTTAGAGGTGAATAGGCCTAACTTGGAATCCTTATGGGAAGAGGAAAAAAGGAAGACTAAAGAAGACATTACGTCGGGAATCGATAACAGACATCAAAAGAATCAATAGCAATTGAAAAGAAGTAGAAAGAATTCCCCAAGTTAAAGTTTGTTGGGTGGTCTATGCTCCTCCTCGAAGGGGTAACAGGCGTAAATAATTAAGTAAGTAATTTTTTGGGTCAATTAACTGAAATGGGTTCATAACAATAATTGAAGTTGATTTCAACACTCATATCTCACAATATTATTTATCAATTACGAACTTTTCATAATAAATGCCCTGGTACGGGCGAGAGTGGGGAGAGTTCGCTCTCCCTCTCGAAATGCTTTCACATGGCCACGCGTATATAGCATCTGCCAGGGAAGTCCTATTCACTGCCTCCTCGTGGCGGGGGTGTTGTTTACGAAAATGAGAGGACGAAAAACGGATGTCCGGCGCTTTAACCGGATCCAAACCAATGGTGCACATGGGTTCCAGGATCCTGCGGGAACAAATGGCGTATGAACCAATTGTTGGTCACCGGCTAACATGGGAATGCATCTCCTTACGATGGTCCACTGCCTTGTGGGCTAGACCTTTAGGTCAAAGGCTTGGGGTGTGGCCTCCTAAGAAAACCACCTGTTTCGGTCTGGGCACCCGGGCAGTTACACAGCCCTCACACATATCAAATGAGATCTGTGTGGCGCATATGTACTTGGTGCCTCCTTGTATCAATATCTGTGTTAAAATAAAATAAATCTTAGTTTAAATTGTTATTGTTATATACTTATTTACAGTACCAATTACATTACACTTAATTTCGTTTTGAACCTAGTGAAACTACTAAAATTGTCTGGTTTATTTCACAATTTTAGATCTACAGGAACATTCCGATAACATTGCATAATTGTCTTGTTTTTTTTTTAAATTTTAAGTCTTAGACTAGTCTATGGAAACGGAGAAATAAACTAGCATTTCATAATTAAACACTATGATGAAGTGATAAACTAAAATGTTCGCTCAATATGTTTACACTTCTAAATCATAGTCAGTAGCTCAACATTAGACTGAACTGGTTATTGATGTTTTCTTGCAAGTTACATGTTCATATCCTCTAATTTTTAACACAATCAATTGCCATACCCTATGTAAAATGGATTTCAATTGGTTAAGTGATTAATTCACGTTTATGTGTACACACATCTATCTGTTCAAATATAATAATAATAATGTTTTGTGTATAATGTATCTTTTCGTTTTCTAGATTATTACTGATGTTAATGGTAATGTTGTTGACAGTAATGGTAAATCATTACTAATAGCATTCTATTTTATATGCTCTGCTATTCATGGTATATGTAGTGGAACTGCAATGACTCAAATGGTTGTAGTTTTATGCGATTGGGTTGGCTCTTCACAATTAGCACAATCTTTAGCAGTAACTATGGTTATTTTAGGGTTAGTTATATCACCGGGACAATTTTTGATGGGTAAGTGTTATATAATACAGTTTTTAAATCCTTATTTTTTTTTTAAAGAATTATGATAAATTTCCAGATTATAATCTAACAAAGTGTGACCTTTTTTTTCCTATAACACATTACGGAATCTATTCATTGAAAAGCTTAAACTTGACTGTCATGTAAATCAATAACATCTTTTAGTGGTCTGGTTGAATTTCTTACAACTTATTGCCTACGTCTATTGAATATACTGACTTCTATATCTTATCCAATAGAGTTGTGTTTTGATTGAAATATATAAATTCTGTGGATAATAGGTGTTTAAAAATCTACAAGCCAAACATTGGTGATAGTAATCTAATTCAACAATATAAATCCCATCATTCTTCATATTTAAATGGATGGAATAGTAACATTCAAATATGTGTCTGAATGTGAGATCTATGTCACCATATATAGATTCTTTATTTCATGATAAGTTATTCAATGCAGTATATAATAAGAATTAGACTTTGCAATCTCTCCTATCTACCATCAGAGTGTGCTCAATTAACATGGAAACTTTTTGTTCCTCTTGATAAGCATTCATTGAATGATACTGAGTCGATAACTTTACCATATTAGTAATTAACTGACCAAACTGTCATTTTACTATGAAGCGAATTATTGTAATGGAATATGTGTAACATGAATTGATCATGAAATAAGTAAAGCAAATAAAAATGAGTAATGCTGTTGCATTCAAACGATGTCTTTAATTAAACCGCACATATTATTGTTGGTTATTATCGTCACATGTTCTCTCGATTACGTTTCCTATCTATGCAATAGTTATAAGTTATTATAAAACCGATCACGGGACTGAAATAAATATAGAAAAAATACGATATATTTCTGAGTTTCTTATTATAACAACAAAGAATGATTGATGATTATTGAATATATGGTATATAGCTTGGTGGTCTGACTGGCTCAGTGGCCTAATGATTAAGCGCTTGCTCGCGAGACCGATAGGTCCTCGGTTCGAATCTCGCGAAGGGCGGAATCGTGGATGCACATTGTTTTGCCCCCAAATGCCCTGGTATGGCGGAGAGAGAGGTGGACCCGCCCTCCCTCTCGAAATGCTGTCACACGGCCACGCATGTACAGCCTCTGCCAGGGAAGTCCTACTCACTGCCTTCTCGTGGCAGGGGTGTTGTCTACGAAAATGAGAGGACGAAAAGCGAATGTCCGGCGCTTTAACCGGATCCCAAACCAATGGTGCGAATGGACCCTCCCTTGTACCAATATTTATGTGTTCAAATAAATAATAAAGGAGGCACCAAATAGATATGGGCCACACAAATCATTCGATTTGTATGAGGGCTGGGATACTGCCCATGTGCGCAAACCGAAACAGGTGGTTTTCTTAGGGTACCACACCCGGAACCTTTGACCTAAAGGCCTGATCCACAAGGGAGTTGATCAACGTCAGAAGATGCAGTCGCATGGTAGCCGGTGACCAATAATTGGTTCATACGTCATTTGTTTCCTTAGGATCCTGGAGCCTATGTGCACCATTGGTTTGGATTAGGGTTTTCTAACTCCCCTAAGTGAACTCTCCACGTCCACCAACCCGGATAAAGCCACAGACATTTACTTTTCGTCCTCACATTTTCTTAATCAACACCCCTGCCACGAGAAGGCAGTGATTAGGACTTCCCTGTTAAAGGTTCTATGCACATGACCATGTGAAAGCATTTGGAGTGGGAGAGCTGACTCTTTTCACCCTTGGCCGTACCAGGGTATTTTGTGGCTGGAATACAATAGTGCCCATATATTGGTTAAACATTATAATTTCCAGCACATTGAACAAACTCAAAATGTGTACACTGAACACCCCTAGTTATTTGTTTATTTTGGCATGTTGGTTGTTGTATCCAGATAGATTGACAATTTTTTCGATTTTTTTTTAGAAAATTATTCTTAAACATTAATTAATGAATCTTTTCTTATAGGTTTTGTTGCTGATTACACGGGTACATTTGTTTGGTCATTAAGAATATGTGGTGTTATTCTTCTATGCGGTGGTTTCACTCTTTTCTTAGAATTTCCCGTTCGTCGATTGTATCCATCTGCAAATAATCATCATGATAATAACAAAGGTAAATCGATTGAACAATGTATTCCAGTGAAAGATATCGAAGCACAAGATATCATATGTGATAATGTTGTGAATGGTCTAACTAATGGTGGTAAATGTCATTCATTTATTAATTCAACAATTCCTATAGATAATAATATATCTCCACTGATTAATACAAATGGACAAATTACAAATTAAACAGTATACAATTGTATATCACTGTTGTTTTGTTTTGTTTTGTTTAGAATACAACACGAATCGTACTCATTTATTTGTCACTATGCCTCTATAATATGATTGAATTAACAAACTATTACTATACATGAAGGATTTTGTCTTCTTTTTCTTCCTTTATATATATATATATTTCAATTCATTTTCTTATTCCTGAATGATACATGTAATTGATTTCTTCTTGATCAGTTTAAAGTTCAACTCTCCCTTCTTCCTCTTTTTTTTTGGAGAGAGGGGGCGGGGGGAAGGAATGGTTCTACCAAACAATCCAATTATCGATTCTGTTCTCGTTATATGTATATGACTTATTTGTGCCTATCCAATAGTGGTTGTTTATTTTTAATAATAAGAATAATAATCACTAACCAACCCGAGTTATTTTTTTTCACTTCTCTTTTTTTATTTTACTTCAAAAACAAACCCTCCCGCCCACTACATAATTTTTGTTGTTGTAGGATTATTGTCTAAATTTGTCTATGCTGATTACATTCAGATAGATAGTTAATGTTATAAATATATTACCATACTATTCTATGTATCTGAAATGACCTCTATTATTATTTTGCTTACAGTAATCTTAGGTATATTATAATCTTATTATTATTATCTTAACATTAGAAATCACGCATAACTACTTCCATTAGTCGGTATGGGTTTTTATGTACAAACAGAATATACCTTCAACTTTATCCTTTCACTCTCACACGGACAGTCACACACACACACATTCACACGTACTACACACAAAAATGCACATCAACACACATAATCAGTTGTGTGATTTAGATTAATTCGACTTGATTTTATGCAGACATCATCATCAATAGATTAGTAATAATGAAGTGAAATCATTTTGTATCATAATTATTATTATTGATGGTGTTGTTCCTTTTCGTTTTTACCGGTACATCCATTTCACGATTGTAAATTTGTATTCATCATTCTGTTTTTATTATTAGTGACAGTATGATTTGTAATATTATTGATAATAATAATACTAATGTTATTGTATGTAACATGTTAAATAAAAGTATGATTTCATTATCGAAAAGACAACTTCATTGGTATGATTCGATTTTTAGATTAAGTAACTTGTTGAAATTACTTGTGAATTGGTGCGTATTTAAGAGTCAGATTCTACAGTTCAGTTTAGTAACTATGGGAAGCTCTTTCAACTCTTCCGAATTACTAGCAACGAAAAGTCTAATATAGGTGAAATGATCTGTAGCTAATAACACTCGAATTAGTGATATAATATTGAAAGGAGTCTCGGTTGACGGGTCGTGTTTTTCGAGGAATCAGTCATCTACAACGTAGGACAAGGCACATATGTGCATCGGTCCAAGTTGCCATACCTCATTCACACAACAAGATTGACACCGGATTCATAAAAGTAGTTAATTCAGAGGTGGTAATATATAAAGAAAGATTGCATATAAGGATATAGTACAGGAAGAAAGAATTAGTTGGTAGAAAGAAAGATATGAAGCCAGTTTAATCTCATAGTTTAATGGAAGACAAAGAGTGTATACATCGACGCCATTGTGATCGATTCTCAACCATGTCAACAAGAGTATCCAACTATTGGTTACGAAAGTCAAGCGAACCCCAACTAAGTAGTCTGTATCTACCAGCAACGCTCAGACTAGAAGTTAGTGACTTCAAGCACTGATGCCACGTTTTGGTTTGACCGCCTATAACTTTTTTCCAACCATCCCGAATACCAGTTAGCACTGGACGTCGTGGTAATCGGTGTTCAGGCATACGCAACACGTGGCCCAACCATCTCAGTCGATGAAGATTCATAACCTCATCAACTGGTTTACCATCATCATTCCGTAATACCTTGCATCTGACCTCACTATTACTTACCCGGTGATCGTAGAAGGTGTGAGCAATATTTCTAAGGCATCTGTGTTTAAATACTAGTAGCTTATGAGTATCTACTACTCTTAATGGCCGCGTTTCGTAGTCGTAAAATAGAGCAGAACGAACTGGCTGCCGCGCAGTATACTCGTCGTTTTATTCATAGACGAATATCTCACCTTCGCTATAGGTGACGTAAGTTAGCAAAAGCCGAACGAGCTTTTCAAATCCGAACTGAGACTTCGTCATACACAAACCCATCAGGCTTCCAAGCTAAGTTAAGTTTTCAACACGTTCGACTACCTGACTCGCTGTCCTTAGTTCAGGTGTTGATGTAGACCAGTCCTGAAGCAACAACTTACATTTGTTAGGGGAGAAGCGCATCCCAAAGACTCTGGCGTTCTTGCTCAGTGCTTCCAAAAGACTGCATTTTATCAGCGTCTTCACTAAACTGGATTATATCATCTGCATATTCTAAGTCGATAAGTGGACCTCCTAGAATGAAGTCAATTCCTGAAAACTCAGTCGACGAGAGCGTCATTTCCATCAGTAGGTTTATGCTGAATTTAAACAAAAATGGAGAAAGTGGACAGCATTGATGGACACCACTTGAGGTCGCAAAAGCAGATGACAGTTTGCCACAAGCTCTGACTTGACTTCGAGTAAAGAGCCGTCACAATGTTATGTATTACCCCATCGATATAAATATAACTGTCCTGTATCCCTTGGGTGCAAAAAATTTCGATTTCTAAAGTACTACAGATTACCAGGCTCAACGACCTATCCTCTTTGTTTTTTCGGTTTGGTAGCCAGCTTCTGTTTTGCGAACTGGGGGAAAACGTCCCAATTTCTTGGAATGAATCAATTGCCGTCTATGCATCAACTGTAGAGATAAGTCTACTTTTCATCACGTCCAAACCATTGGCTTTCATCTTACTTTACACATAGTACACAACCCATGAAAGATTGACTTGGAAGAAGTCGTCTGGTTTTTGTTCAGATCATGAATGTTTTGATCATATCTTCACCATCCACCACATGTTAGAACACTTACACATTGATTAGAGACAGTCAGTCGTATTTTTGATACTAGGACTATCTTCAATCCCTTAAACAGTATTTGCACCAACTATTACTACAGGGTATATTTGAGAAATTTAGTAATATCTTGAAAACTGTACAAAAGCCGGAGAGAGGGAGAGGATACAACCATCCCTTCTCATCTTACTACTGTATTATAATTACCTATTATTAAAAGAGCTATTAGAACAATGAATATAACTGAACAATATTGTTTTCAATTAATGATTTAATTGGATAATCAATAAGGTTTTTACTCTTCAGTTTATTTAAGTCTCATTTAACCAAATTTAACCTTGACATTATTATCTGGAGTCGAATGCCGATAGTCAATTTGACCTTTTTATTCATTCGATATATAATCAGACATCAAAATATAGAATTATTTTAACCTACAATATTCATTTCATAGTTTACTTATGGTGTAAAATTTCATTCTGAATTTAATATTTTAGAAAAAAATATTGAAGTATTAAAACGGAAATTATTTAATTTAATAGTTGAAATTTCACAGATTGAAATCATGAGTCAGTTGAAGCTAGACCACCAGTGGAAACCTGGAAGCACTGGACGGCCGTTTCGTCCTGGCATGGACTCCTCAGCAGTGCGCATCCACGATCCCGCACCACGCGGGGCTCGAACCCAGGACCTACTAGCTTCGGGCGCGAGCACCTAACCACTAGACCACTGAGCCGGCATCCAACGGTGTTAATGTCTAACTTCAACTAATCCACGAAGTTGCGCCACCGTACACCATTGCCTTCAGTGAGTTGTTATCTCACAACAGACCGGTCGAACTTCACTGGTAACGGCTTCTCACTAGAACTCCAGGAGTTTTTCCTGAAGTCAGTCACTAGTGAGCAGTTGATTATTATCAGAATGGGTTTTGTGGAGAGTTTTAGAAAGTTCACAGGTTGAAATCATGAGCCAGTTAAGTGCTCGCGCGCGAAGCCAGTAGGTCCTGGGTTCGAGCCCCGCGTGGTGCGGGATCGTGGATGCGCACTGCTGAGGAGTCCCATACCAGGACTAAACGGCCGTCCAGTGCTTCCAGGTTTTCAATGGTGATCTAGCTTCAACTGACTCATGATTTCAACCTGTGAAATTTCTAAAACTCTCCACAAAACCCATTCTGTTAATAGTTGAAATCAGGAATCAATTGAGGCTAGACCAACATGGAAAACCTGGAAGCACTAAATGGCTGTTTCATCGTAGTATGGGACTCCTCAACGGTGTTCATCTACGATCCCGTCTCGACAGATTCGAACCTAGTACGTATCAGTGTAGCATACGAACGGTTGACCTCTAGATCATTGAACCGTCATCCCAACAGTGTAACTTCAACCAATCAACGAAATTATTTAATTTGTACATTCTTAATTTTGATAGCAGACTATAACACTTAAGATAAACTCTGAAATACATTGAGTACTGGACAGTTAGAAATTCCCAAAAGTAAATCGTTTCATTGAAAATCATTGAACATAAACTGAGTTTTCTACGTCCATATTTACATTAGATTTAACTTGATACAATTAATTTTTGCTACATAATTCAGATTATTTGAACATATGAAAGAGTATTATTCAAAGTATATGTGAATGGTAATGTTTCTGTTTGTTTTTGATGAATGTCAACATCATAACTCATGATTAATTAACATTTCCGGTTAATGAATAATAGTTATTCATTGAAATTCATAATCTACTAGAAGGGTTGCAATACAATTAGACCTATGACGCTTCTGTTACCCAAAAAGCGAGCTGACATTGTATTACCAGTTAAAGGCGACTCATATAGTCTTATGTTGAAATGGAGATTTAAATTAGCCATCAAGAGGATAATTTATGCAACCCTATTTGTCATTATTGAAAAGACAAGGTCTATGTTTAACCGAAAACCTAAACAGCACGTAAGGGATTGTGTCTATCAATTTACATGTATGTGCGGAAAAACGTGTATAAGGAGGAGCAATCGTGATTTGCAAGAAGGGGTGACGGAACACATACTTAAATGGTTGCAGAATCAGATGAATTCCAATGGTCAAATAAAATCACAGGATAGACAGACATCTTCCTCTATAGCGAAACATTTGATTCAGACTGGTTATAAGGTTGATATCAAGTCAACATTTGTAGTGTTATACAACAGCCTTCAACGACGTATACAAAGGTTTATTAAAGCTTTGGCTATACGGAAACTGAAACCTCCTTTGTGTGTTCAAAAACAATTTGTTCTTACCTTTAACCTACCTTGTTCATATTGATTTATTATCCAGAGTGATTAACACTCTGTGTACTATATACCTCTTTGTTACAGCTTACCTTTAACTTGTCTAATTGACCTTTTATTTTTCATATAAAAATGTTTTGACAATTATATGTGTAACGCTTTTTTTTCTTTTTTCATTTAATTAAAATTACAATTTAATGAGCTCATCTTCGTGTACTTGTCCCTGTTTATTATTATAGGTTGGAATATAGATTAAGAAAAAAAGTTAACATTTTCCATGGATTTTTTCAGTTTTCGTTTGGAGAGGACAGGAGGCGTGATGGCCTGTGTTAGTCTTGGCAATGATGGTCTCTCAGTTGATCCAACTTTCTTTTGAAAGAGTAGACGAATGGAGCCTCAACCACGTGCTGAAGTAATGAATTCCACTCTTTGATGATTCGATGGGAAAGTCGATAGTCAACTGATAAGTAATTTGTTTTGGACTTGTGAGCTTTTCTCTAGTATCCTAGTAAATTCTATGTTTTGGAAGACAAGAAAAATGAGGATATATTAGGTGCAAATTTATCACTGTAATCAAGTCGTCTCTAGTTCTTCGATATGACAACGGGAATAAGTTTAGCTTGGCCAGTCAATAGTGTCATAAGAAGGCGACATAGTTCTGATAATCTTTGTCTTCTTATTACACTATTGAAATTTATCAAAAGGACTAATTGAATTAAATTTCTTAAAAAAAACGACTCCTTTCATATAGGTTCTTTTTATTTATTTGAAAAGTCCATCAAGTTGAGCAACTATGTGTTGATCTTTTCTCTATAACTAACTTATAAATGTTCTATATCTGGCCTTTAACTATGAGATTAAAATTGCTTCGTACCCTGGTGGATTCGATCCCGTGTCACCCAGCTTCACAGTCAGAAACGTTACCTCTGGGCTATCAGGGCCGCAATCGACCTCATGTAGGACTGAGATGTAATCACAATTGATTGATCACTGGGTGGTGATCAATGTCATGTGTGTCAAGTCCTTATTTAGTGCAATCTGCCCAGGTTCATTAATAGGAACTTGGAATCAAAACTTCGATCTGATAAAAGATGTACAGTTTAAAAGAAATTTCACTTCATAAACATTAAGTTTGAATGAAGATACTGTGGTGTTTGAACGAACTAATAATACCTTTGTACTTGTTGAATGCTCGATTTCGAATTCCAAATACAATACATTCGTTTGTGCTTGTGTCCCACTTCTTAATTCAATTACGTTAATTCTGGGATTCCTAGTTCATACGACAATTAGAATACCATAGATACTACGGGAGAAATTTTGAAAAAAAAATCTACACTTTATATCATTTTCCTCAGTTAACCTCTGATTTGTGCATGCATTAAGGATAAACTTCAACTATGGATTACATCACTGTATCAATAATTTTGCTCTCTCACATGGATCAGGTTACACTGGTAACGCAAAGCGAGTCCCCTCAAAATGTATCTCTGACTGTCATCCTAAATCGCTTTCAAAAGATAAATGTAAAATAATTAATAGCTCAATATTGACACATCTTATCCATTTTTGTCACACTATCCTTTCAGAAATATCATTCAAAACTGTTTACACATTTAAACTATTTAAACGAAAGGAAGCATAAATCAATAATTTGTGTTTAGTATTGGCGTTTCAGCACTGAAGTTTGTTTGTAAATGCATCACATACAAGATTTCGTTCTCTAGTGTTTCTAACACTTCTGATTTTCGGTAGACGAGTGATGTGAAGGGAAGTGTTCGAAATACACAGTATGCTACACGTTCACACTCCTTCAACTATTTGAACGAGAACACAAGAGTCACCGAGAAAAAACATTGAACCACCGGATGAAGTGAAAAATACTCATTCGTATATATATATATATATATATATATATATATATATATATATATATATATATACCACTTTATCCTTAGGAAATTAACCCATTTTGACCCCAATGAAATGCACTTGACCTTTTGTTCATTTTTGGGTCTCGTCGACTGACCTTTTGTCATCTCTGATTGGCTCTCCATACCAACTATTTGACGTTATTTTGTTTAAAACCTTTTTAATATATCCGTCAAAATCATCCACCTGACCTACAAATCTTCTCCACTATATATCATTATCACCACATGTTTTCTTTGCTTTGTCACCATCTTTATACTTGTTAAGTGAAAAATTATCTTTCATCTGTTTGTTTTCATCTGACTACTTCTCTTTAACTATCATATCGTTATGCAATTCTTGTGTGGCGCTTGAAATTTCAGAATACTTTATGATTTACTTTGTACTTACCAACAGACTACTAAGTTACTATGAATACAATTGCACAGCTTGATGAAGTAATATCATAGGAAAGAAAAAAACTTTCCCGCTTAATTGTTTTTGTTTCTTTTTAATCATAAATTGTTTACCAAGGTGTAGGTGAGTAAACAAACATCTAAGTAGTATATTGTTTAACATATGCTTGTTTTTTTAAAAATAATTTTTATAAAGCTGTATCCAATTTCTTATTGCTTTCATCCTTACATTGCTATTGATTCATTAATTTCTATCAGAAGGGGTTTTGTGGATATTATAACAATTTCAATAGTTGAGATCATGAGTCGATTGAAGCTAGGCCACCATGGAAAACCTGGAAGCACTGCAGCACTGTTTCGTCCTACTTTGGAACTCCTCAGCAGTGCGCTAATACGTTTGTTGCCGGATCAGTGGTCTAGTGGTGGAGCCCCTGCGCGCGAGACTGGTAGGTTCTGGGTTCGAATCACGCGATGCGGGATCGTGGGTGCGCACTAATAACGAAAAGTCCCACAATAGGATGAAACGGTCATCCAGTGCATCCAGTTTTTCATGATCGTCTAGCTTCAATTGACTCATGATCATTAATTTCTGTTTGATCAGTAAACCTTATTATTTACATGTTGTATGTTAATCTGTTTATGTATGTTATATGCTATCGCATACACATGAACAAATGCAGAATAAAACAGCCAGTGTGACAGCATTCTCTGCATCAGTAGGCCTCAGCATACACAAAGGGAAAACCAAGGTCCTCAAATTCAAAGCGGAGAACAGCAATCCAATCACTCTTGATGGCGAAACTCTGGAAGATGTAGAATCCTTCACATACCTGGTTAGCAGCATCATCGATGGACAAGGAGGTTCAGATGCAGACGTAAAGGTGAGAATTGGCAAAGCAAGGCCCATTATCTTATTATATTCACTACTAAATTTATTCACCTAACGACAAAATAACAATTTTCACTATATTAAAATATTCCTATTAAAATGTACTAGTAATAGGTAGTTTACAAATATGTTACTAAGACATGAGCGGTAATCACATTATTTTACATCTAAAATTATTAGCTAAGTGTTCATAAAATGACAAAATCTTGTCTGCTTTCTTAACCTTTATATGTATTATACATTAGAAACAAGTTTACGAATACATGAGCGATAATCGCTTATCGATTATTAATATCTAAGGTATATCGAAATGCATTCGACATTAAAAAGTGCTTAATCACTTGACCTTTGCCAAAGACAAAAACAATATTGGGAAAAATGCCTTTAAATCAATTTGTGGGTGGCCCTGAAAAGGACCTTTAATCGTTCTCGCGGTGGGACGTCCAAACTATTAGTTGGTAATGGCGCCACACATCGGACAGTGTACTGCTCGTACGTTCGGTGATGGGTCATAAGCACCGAATCTATGAAACATAGCTTCACAAGGACAGAAAACCCAACCCACTTCATCACCAGTTTCATAGGGCGGCTGTGCAAGATTACAGATGCCACACAAACGGTTCTCTTCATCTTCTTCATTTTGGATGTCCCGTTCTGTTAACTCTTGAGTTTATAGAAACTACGTCATCCTCGTCGTTACTTAACGTTTCATCCAAATCGACATTTCCTCGATGCATCAACGGCGTTGTAAAGTTAGTCGACATGCTTGTTCCACTGTACAACTGCGGTTCAGCCTGTAAGTTCAACGGCGTTGGTGGTAGTCTACCGTGAGCATTGGGATACACCTGCATGATGGCAGCAGCTATTGCAGGTGAATCATCTGTCACAATGCCTACCACCTGTCGACTGTTGGTTAACCGTTGGAAGAACGACAGGAATCGAGAAATCAAAGTCGATGTTTCGCGACTTATAAATGCAATACAAACGGGTATCGCCTTCAAATTCATATCCAGGGCTACGACCTGATATAAATAGATATTCTCGTTATTCGTCTTGTATGTTCCGTCCAAACCAATAACATCACCGAAACGGTCTGCAAAAATCTTTTGATCACCAGTGCTGAAGAAAAAGTACGATAGACAGTTCTCATCGTCTAATTCGTATTCGCATCGCCCACCCAAAGATGTTATGTGCGCTTTCAATTTCCCGTAATCACCTATCGTTTACATTATAAATTGGCAAATGGCTTACCAGGAATGTTCGCCTGTGAGAACACTTTGTACCGCATATTATAGATATCTTGATCAGTCAGTAGTTTCCCATAAGAATGGTAAGCATAATTCTTAATGTGGAATGAAGCAGTACCAGATATTAGCAGCGGTCGCACATTTTCAAACTGGGCCTCTGTTAACCTGCGCACCCATGAATTTCCTTGGTACCTTAGGGAATTGCACTCGTGATTGTGATGCACATTCCCACGTACAACAGTCCAGTAGCCGTCGATAATCTTACAATACATGAAGGCCGGACATTCAGTGTTCATGGAAGCCCTTCATGACAAAAAATGTTAATAACATTTATAAAATTACCTCCTCCGTCTAATCCGCTGTGACGAACCGCTAGATGTTATACGGCCATGTCTCCAGCACACAAATTTAATGTACGAGTTTTCATTTCTGCACAAATGCGAATCTCGAACTACATAATGACAGTAAGTTGATCTTTCATAATTTGTGATAGCGGACTTCAACGCTTCAATCGATGGGAACGCAACGAGAAACAACGTTGTCAAAAAGACTTCCTCTATTTCTGTTACGTGAGAAACAACAGCGCTTGTACTAGGCACGTTACTGTCCTCCATAATGATGATTAAAATGTACTTCGTCGACAAGTACTGATGTTTTATAGCAATCCGACAAAACATAACTAACAAATTAAAAACGAACTTCAAAACTAGCCATTTCATTGGACGAAACGGGATGAAAAATATTGCAATTTTGGGTTGAAAAAACATTTTTAAAAAGGGTGGGTGGGGTTTTTTTTTAAAAAATTGCCGTGGGGCAAATGAATTTCCACATTGTGCATTGTTCACTACTTAACTGGTATGATTAGATGTATACTAAAGTGAATGATAGGACCTTTTTTGTTTTGTTTGTTTATCTAAATGACTACGAATTGGGATTAGTCATTTTGTTACACCTTTTATATCCATTTAGTCAAATTGTTTCATTATAGTTTATAATACTAAATTTGATAAAATAAAACATCATTCAGTCAGTGAATGATATTCGACTATGGTCGATTGTATATATAGTTTCAGCTTTAGTTTGGATAAGACAGGAGGTTAGATGGTTTAGGTTCGTCCTGATAATAATGATCTCTCAGTTGATCCAACTTTCTTTTCAAAGAGTCGATAGATGAAGCTTCAGTCATGTGTTAAGGTAATAAATTCCATTCGTTGATAATTCTATGAGTATCTGTGATAAAACATCTTTTGTTTAACCAGTTATTTAGATTTCTGTGTTCTGTCATTTATTCGTTACAGGTTACATGTGAGTAATGTTTAATCTAACTTTTCATTATGATAGTTTTACATTAGGAATACTTACTCGTGGATGGAGTTGCTGACCACATCGCCAACCCTCCTCCTTTACCGGGGCTTGGGACCGGCAGTAACTCTAGAAGAGCTATAGGAGGAGTTACATTAGGAATAACCAGTTATGATTTTACAAAGTGATTTACAACTTTGACATCATACGTGAATTACATTTTATTTTAAAGTAGATTATCATAATCCAATGAAGTTTTCTTTAATGTTGAAGATGCAACAGGTATTTAGAATTTGAAAACGCTTTAACCGATAACACCTTCAAATATGAATCGTACCCACCTGTTGAAATCAAATGTTAGAAGAAAGGAGGTTCGAAAATATATTTGATAGGCTATCAAGATATCGAGAATCGACTGGTCTAGACTGGTTAGCGATTGCAGGAGTTGTCGAGCATGGCGTTCCCACTCGTGATCTGGTACGGATGCATGACCAAGCGCCTTCAGTTAGGTGATTCCATTAAAATTAATGTGGTCAGCATCCAATGTCGAAGACTTACATAGCTATTGATTTTGGGGATTTATTTAACGCTACAATATACAAAACCATTGCACTTTACAAATAAGCTAAGTCATTCTAGTCTACATTAGTTATTTAATCACCGAAAGCTACCTTTAAACAAGCCTATTCATTACTGATATTGGGACTAAGTGAGAAGTTATTACAAAAGCCTCAAAACTTTACAACAATTAATCGATATCTATTTCCAATGAAGTCTAATTAACTAACAAGATAACAGTATGGCAACTCGAACTGATGTACGTACGTACGAATTTCTACGTTGTTACTGACTGACTGACTGACTGCAATAGCTACCAAAATATGTTATTATGCAAACAAGGACGAGGTGGAGGGTGGGACGAGGGAACTTTTATCATAAACATTACAACAATGAAAAACAAAAATGGGAGAATAGGGGAATCATTTTGATGTATGAATGCAATAGTATGAAGTGATTTCAATGTTATCAGAGAATAATTATATTCATCCATAATTAGAGAAAAGAGAATGGAAAAAAGACTACCGAACAACAACATTCACAACAATTATTGTGATGAGTTTGTTGTCATACAAGTAAATAAGTTGATTTATGATGTATGGATTGGGACAGATATTATTTAAATTAGTTGAATTTACCAAGAATTGTGTGAATATGAAATATCTGTGAGAAGTGAAGTTTAATGAATGAGCTCAGTAATACCAATGATTGGACGTTTAATGTTCTTATAAATTAAATAGTGGAATGGAATGTAGTTAATGGTGTGCTTAGTTATCATTCACAGCATACGTGGTCGTACTTTATAAAATACAGCTTGTTTGTGTCAAAGATGATCTCCCTACTGAATCTTTTACTGGATTAGGTAACATTCAGTTGAAACCTTTCCTGGTACTGATAGTAAAATGATGCCACTGTAGTTTTCACATTTACTCAGATCTCCTTTCTTTTGTATCTTGATGAGGTATCACTCTTTTCAGCTAGTTGGCACCTGTTCTTTCTTCTGAATTTTCCTGAATAGAAAGTGAAGCATATTTGCAGTTGCTTCTATGTGTAACTTCATTGCTTCAGCTGGTATGTTGTCTGGTCCATTTCACTCACTTAATTACCGTTAGAATTTTATTATTGAATAACTGCAAATATCATGCAACAATCGCCCATTGTGTACATTAGTACAAAGGGGCACTGAATACATATGCTCCACACAAGTCACTTCATACGTCTGTGAGCCATGATATTGAGCGGGTGCCCAAACCGAGATAGGTGGATTTCTTACGGCACCCCATCCAGAGCTTTCGTCCTAAAGGTCTGATTCACAAGGCGGTGGAGCAACGTTAAGAGATACAGTTCTATGGTAGCCGAGGCCAATAATTGGTTCAAATACCATTTGTTTTCTCAGGTTATCAGAGCACATGTTCACCATTGGTTTGGGAACATCGTTTTCCAACTCCCCAAAGTGGACTCTCCGTGTCCACCAACCCGATTAAAGCAATGGACATTTGCTTTTCGTGTTCTCATTTTCGTAGATAACACCCGGCCACGAGAAGACAGTGAGTGGGACTTCTCTGGTAGTGGCTGTATACTCGTGGCCATGTGAGAGCACTTCGATTGGAAGAGAGGACCCTCCCCACCCTCGGCTGTCACGAAACTTAATTGTTATACACTTGTATCTTAACAAAATACTAGTCAGCATAGTAATGATTTTCTGCATATTTGATCGTCCATAGAAATCACATTCATAAATATTCTTAAGCATCGAGAAAATTTTAACGCTAAACGATTAGTTAAGAGATAATTCACACTAATTAACAGATTACATTTTAGAGTACGTTAGGAAGTTGAATCCATGAAATAAGTCGACAAGATTTGTAAGGAAATCAAGTGTAAAAATTTCCAAATTTTTAAAACAGTCTCTTTAATAAATTTGCATGATGTGATGGAAAGATCAAGATTAAATAAACTTATGCGATATGTTAGCTCGACCATCTTCTACTGCCTTCAGTAAGTTACGGCCTCACACCCGACATGTATTAGATCTACCGATTACGCCTTCTCGTTAGAATTCCGAGAATTACCCCTCGAAGCTATTCACTAGTGAGTACACGATAACTATATGTGGTTGTGGAGATTGTTGAGTTTTAATTGAGACCGCGCAATATCGTGGATTGGTTGAAGTTGGGTATTAATACCACTGGACGTCTGTTCAGTGGTCTAGAGGTTAGTCGTTCACGCGGGTGACTAGAGGTCCTGGTTTCAAACCCTATGTGAGGAATTGTGGATGTGAACTGCTGAGAAGTTCCATACTAGAACGAAACGATAGTCCAGTACTTCCAGATTTCCAATGGTGGTCTAACATGATTTTAATCAAAATAATTAGTTACCACCAGGCGATCAGTTTTCACACTCTTCAATGATCTACTCATTTGGTAGTTATTGTAAGTGTTATATTTCATGATTTGTATATTACTATATTCATGATAATTGTACGACCTAAAATGATCATCAAAATGTATGATTGATTTGCTTAAAATCCAAATGCTGTCAACGGAATAACATAGACGAATCTATTATTATTTTTTTGTTGTTTCGAACTACAATTCTGTAGACTAATTACAATTGTCTGACTACTGGATAGTATAACTAAAAATGGTCCGATTCTATTTTTAGTAGATACCCGTCAGCAGACATTTGTAGGATATTCGAATTTGTATCTCTTAGATAATTCTGTTTTAAACCATTTATACTATTATCCTTAGCAAGGATAATTATTATAAGCAGAGATAGATGAAGGTTATTAGTGGAATCTGAGACTTGTCAGTTGGCTGAAGCTGTATCTCAAAGTCAATGTTCACTTAGACACCCGAATCCAGTAATGTTTACTTTGGACGCCATTGCGTTATCCACTTAGCTATTGAGTTCAATAAGTCACTATCTTGTAAAATGATTTGAAGTTTTAAATCATTTTTATATTCGTTGCAATTCTAATCATCAATGAGAAGATTTAAACGATAATTCTGGGTTCGAATCCCGCGAGAGGGATCGTGGTTGCGCACTGCTGAGGAGTCCCAACGTAGGACGAAACGGCCATCCAGTGCTTCCAGGTTTTCAATGATGGTCTAACATCAATCGGTCCATGATCTCAATCAAAACTTAACAATCTCCACAACCCCTATACTGATAATTAGAATCACTTAGTTTAGTTCTCACGATGTTTAGATTATGATTGATTATCAAGATACAAATGAATGACTTGGTTATCTTTCATGTATTTACTTCTTGAAGGTACCTTTATATTTTCCAATTCTCTTACATAAATTACATTCAATATTATATCCTTGTTCTTA
This sequence comes from Schistosoma mattheei, assembly GCA_944470405.2. Taxonomy (NCBI): domain Eukaryota; kingdom Metazoa; phylum Platyhelminthes; class Trematoda; order Strigeidida; family Schistosomatidae; genus Schistosoma; species Schistosoma mattheei. Next base: position 88,011,744 of record OX103943.1, read on the forward strand.
CTTCAGTATTCTAAAAGCTAATTGATAATCTGTTTGATATCATAATGTTTACTACATTTTGTATTTGCAGTAATTCTGTGTAATGTTCTGTGAAGAAAAAATAGCATAGAATTGCATTTGATCTACATCCTTGATATATGCTTATATACCTGTATCATCACATCATTATCAAATGAGTCACTATTATCTACATGACAGTTTGTTAATATTAAATGTGGATGATGATTAAACTTGTAGTGTCGGTTATTATATTAAGTCCATATACATTTCTTATCCCATTACTCATCACATGTCTGTAACTTACTTTTGTGTAACTATAAATATTGATTAACGCTTGGTTAAATGAGAGTTGGCTTACCCGCCATCTCCACCACATGTCGTTTTGCTTTGTTCTATTCCGTTCGCTTTATGTACAAAATATGATGTATTCAAAAGTCCATTCTAGTTATTTGACTTATCTAAATCCGTTATTGACTAACGCAATTTAAGTCGATGATTATATACGAGGATAGGCGATAACAAACATTCATACGCTCTAAATGGAGTCAGATCCCGGGCTACTAAAGTGAAGAGCCGTTTCAACAACATCGTTCGATCTAAACGAAGATTAAATAACGGGCTCCACTAAATACTTTAGGAACTTCATAATGATGAATTCATAATAAGCCGATGAATATCTATTTTTTCTGTTGATTCTATTATCATTATCATTTTATTCTTTTCATCGCTGTCATTAATAGCGGTCTACTTGAACATCTGGACTACTTGTTCCTGTCATCGATGTAAATATTTCAACAAGTTCCCTGTTTTCTTGTTTGTTTTAATAAATCATTATGTCTATTAAATGCATAACCTATTCAGGCATGTTTCTGAAAAGTGTACAACATTTCAATTTACTTAGTGTTGTTTTACTTGTATCTTCCCATTATTATTTAGGATTGCAATTGATCAGTCTCTTATTGACAAATGTGCATCCTGTGCAGATTGCTTCAATATAGCCTCAAGTCACAAGCTTTCTAGGCAAAGATGGATGGTGGTTAGCAGTGGAATCCAGGTGTTGCGTTTCGTCCACCACCAAGTGAATTTAAACTTCATCCCATTGCACAAACAAATGGCTATCAGTAGCTAAGTGAATAACGCGATGGCGCACTGGGTTCGAATCCTGGGGTGAACATCAACTCTGCAATTTAGGTATATCCGGCTGACGAGTCCAAAATAGGACGAAACGCGCGTCCTCCATTCCATTGCTAAACACTCTCCATCTGTACAACCTTTCGTTGTACAAGTTACAGAAAAGCTCAATCAGAGATATCGTGGTTGCTAACGATATACAGTGAAAAGAATGTACATTATTTAGATGTTCGATTAAATGGACTGCTAACATCGAACTGATGTTTACTCTTTACTCATTGTCAGGATCAACCAAGAATAATGAAAAAGGGAAACTTATTGAAATACTTTATATTGAGGATTCTATATTGTACCCATTACATAATATTGTATAAAGCCATTAATCATTTCTTTCATCATTAAAAGTGTATACATTTTGAAGTAGTTAAATAGAAAGAAATGATTAGAATAAATAATATCCGCCCCCCCCCAAAAAAAACAAACAAACAATCAATCAATCTTCCATTTTCAATGTCATTTCCGGTGGTGTTATTGCTATTGGATAGAATTTATGCCATTGTGATATGACTTGATCTTTTGTAGCTAATACACGTTCCCAATGTTCTAATTCATTAATACTTGTATTATATTTACCTTAAATTATTCATAGAATGAAAGAAAATAACATTTTTTTTTCTCATTATTTCACAGAATGTTTATAATAATAGTAAATTTGATAAGGTGTCAAATATGAAGTTTAATAATTTTGATATAGGATAATAAAAGAACTATTTGCTATCATAATCTTACTGTTACCTCCAATGGAGTATAGGCTGCCGATCAGTATTCTCCAACCTACTCTACTCTGGACCTTCTTTTCTAGTTCCATCCAATTCTTGTTCATTCTTCTCATGTCTATCTCCATTTCTCGGTGTAATGTGTTCTTTGGTCTTCCTCTTCTTTTTTATTTAACCTTGACTATACCAAGTGAGGATGAGGGCATGCTTTGTGACGCACTCCGGTGCTTTCCTCAATATGTGTCCTGTCCGATTCCTGATTTCTTCCTTCACTGGAATCCGGTTTGTTCTCTCCCACAGTAGCTTGTTGCTGATAGTGTCTGACCAACGAATCTGAAGTATTTTGCGTAGACAACTGTTAATAAACACTTGTATCTTCTAGATGATGGCTTTCGTAGTTCTCCAGGTTTCCGCCCCATACAATAGAACTGTCTTGAAATTTGTATTGACAATTCTGACTTTGGTGTTAGTTGACAGTTGTTTCGAGTTGCAGATGTTCTTCATTTGTAGGTATGATGCTCTTGCTTTGCCGATCCGCGTTTTCACATCTGCATCAGAACCACTGTGCTCATCAATGATGCTGCCCAGATATGTAAAGGTTTTTACATCTTCCAAATCTTCTCCGTCGAATGTGATCTGATTGTTGTATGCTGTGTTGTATTGGAGAATCTTGCTTTTCCCTTTATGTATATTGAGACCTACTGCTGCTGAGGTTGCTGCTACACTGGTCGTCTTCTCTTGCATTTGATGTTGTGTGTGTGTGATAGGAGGGCCAGATCATCTGCGAAGTCTAGACCATCCAACTCCATCCTAGATGTCCACTGTATCCCGTGTTTTCCTTCAGATGTTTGCGTCTTCATGATCCAGTCGATTACCAGGAGAAAGAAGAAGTGTGAGAGTAAGCAACCTTGCCTGACACCGGTCTTCACGTCGAACGGGTTTGTCAGCTGTCCTCTATGCACGATTTTGCAGTTTAATCCATCATAGGAATTCTGTATGATATATATAATTAGAAGGGTTTACTGGTGTATTTGCACGGTTGCAAGGTAGATCGACCGAAAATCAAGTTCACAGCTAGTAAACCTCTACATATCTGGGAAGCATCAGTGATGGATACGGTGAATCTGATGCATATGTGAAGGCGTGGACCAGAAAAGCAAGAGCAGTACATTTGCAAGTGAAGAACATCTGGAACTCAAAACAACTATCTGTCAACCAACACTAAAATCAGAACTTTCAATACAAATGTCAAGACAGTTCTATTGTATGGGGCGGAAACCTGGAGAACTACGAAAGCCATCATCCAGAAAATACAGGTGTTTTTCAACAGTTATCTACGCAAAATACTTCGGATCCGTTGACCGGACACTATTAGCAACAACCCACTGTGGGAGAGAACAAACCAGATCCTAGCGGAGGAAGAAATGAGGAAGAAGCGCTGGAAGTGGATAGGACACACATTGAGGAAAGCACCAAACTGCGTCACAAGACAAGCCCTCATATGGAATCCGGAAGTTCAAAGGAGAAGAGGAAGACCAAAGAACACATTACGCCGGGAAATGGAGATAGACATGAGTAAAATGAGCAACAATTGGATGGAATTAGAAAAGAAGGTCCAGAGTAGAGTGGATTGTCGAATGCTTGTCGGCGGCCTATGCTCCATTAGGAGTAACAGGCGTAAGTAAGTAAGTAAATAATATATATATGTAGGCCATGGCAAAGGAACCAAGTCTTGACCAATTGAGTGCAAATATCATTTAGTTGATTTTGATTATATCACTGTACCTTTCAGCAAATTTAAAATTGCAAGCGTTTACTGTATTATTTGCATAGTTGCAATATAGATGGCCCACCAGTGACTTACAGTAAATATATATATATATATATATATATATATATATATATATATTGAGTTTATAATCATTTCTCAGCTAATAAAATGCTTCCTCCTCCTCCTCCTCTACCTCAGTCTTCTTACTCGTGAATATGAAGCTTGTTGACCCGTATCAGAATCTGATACAATGAAACTCATCAACCTTGTGTTCAGCGTTTAATAAAGCCCAAAATACTAAGGAAAAACACTTATCTAACCTTCATTCCCATGGGAACTTAGTATTTTTTTTTTAAATGTAAAACTTACCTATTTTGCACGTTCCAATTATAATTCGTTTATTGAATGGCTTCCTTTTGAATAATGAAAATTCTACAGTGATTCGATCTATTTGATATGGTTTTATATAAAATGCAAATGTTTCATTCATGTGTATTGTAGATTGTTGTTGATGAGATGCACTATGCGCTTTATTGATTAAACCATCTTCTTCTGTTCTAATAAATAATTTCACATAGATACCTAATAAAAGAAAGAATAATTAAGTAGTTGAAATAACTATCTTTGATGCCTATAATTTTTTTATTATTAACTTAAAGAAAACAATTGAGCAAGTCATATAGTTTTTACGCTTTTAATGTGGTTTACTTACTTGCCTACACCTGTTACTCCCAGTGGATCATAGACCGTCAACCAGCATTCTTCAACCCTCTTCTTTTTTATTTAGCTGTGAGGATTGTAAGTGAAAACTTGTTTTGTGATGCAGTTGGGTGCTTTCCGGGTGGTGGAGATCGGGCTAATCACCCACTCTTACCGATACCCACCAATCGATTACGAAACCCATGGAGAAACATAGCACAATTACATTTGGAATGAAAAATGACAAAAAAGTTTTTTCGAAAGTGGTGCATGTATCATATGGAGTTACTTGTCATTGGGCAAACTCCAAAGGATTGCAGAAACAACTATTCTAGCCACGGTAGTTGTCCCGTGCTTCGATGTGGCCTGTTTCTCTCCAGAAGGGCCTAATAGGCTTCACCAACTTGTTTGGCTGGAAGAGGGGGGCTTGATTTATTTTTACGTATAAATGTTCTTAACATGTATATGGGTGATCAAATGGTACGAAATGCATTGCACTAATATATGGATCACATAATTCTGATAATCTTTGTCTTCTTATTACACTGTCCAAATTTTTAGTATATGATTATGAAGATTGTCAAATTTTATTGGAATCGTTAACCGACCTGGGTGACCATTGAAAACCTGATTCACTAGATGGTCACTTCGTCCAAGAGGTCAAGCATTCGTACGCGAGGCCGAAAGTCTTCGGTTCGATTTTCTGCTTACGATGTCGCGTATACGCTCTTGTGAGGATGAAACGACGATCCAGTAATACCAAGTTCTCAATGGTTGTCTAAATCTAATCAGTTCGCGGTTTCATTGAAAATAATTTTCATCAGTATACTTACCTCTACTAAAGTTGGATCTTAACTATTTTTAGTACTAAATCGATCTTCTATTTACCTACTTACCAAAGGGTAGAATTTGATTTGATTTCCAAAATAAACAAATCAGTATTATACTTTAGACTTTCCTAGAAAAGACCAAAAAATTTATGTTCTGGTTGGTACTGGTTAAATATTATGAAATAAGTTACAACATAACCACTTGTCTAAATGACTTGATATGGTGTATGCTACATTCCATAGCTGGATCATGGAGATAATCAGCAAGAAATTCATGATATTAGGTAAACCAGTTTCAATTTTAATACAGTATGAGGTTATTGGTACGCTTTACCGACCAGTGACTGTTAAGATAAAACCTAGCTCAAAGTATTCCTCAGAATAGGGTTGTGGAGATTATTAAGTTTTTGATTGAGATTATGAAGTGATTGATGTTAGACCTTCATTTACAACCTGAAGGCAGTGGACAGCCGTTTTGTCCTATTGTGGGACTCCTCAGAAGTGTGTATCCACGATCCACGACATTAGCACCGTTGGATACCGACTCAGTGGTCTAGAGGTTAAGGGTTCGCACACGAGATTGAAGGCTTTGGGTTCGAATGCCACCAGCGTGATCATGGGTGCACACCACTGAGGAGTCTCACATTAGGACAAAATAGCCTTCCAGTGCTTCAAGGTTATCATCAATGGTTGTCTAACACTAATCAGTTCATGATCTCAACTAAAGTATTCCTGTTGAATGCTTCCAATTATTTCATTAGATAAAAGAAAACTTATTATAAAGTAAATATTTTTCTATCACTTACTTCGTTTTGGTATTTTACTTATTCTTATACCAATAAGATTAATTTGTTGAATACAACATTCAAATCGTCCAGTATTTTGACTTAATCGTAGCATAAGTAAAACTTTAGATAATCGTGTATTGAAAATGATTGCATTTTCATTCTGTGGACAAATTGATGGTCGATCTTGATCGGTTAATTTTGACGTTGCAATTTTACTTTTATCGTCTGTTTCAACTTCTGTCTGTTAGTTTAAAAAAAAAATGGTATGAATTGTTTTCAATGAAAAGTTTGGATAAATCATTTGGGACAGTGTTCGGTGACGACTTCGAGTTACAGTATGGTAACAGATTCGAATTATCGTTATGGACTAGTGAATTCAAACTCAGTGCGATGAGACTATAATTTATGGACGTCCATTGAGTAACACTAAAATGACCATGGATTATCTGCCTACTTACTAGGGTGAAATGAGAGTGATATATTAGTGTGAGGGATTAGGATTAGAATTTACAGTTGAACGTTAGGGTTAGGAATTAGATTTCATGTTTTCATCACGAAATGACATCAGCTATAAAGCTAAAACGGTATGTAGCTTAATGAGTGGATGAATTTCGTGCCAAAACTCAAGATCTGCTATCTTAAATCTGATTGGCTCGTCCATAAATTATGATCTCGCCGAAGAAACAGATGTCTATTGATTCTTCAGCTTTCATAGTTGTCTCTTTGATTTTAGTTCATGGTTAAAGTTGACTTCGAATGGTAACAAGAATCAAGTTAAATGCTCAAACTGATTGATAAATTTTGTATGAACTAAACTGCAAATAGATAATTAAAGAATATTTCTTTGATTGAAATCATGAGTCAATTGAAGCTAGACCACTACTGAAAACTTGGAAGCACTGGACGGCCAAATCGTCCTAGTACGGGACTTCTCAGCAGTGCGCATCCACAATCGCGTCTCCCGCTATGTTCGAACCCAGGACCTACCAGTCTCACGCCAGGCGCTTAACCAACCAGACCACTGAGCCGGCATCCAACGGTGTTAATGTCTAACTTCAACCAATCCACGAAGTTGCACCACCGTACACCATTGTCTTCAGTGAATTGATTTCTCACAATAGACCTGGTTGAACTCCGCTGGTAACGGCTTATAACTACAACTCCAGGAATATCTGTTGAAGTGAGTCACTAGTGAGCAGATGATTAAAAAAATAATAATCTTACTCATAAGGGGAATTATTGATCCAAATTAACGTTTGTTTACTAGACCAGTTCGACGAAATCATCAAATTTAAATTAACATGTCAAAAGGTTGATTACTATTTCAATTAATCAAGAATATGGTGGTCTAGCTTCAATTGACTCATGATCTCAACTGTTGAAAGAATATCTTTCTTGAAAGTATGGAAAAATTAGTTTCCAATGGTAATAGAAGATGATAAAACCGAATGAAAATCAAAATAACAAGTTAAGACAAACTTTATTGTTGTCATTACTCTTATCTCTTGTAATTATTAAGATCATTCACAACAGTTTGTTAAACAGTCATCATATTGAACCTGTTATATCCTAGTGAAGATTACATTACGAGTAACTTCTGCCAACTATGAATGGACTAATATTCTGTATATATATTCTTCTTGTATATAACTATTCAGTAACTAAATTATGCATATCTATATTCTCCTTTATTATAAGTTTCATTTTGGCCTATCGACTACTGTTATACGATTTAACTATTCCTAAATTGTACTCAGTTTATTGATTACAGTCTCCCACATTCACAACCACTTTTTGGCATGATCTTGTATAAATGTTATTTCCTATTCTATGGTGTGATATGATCTGTTTAGCTGGTATATAAATCAAGTATGTTTGAAATATATGATTCACACAGTGGAAGCTATTCATGGTGTTCTGGACTCAACTAACAGGGTTAGGAAGACAAAAGACCAATAAGGACTGTTAAGCTGATCAGACCAGTCGAACGTCATTGATTTAGCATAGTACAATTGTGAATAAGTAGTATTTCGATTGATCAATAAATTACGTGATAATTAGCCAACCTTAAAGACACAACAGAACCCTTTTTTGAATCCTCGTAAAAGATTAGTTAAATTTACATTTTAGGATTCAGTGGTTAAGAATGTTTACATTTAATGAAATGTAATAACTCGTAATGGTTTGTAAATTTTTATTACTAAAATTCAGGAATCCAACTGATCGGTGCATCCCAGACACAAATACTTAACAGTTATAATCGTGGATTTCAACAACGAGGACTTATATACCATTACAAATAGCTTCATATTCTTTAAACGAATTAGTATTCTTTAATATGGATATATGTATATGAGGATAACCATCCCTTATTTAATATTCAATAAAAAGTGAATTAAGCAATTAACAGTGGGTGAACATATACCAAAATGGTTGCAGAATCAGATGAATCCCAGTGGTCAAATAAGATCACAGGATAAACAGACATCTTCCTCTATAGCGAAACATTTGATTCAGACTGGTTATAAGGTTGATATCAAGTCAACATTTGTAGTGTTTGACAAAAGTCTTCAAGGACGTATACTAAGGTTTATTAAAGCCTTGGGTATAGGGGAACTGAAACCTCTTTTATGTGTTCAAAAACAAGGTGTTCTTGCCTTTAACCTATCTTAGTAATACTGATTTACTATCCAGAGTGGTTAACACTCTGTGTACTATATTCTTGTTTGTTACGGCTTACCTTTAACCTGTCTAATTGACCACTTATTTCTTTATATCTAAATGTTCTTAACAAATTTATAATGTGTGGTCAGATTGTTCGAAATGCATCGCGCTAATCTATCATCAGATAGTTCTGATAATCATCTTATTGCATTATCAAAAAACTGAAGGATCTAGCATTATGGAGCGCTTTTATATTCCTCTAGTGAATTAATTGTACATATACAAGTGTGATTTTTACTTGGAATTTTATTTGAGTCAGTTAAAGTTATCTATATATGCCTTTTATGAACACATAAAAGTAGCTCATTCTAAATTGCTAAATGAAAGAACCAAATTAAGTAAGAAGTTAGAGTTTAAACTAAAAATCTTCAATGAAAATTATACCCTCTTATGTAACATTCATCATTTAAATGAATAGGAATGGGTGTCAGTCGGTCAGTAACAACGTAGAACTTCGTACGTACGTACATCAGTTCAAGTTGCCACACCACCTTAGCACAGAGATGCAGTTGTCGATTCGAATCCCATCGTGGTAGAGGTAGTAAAAGTATAAGCAGTAATCGGAAAGATTAGGGTTTGAAGATGTCATTCAAGAAATATAATCCAGTGAAATAAATTGGGAAAGAGAGAAAGGAAGGGACATGAAGAATTTAGAAGATTAAAATTTGGGAGAACATAAAGAGTGAATGTACCTGTGCCATTGCAAACGATTTTGAGCCATGTCATTCAGGGTCTCTAACCATCGGTTGCTGTCATCTCGTGGATCCCAACCAGTTAGTCTACACTTACCAACATGGCTCACTCAGTTCACCTATCAGTGATTTCATGGAATTGTGTCATGAGGAAGATATACGATATATCATACATATTGAATATGGATAAAAACGGATACACTACAGAATCACGAACATGTATCCTACCTTATGCATATAGAAACTTGTTGTTCAAAGGAACTCATATCAATAAGAGAGGGAGTATTAAAACGTTACTTCAACTATACAGTAAAATAATAACTCTAAATAAATATCATACATCCAATAACCAGTATCCAATATGGTACACATTAGTAACTAAGTGTTTGTTTATTGAATTCAGATCCAAGTGAAAAATAAACTTATTAAACTAAATCACAATATAATGAAGTGATGATGGTTCATAAGATAAATCAGTATCCATTTTCTATAAAATAGATTATCGGATTAAAGTTCATAATAATACAATGATGCATAATGACAATGAACTACATTCTTAGTTATAATTCGTTATGATTAACTAGGACAAATTTAGGTAAGAAGTAACAAAGCCATTGATGTTTTAGTGATAAAATGAATTAATCTTTAGAGAAAAGAGAGAATGATGAATAACGAGAAGATCTGGAGTTGTGTAGAATCTTGTCGACGGTTAAGATCACACTGTCATATAGACCTATGAAGCTGTTATTATAACAGATAACGGAACATAACCATCTTTCATATAAAATCAAGGTAGATAACAAATTATAAGATTGAACAACTTCATCAGCAGAAATAATACGTCAAAATGTAACTGCAATATCTACCAGTTGATCTTATGTTGTATCAGTTTATCTTCTAGCTGTGATTTAAATAAGAGAAATAATTTAGCTCATACTGTGGTGCATGCTACTTATATCGATATAAGTAGTATATTATGCGAGTCAAGAATGTAATGTCTGGCAGCAGAAGATGAGGAAAGATCAAGAAAACAGGAGCAGTAATAGAATGCAATTTGTATGAAAATGTAAGAACAATGAAGTGTGAGGCATTTTGAGACAAGTGGTGGACATTTTGCAAATTAACGATTTAATTTATGGTTCTCAGATTTCATTGATATGCTCTGTAATGGTGTGTCGACATCTCTGTTTGCTCAAATTAACACAAGTCATGCAACGGAATTCGACACGATTATTCCATTGGTTTATGACAAAAGAACGAATTTTTGTAGCGTCGTTTCAAACAATTAAACGAGCTTCATCATGATTTACATCCGTTAACTATCATGAATAATTACGAAAAATCAGAGTTATCAGAATTTCGACAATTAGGTACAATAAGGTCACTACTTCTATCTGATCCAATTTATATGGAATAGACTTGAGAAACCGGCAAACCTTCAACAATAAATGAAACGTTTTCTCTCAGATCCGCTAGTTGGTAGCATTAGATTTTTTTTGCCTCTTTCAGATGTTCATAATGTCATCTGATAATTCAATGGATTTATCATTATTCGTTGAGAATGAAGATCTATTAACAAATTGTTTTGAGAAAGCCTTTTTCAGAAGATCAAGAAGTGGAGATCTAACGAATCTAATTTTTTTGCAAAATTTACAACGAAACGCCCACACTTTTGTTGTGGTAGATTTTACTGAAACGATTGTATAGATGTCACTGTCAACTCAATCGGGCTGTTCATCTAAACATATGGAAATTCTCTAAAAAAGGAAATGTCTAAATAAATTGAAAATCGAGCAGTTTGTTCTAGGTGTCCAGTAAAAGCATGCAAAACGAAAGTGCAAGAAGGTAAAATTACACAATATATAGGAGGCTAAAAAAACTGAGTTCAAGTTCCACTGTGAACATCAACACTGAGATTCAGGAATATCAAGCTGACAAGTCATAAGTAGGAGAAAATGCATTTGCTGAACTCCAGTCCCAGTTACAATTAACATATCATAAAACATAATACTTTGAGCAGTTTTTTTCGAAAACCTGCCATCTCACAGCAATAACACACAGAAAAGAACCTACTCACCGTATTGTGAAACATAATCCAATGTTAACTGATTTACACTGAACATCCATGATCCGCTTATCTATCTAAGAATTCTAAAATAACTAATTTAGAAACTGTAGTTACCATGGAAATATAGACGATCCTCTTCTTAAACTCTAGTCAATAAATGATTTGCACAAACTCTTTATAAATATGAAATATTCCTTTTCATAGTATTAATTTTGAGAAATGATGAACTTCGTCCAGTACTTTCGGTTTATTTTAGTCATGAATGTCTATTGAACACTTGGTTATCTTCATAAAAGCATAATTCATAGGTATGTAAACAAAAACATTATTTTCATATGGTTTGTGCTTTAGTTATCATGGTTAAACGGTGTTCTGAAGACGATCCCAAGCTTAATTAGATTCCCATATAGTTGCTTAATGAACCAGGAATTTTCAGTATTTCAATTAGTAATTCAACTAGTGATTATCATTATTAAGTTACTATGTTAATAATTTCTACAAGTCTTGCTTAATTATATATAAATTAAATGTATGACGAGGTCAATATTTTAAATGTAGTTTGACTATCAGAGAAAAGTATCTTGGGTCCATGCCTTAATAACGTACAATCTTCTAACAAGACTTAATATCAATTTATACAAATGAGTTCTCATAAACTATGTTAAACTCTCTAAAATACACCTTAAATATAGCATGGATTGGTTAAAGTTAGACATTAATATATAATAGTCTTATCAAGCCTAGTGAAGTAGCTGAAGATTGAAATCTGAATGTTCAAATGAAAGGCACAGAATGATATGGGTCAACTCTGTTGTTCATGATTATTCTTTTAATAAAGTTTTACTACTTAATTAAAAATAAGTAGATTGACTAATTTACCAAAACAAATTACCGTCAATTCCAATTACCTTTGTTAATTGCAAATCATGTGGAACCGGTAGAACATGTATTGGTTGAAAATTTACTGTGAGAATATTTTCAATATTTAAATTTAAATTTTCAAATGGTAGAAAAGCTTCTCCACACAGATATTCTTCATTTCCGAAAAATCCGACGATACAACAAATAAGCGTAGATTTGTGTATAGTAACTTGACAATAAGTCAAACAATAAATGTATAGAAGGTAAATACCAGAAGAATTTGAAACATTAAAAAAAAGCCAGTTTAGAATTAGAGAAAACATTTCCATGCACCTATCACTGTGACTCTTTCAATACAAATATCATATAAGGAGTAATATACAGCATGACTAGACAGAAATATAATCACTAGACTAATATACATCTAAAATTGAGAATGACTTTCTGTAAAGAGGTCGAGGAGAAAGGCTTCTCTATAAAACAGGTTGTAAGTAGATTTTTTGAAGTAGATTCACTGATAATTAAGACATTAGGATGGATAATTTGAGTGGAAAGAAAATATCAAGTCAACATTAAGATAGTGGAAATGCGAATTCATTGTCAATCAAGTTAGTTCCTGTAGTGATTGTGAAATATAAAATCAAAGATAAACATATTTAGTTAATTTATTTATTTGAGCACATAAATATTGCTATAAAGGAGTAGCGAATACATATGCGCCACAGAAGTCACATGATTTTTATGTGGGCTGTGATACTGCATAGGTGACCAAACCGAAGTAGATGGTTTTCTTGGAATGCCATACTCAATGCCTTTAACCTAAAGGTCTGATTCACAAGGCAGTGGGTTAACGTCAGGAGATGCAGTCCCATGCTAACCGGTGATCAACAATTGGTTCAAACACCATTTTTCCTTCAGGATACTGGAACCCATGTTTACCATTGGTTTGGAATCAGGGTTTCCCAAATCACCTAAGTGGACTTTCCGTGTTCACCAACCCGGTTGATGCACCGGACATTCTCTTTTCATCCTCTCAATTTCGTAAACATCAGTAATGCAGCGAGAAGACGGTGAGCAGGAATTCCTCTGCAGTGGTTAAATGTTCGTGGCCATGTAAGAGTATTTCGAGAGGGAGAGCTGAATCTCTCCACTCTGTTCTGTACCAGGGCATTTGCGGGCAAATTGTAGTGTCAGGTGTAGGATTCGAACACACGCCCACTGAGTGGATTGTGTTCTGATTACTTCGGCTTGGACCGCTCGACCGTCCTCACATATTTGTTACTAGCCGCAATGAATGACTTTTGAAGTGCAATAGAACAAAAAGATAAGATAATGTTGAAGTAAAAAAGAACATTGGAGGTATCACTGAACTAAAATTTGAACATATCTCAAACTAAAATGCTTTAGCATTATTTTTTTCGACAAAGTCACTGTGATTGGACTAAATAGAGGAAAATATATATCGGAAGTAGAACACAACATGTTTGCTATTATCCTTGATTATAGCCACTTGATGATGAATTAAATGGATTCTTCATTTATCAAGAAATATTTGAAACCCATCTTTAAAACGAATAAGAACAGCTTTTTGATTAAAATGATGAACCGATTGATTTTATACCACCTTCGGAAACTTGTAAGCACTGGACGGCCATTTCGTCCTATTGTGGGACTCCTCGGCGACGCCCATCCACGATCTCGCTCTCGGGATTCGAACCCGGGCCCTCGAGCCTTCTAATAGTAATATCTGTTTAAATAAATAGAATTTCTCAGAGAAAAATTCATCACAAAAGTTGAAATATTCAAAGTAATACTTGTAAAGTTGAAGTTTATGAATAAAGTTTAACACTGAGTTAGGTTCAGTCAGTTTACATACAGTCTTAAGTTGACATTTTGTGCCATATAATCAATGAGATTGTTCAATTTAACATTGAATTGCAATACAAAGTGATATAAACTGAAGACTGTTTTCAACTTGTGAGCAATGTCTTTCTAGAACAGTGTAGTAGATATTACAGCATTCAGGTGGATCTGATGCAGATGTGAAAGCGCATATCGGAAAAGCAAGAGCATCATACCTACAGATGAAGAACATCTGGAACTCAAAACAATTGACAACCAACACGAAAGTCACAATTTTCAATACAAATGTCAAGACAGTCTTACTGTATGGGGCGGAAACTTGGAGAACTATGAAAGCCACCATCCAGAACATACAAGTGTTTATTAACAGTTGTCTATGCAAAATACTTCGGATCTGTTGGCCGGACGCTATCAGCAACAACAAACCAGATTCTAGTGGAGGAAGAAATGAAGAAAAGAGGCATTGAAAGTGGTATAGGACACACATTGAGGAAAGCACTCAGTTGTGTCACAAGGCAATCCCTCACCCTCACTTGGAATGCTCAAGGCTAAACAAAGGAGAAGAGGAAGACCAAAGAACGCATTACTCCAAGAAATGAAGACAGACATGAGAAGAGTAGACAAGAATGGCATAGAACTAGAAAGTAAGGCCCAAGATAGAGCGTATTAGAGAATGTTGGTCGGTGGCCTATGTTCCATTGGAGGTAACAGGCGTAAGTAAGTAAGTAAGTCAGAAGGACTCTTTCAGAACAAATAGAGTGAACAAAACATTGTTCGACGACAGATAAATGTATAACGGAAAAATAATCCCAAGTTGAAAGGATTTAGCATGTTTCATTTTTTTACTATACATCTAATTGAAGTTTTCGTTTATTTTTTCTAAAAACATTTTTGTAATCATATAGATGTTTGGCAGATCGATTATTCAACATCATCCAAATAATCTCAAGTTAATTGGTATCATTACTAAGGTTTAATTTGATAATTTCAAATAAATTGACCGTTGAGTAGATTGTTATTAATCAAAATAATATACTTTTGTAATATCCCAATGAGTAGAAAAAATTGAATTTTCTGGCGTTTCGTCACTTAGTGTAGGCCACTTCTTCAAAGAATGAACAAATAACCAAATCAAGATCTCAATTAAAACTTAATAGTCTCCACAACCCCATACTAGAAATCAAAATTAATCCAAGTTCAAATTGTACAAAGGAACAAAACAAGAATATTAGGTGAGATCAATCAAAAAACCGATTTGAATAAATCAATATCATGTCATTTCGGTCAACATGATTCATAAGCGACATGCATGTCAATTTGTGTGCGTTTATTTGCATGTGTGCAAGGTTAGGGATAAAAAAATGTGTGACCTTTATGGTGAGAAAGTATAGAGTTTAATTCGTAGGTAAGATAATGGTGTGAAATGTGACATAGTAGCTTGGATAGATAATCGAAGTTATTGATTTTGTGTATGGGCTGAGCTACTGTCCGAGTGCCCAAACTGGTTATTTATTTGCTCTGAAGAAGTGGCTTACACTGAGTTACGAAACGTCAGAAAATCTCATTTCTCTACGCATGGAGATATCTACAAATATATTTGAACACTTCACTTCTATCTGAAGTTTGTGCTGATCATGTCGTTCAAAAGAACGATGAAAGCTCCAGAATCAAAACATCCAACTCAGAGAACAAAACTCCTGAGCTACAAATCTTCTCCATCACATTGCTTTTATTTAATCCCAACTTTTTAACATTGAAACATACTATTTTTGACTAATTAACTCGGATTTGACTAAAAACCAACCAAACAAATAATAAACATACCAAGAGGGATTGGGAATTTCCATTCTTCTAAGTATTCTGGATTTGGTGCTGTACGTATTTTACTTTGCCAATATTGTTTATTATCTGGTTCCATAGATAAGTTAATCTTTTATGATTTGTTTGTTGTTTTTTAAAGAAAAAGAAAAAAAGAACTGAAAGTATTATGTTAATGAAATAACAAATTAAATTCTCTTCTTTTAGGTTCGAAGTTATCATGAGTTCACTTAATCTGCCAACGAGAAACAAGACTCGGTGACTAAAGACCAGTAAGCTGGATATTTGATGCTTTCCAACCCCTCTAACTAGAGGGAGAAGACCAAGCTCGGAATGGGGAAGTATATTCTGCAAAACAGCCAGAAACGAGCGATCACAACAAACACAATTCAAAACGTATATATACAGTACAAAACCGTCCTTGGGGAGAGTTACCAAATAGCATACAGAAAGACGCAACGGACCGATAGCATTTGAGATATTTCCCAGTGGGAAATACGACATGAAGGTGACAAGAGCACCTTTGGCGCGAAAACAAAGAAATTCAAATTTTCTGAATAAAATTACGAAATTAGTCCTTTCCCAAGTAAGTTCTCGGGATCCAACGTCCCCAACATGTTCATTAGAAACCAGTTTTACTTTAGACAGTAAGTCAAGTTAAGGTGCTTTTAATTAAATTCTTTTCTTCAGAAGGGGTTTTGTGGAGATTTTTTAGAAAATTCACTGATTGATATCACGATCCCGCACCCTGCGAGGTTCGAACCCAGGACCTATCAGCCCCATACTAGGACGAAACGGCCGTCCAGTGCTTCCAGGTTTCCCATGGTGGTCTAGCTTCAACTGACTCATGATTTCAATCAGTGAAATTTCTTATTTGTTTAGATTGAGAAGGCTATTTAACTTGTTTAGCAACATAAGTATTCAGAAAAACATTCACATCTTCTAGGCAGTATATATGAAGTTCAGTTAGTAATTTAATGTAGGATATGTGTTTTATTCTATTTGGGAATCGTCAGATGGATACATCTTGGGTTACAGTATTGAAATTCACTGTCGTATTCCAATGAGAAACGTTTTCCAAGGAATCTACAAATTACTTAACACACTTTATGATAGAAAATTTATGCATTTAAGAGTGATATGTAAATAGGGCGTTTACGCATTTCTTAAAACGGTACTTCATTACGTCATAGTAGTCTTATAGGAATTTCTGATAGATTCTAGCAATTTTACATCAATTAATACAACAAACGAATAGATTTACGTCGAAATGATGAAAAAAACACAACTTATTTTCGACAAACGATGTAATCCACTTATGCTAGATCAAACAAGCTTATCAATTTAATGTGCAATTATCCATCTATCAATTAAGGGATGAGTATACTGAGCGGCAGTTCATTCCGCTCTATTTTACGACTACGAAACGTCGCCATTAAGAGTAGAAGATACTCGTTACTAGTATTTAACCACAGATGCCTTAGAAATATTGCTTGCATCTGCTGGGATCACCGGGTAAGTAATAGTGAGGTCAGACGCAGGGTATTAGGGAATGATGATGATAAATCAGTTGATGAGGTTGTGAATCTTCATAGACTGAGATTGTTGGGCCACGTGTTGCGTATACCTGAATACCGATTACCACGACGCGCAATGCTGACTAGTGTTGGAGATGGTTGGAAGAAAGTTAGAGGCGGTCAAACCAAAACGTGGCATCAGTGCTTGAAGTTACTAACTTCTAGTCTGAGCCTTGCTGGTAAATGCATACTACTTGGTTGTTGTCTGCATGACTATCGTAAGCAATAGTTGGAGACTCTTGTTGACATGGTTGAGAATCGATCACAATGGCGTCTGTGTATATACTCTCTATCTTACCGTAAACTAAAAGATTAGACTGTCTTCATATCTTTCTTTCTATGAACTAACTTTCTCTTCCTGTTCTATATTACTTACTTACTTACGCCTGTTACTCCTTGTGAAAAAGCATAGGCCGACCACCACTCTTTGTCCAACCCTGTCCTGGGCAATCCTTCCTAGCTCCTTCCAGTTGTTATTCATCCTTTTCATATCTGCTTCTATTTCCCGACCTAATGTGTTCTTTGGCCTTCCTCTTTTCCATTTTCATTCAGGATTCCAAGTTAGGGCTTGCCTTGTGATGCAGTTTGACGATTTGCGTAATGTATGTCCTATCCATTTCCATCGTCTTTTCCTAATTTCTTCTTCAGCTGGAAGTTGGTTTGTTCTATCCCACAGAAGGCTATTGCTGATGGTATCCGGCCAATGGATGTTGAGTATCTTGCGTAGACAGCCCTTATAGGGTTACTGCCGGTCCCAAGCCCGGGTAAAGGAGGAGGGTTGAGCATGGGGTTAGCGTCCCCATCCCGTAGAAAACTAACTCGCTAAAAAAACGCTTACCAGAAAAATAATCGTGTACTATATAATAATATGTAATCTTTCTTTTATATATTACCACCATTGAATCAACTACTTCTATGAATCCAGTGTTCATCTTGTTGTGCTAATGGAGTATGGCAACTTCGACCGATGTATATATGTGCCTGGTCTAATGTTGTAAGTAACTGACTTACGGACACTTAACTGTTCATTGTAGTACCCTAATTTAATAAAGAATTTCTTATCCAAAATATTTACCCTAATGAAATTTCAGTGATGTTTTCACGCCGGCTAACTTTCAAATAATGTTTGAATAGAAACATTATACTACTATTAAGTAGGTGAACGTTTAACGTAAAGTTACATGCTTTTGAAAACGTATGATCTGTACCATCTCACAATATAACAATTCAGTTGGGGGTTTGATTATATTAATAGTAATGAATCTATGGACACGACAAAAATGATCATAGAATCACTTTGACATACTTGATAAGCTGAGGGTCCGCCAGCTTCCCTGCCAGGTACATTGTTTGCACGTATAACATTCACATGCATTTCTTGTTCTGCATCATTATAATGGACAGATAATTGCAGTCTGCTTGAATTCTACAAAGTGTGAAAATAAATCGGTCTATTAGTTCAGTATACCGCCCAGGACAGAGTGGGTTGGAGAATGCTGATTGGCGGCCTATGCTCTATTGGAAGTAACAGGCGTTAGTAAGTAAGTAATTTCAGTATACGGACAATTTTATTTCTTTAAATGAATTAAGGAAAATTCATATTCATAATCTTAACCGGACTGTTCTGAAATATTGTTTTCTAAGATTCTTATCTCTTCTAGTTTGAAGTGGATATAATGGAAACATCCTATCAAATGATTATATTACATGTCTCTCTATTTATTCATTGAAGCGAAGTTACTTTTGCTTGGAAATATATTTCAGTGTTAAACTACATTTAATAGTCAATGATACTTTAGAAATACTGTAATGAGTATTTATTGGTATCGCACACACCTCATAGATAACTTTGATGCCTGATGTTACTTTTTAAAAGAAACTAGGAAGGACCTGATAGCTCTTTCTTGTTAGTACGGAATTGCTTTCAAGTACTTATTCACGACTTCACTAGAGATCGAACTCAGGACCGGGTTTCTTAGTGAGTGACATTTGTAGATTACACACTTGCTGCAAGAAAATAACCGAAGATAAATGAAAAGTGCTCTATTCAACATAATAAAGGGAACTAAATGTATGTAGCAAGAATTTAATTACTATTTCGCCTTAATATGAAACTCTTCACTAGTATACACCCACAATTTTCCTAGGGATTGAAAGTATAACCTCTAGGTTTGGGGGATTTAACGATACCTTAAAACTGCCAGTTTGGAAGATATTTGTTTACAGTTTCGATTTCAGTGAAGTCGAGATAATGATCGAGCATTACTGATTTTCTCTGCCTTCAGATTAAATTTAGTTCATGATGTCGGCTAAAAATTGAAAAATCTTCATGAACTGTCCAAGCTACCGATTATGCCTTGGTTTAGGTTGACTACTAAGCTAATAAAATTTGTTAATATTTACAATTGATTGATCACTAGGTGGTGATCAATGTCATGTATGTAAGCTCATTCTTAGTGCATATCGAATCCTATCAACGAAGTTGAAATGTAGTCACCAATCTAGGTGAATCGACATTGCGTGCACTATGTTGGAAGTAGTTGAAAGTAAACCTTGCACCTAGGATTCGTGCTACTTAGTACTCATCAGCAAGATGTATCTGTAATCTTGAGGGAACTGATGTTCCCTTACGGATTCGATCCCGTGTCACCCAGCTCCACAGTGAGAGACGTTATCACTGAGCTACCCAGTAACATCTCTGATTGTGAAGCTGGGTGATACGGAATCGAATCCGTAAGGGAACATCAGTTCCCTCAAGATTACAGGTGTATCTTGCTGATGAGTACCAAGTAACACGAATCCTAGGTCCATGGTTTATTGTTGACTATCTCCAACCACTATCTATTTTGTCGACAGTTTCTTTTTAAGCTCGACCGTACATACCACCTTTATGTGTACTATAAAACAAAACTAGTAATTACCGGTAATGTAAAGGATTTGATCTCATCCTTGTCATTGTCATCATCTTCATCAGAAAAACATTCCCCTGTGTCTGTATCGTCAGAGGATTTTGGTTCATTGGTTAAAAGATCCAATTCTGCTTCATACTCTTGTATTGAAAGAATTTTAGGCTTTCCACCTTTTGAGGCAGTAGATGTTTTTCTTTTGTTGTTTTCGTTATTAGAACTGGTGAGATCTTCTGAAGCTAAAATTTTTTCAGATAAAATAGTGATTTCATATAGAATATGGATGAATGTACAGAGTTGTCCAGCAATTAGAAAACTACCTTGGTAAACTAACTAGACAAAGAATAAAGGAAAGTTAGAAGGTTATAAGTAAGTAATTTTTGAATAAACAACATGCAAATGTCACCACAAACGTAAGTTGTTTACATTTGTACAAAACAGTATTCGATACTTCATGACAGTACTAGTTTCCAACCCAGAAAGAACTATGTACTAGCTGAGAAGAGGTTTAGGAGAAATGCAACAAGTTTAAGATCTGATGAAGTTATACTATCAACCATGCTGAATGAAAGTTTACCCTATGGATTATGAGCTTCTCTTGTAATGCTGCTTTATAACAATTAGTTAGGAGAGGTTAACTCTATAAACAGACACATTATTCCTTTCTACTGCTAACATTTGATGCAAACATTAAGGTTTGTAAACCTCGGAGTTGATACAAGAATAGATGGAACAATCATTCATAAAAGTATGGGTTATAGATACTAAAAAAAGAAAAATTCTTTCATTGTGAAGGTGACCGGTTAGCAGTTGGCATTTTTTAAACAGCATTCAACCGACTGATTCTTATCTCCATTGACGTAATATGCTTTAACACAGTAATCTTTTGGTTAACATAGTTATTATAACTAACGGATAACATGTGCCAGTCAAATATTTACTGCTAAGTATCATTTAATATTATTTTAATGGTTAGCGTTTTCTTCTTAGCGAGTTAGTTTTCTACGGGATAGGGTCGCTAACCCCATATCCAACACTCTCCCTTTATCCGGGCTTGGGAACGGTAGTAGCCCCCCCCCCGAGGTGGTATGTTAATATTCATTCAACAATCATATTATTGGTAAATGACAATTACTGTTTCGTGTAATAAATATTTTATTAAAAGGGTATAAACACAAAGGTATAAGTTGGTTAAAAGAACAATAAACCGCCATTGAAAACATACACTACCAATGGCTACTACTTGGAAAACTACATGAAATACATATGCTGAAAGTTAAACTCTTTATCCAGTTCTAATCTATTCTACTTGTGTTTTTCTTTGTTTCAAGTATCTACCTACATTTTTTCCATAGTGTAGGGTTTTTAAGAGCAGTTGTTAATGGGACGATAATTAATACATTTCTACCAACAGTTTCTAAAACAGAGTTATTTCTGTCTAGAAAACAAAAAAAAGTTGAAAAACAAAGAAGAAATGAAATGAAATAAATAAAGCAAAGAAACGATGTACACACAATCACTTTTGTTTTTTAAATCTTGATCTGGGAAATGAAAATTTCACAGATTGAAATCATGAGTCAATTGAAGCTAGACCACTATAGAAAACTGGGAAGTACTGGACGGCCGTTTCAACTTAGTATGGGACTCCTCAGCAGTGCGCATCCACGTTTCTGCCTGGTAAGATTCGAACCCAGGCGCTTAACCAGCTAGACCACTGAGCTGGCATCCAACGGTGTTAATGTCTAACTTCAACCAATCCGCGAAGTTGCGCCACCGTACACCATTGTCTTCAGTGAGTTGTTATCTCACAACAGACAGGTTGAACTCCACTGGTAACGGCTTCTCACTAGAACTCCAGGAGTATCTCTTGAAGTCAGTCACTAGTGAGCGGGATCGTGGATATGCACTGCTAAGGAGTCCCATACTAGGACGAAACGGCCGTCCAGTGTTTCCAGGTTTCCAGGTCTAGCTTCAATTGACTCATGATTTCAATCTGTGAAGTTTCTAAAATTTCCACAAACCCCTTCTGAAGATGAAAATTTGTCGATAAAATCTATCTGAATGTGTGCTCTCTCTCTCTCTGCCTGTATGTGTGTGTATATCTATCTATCTATCTATCCACACATCTATCTATTTATCTATCACATCAGTTAGAATGCTTCATAAAATAGTATGGTTTGCTAAACTTACATAAATTCAGTTACTATGTCACAAGATTTTTAAAGAAAAATACACAGCAAAATCTCAATAAACAAATTGAACTTTACTTAATAAAGGTAACCTTTGACAACACAAGTGAGAAGAATGACATTTCAGTGAAGAGAAATTTTCTTCAACATAGTTTCTTACAAAGGTTTATAATCAATCCTCAAATGCCATGGGTACGGCCGAGAGTGAAGAGAGTCAGCTCTCCTACTCGAAATGCTCTCACTTGGTCACGCGTATACAGCCACTACCAAGGAAAAGCTACTCACTGCCTTCTCGTGGTATTACTGTTGTTTACGAAATTAGAGAACGGAAAGTGAATGTCCGGTGCTTTAACCGGGTGGGTGACACAGTGAGTCCAACTAGGGGAATTAGAAAAACACTGATTTCAAATCAATGGTACACATGGGCTCCAGTATCCTGAGGAAACAACTGGCGTATGAACCAATTATTGGTCACCGACTACCATGGGATTGCATCTTCTGACGTTGCTCCACTGCTCTGTGAACCAAACCTTTAAGTTGTAGGCTCATGCAAACTCTACGCCATATCTGTAATAAACAGCTCTATTTGCTATATGAGTTATTATCCGGGCAAAATAAAGACTGATGTTAATCTAATTGATCCATTATGAAACACACTAAACAATTTAATCCATCATACAGATAGAAATATTCTGTGCTAATTTCTAAATATCAGTCAGTTACCCAACGTCAGTCAGTGAAAGGTAGGACCTAACAAACATTTTCGTTGGTTCAAGTTGCTACATAATATTAGCATAGGATGGTGAAATTATCGAGTTAAATCCCAGAGAAATAAAAGCATTGACAATATTTGTAGTAGAAAAGATTAAGCATACAATGAAGAAACAAAGTATAAAACTTAGGGACTAAGGATCGAAAGGAGTGAATGAATCCACCTCATCTTGATAGATTCAGAATTTTTTCGTCTGACGTCTACGACCACCGGTCACGATAATTGTCTGAACCCGAACCAGGAAGTCTAAACTTACTTAAATAGATTATTCCAAAAGCCAACGACCTTATGAAATGATAACAATATGTCTTGGTCTAGCTGCCCCTAGCCTTCTTCTCACCTATTTCTACACCAAACGAGATCGTCTCGTTGAAATACGCGGTGGTTGAGCATGCATAATACGCATCCCAATCACCTCATTGAGTGAGTGATCACCCTACTACCTAAGCACACGATTGTCTCCTTGATGGTCTAAAAAACCTCTTCAATGATTTGAATACATTTATGACCGAATACTAGTAACCTATGAATATCTTTTGATCTTAATGACCATGGTTGTCAGATAAAATGGAACAGTGCAAACTGATGCTCAGTAAACTTGTCCTTTGGTTGGCAGGCAGATAATTAATTACAATGGTTGAGATCATGAGTTAGTTGAAGCTAGGCCACTATGGACAGCCGTTTTGTCATGTTGTGGGACACCTCAGCAGTGCGCATCCACGATCCCACCCCGCAAAATTCGAACCCCGGATTGATCTATCTCGCTCGCGATCACTTAACCTCTAGACCACATACATCAAATCAGTCAAAAGTATTCTATGTTTAGGTTTGCTAAAAAATATTCACAAGAACCCTTTTGAGTGTATGTTCACTGTAAATCCAAAGATGATTACAACAGTCTACAAGAGTAAAATTCACTTGGTATTGTTTTACCTGAATCTTCCGAATGATATTGAGGACTGTGACTGATCAGTCTCTTACTGGCATATGTGCATACTGTGCATATTGCCTTAATTCGCAAGCATTATAAGCAAAGATGAATAGTGGTTAGCATTGGAATCTAGTTTGACGCGCGTTTCGTCCTATTTGGGACTCGTTAGTTGAATGTACCTGCACCTCATTGTTGATGTTTTTTCTGGGGCTCAGATGCAGTACCGTTCGCTTCAAACACCATCGCGTTATCCACTTAGCTACTAAGTCTACAAGAATTATTTGAAATATTCATAATCTTAATTAGTTACTGGAATAAACCACATTCATTAGACACGTACTTTATTCCAGGATCTAGTAAAGATTTTAAGTTATAAAAATGTCAGATGGGTTTTGTGGATATTATAGTAATTTCAGTAGTTTAGATCATGAGTCAGTTGAAGCCAGATCACCATAGGAAACCTCGAAGCAGTGAACGGCCATTTCGTCTTAGTTTGGGACTCCTCAGCAGTGCGTAGCCATCACCTTGCCCCTGCGAGATTCGAACCCAGGACCTACTGGTTTCGCAGGTGAGCACTTAACCATTAGACCACTGAGCCGGTATCCAATGGTGTTAATAAATAACATCCAGCGCTTCCAGGTTTTCCATTGTAGTCCAGCTGCAACTAACTGATGATCTAAACCTTTGAAATTATAAAAATGTTTTGATGATTTCTCTATCATATTATTTTATATTCATGAGTAAACTTTCTCTGATTAATCGATTATTATTATCATTACCATAATCACTATGATTACAATCATGAGTACACTTTTCACTTTTAACATTATTCATACTATACATATACACTATATATATGAATAACCATAAATTAGATCTTAAATGTAAACTAATCACCATATGATACTTAATATTGATTGAATTCTCTAATCAATAAGTTTTATTCGTACTTTCCTGTAAAACAAAGAAAAAAAAATCAATATTGTTCTTCTATTCGAATTATTGATTCAATTTTATGATCAAGTGTAATTATTTTAAAAAACTGAATAATCATAATTTATTGATTATCAATAACTTATAGATAATATTAATGGTTAATTATAGTAGGAAAGAATAATGTGTATATGTTGACTTGTAGCTAAGGTTCATGTTATTGAAATGAATGTCAATGATTTTTTATTATATGTAATAGATATATACAAGTTCGGTTGGAGCCCCTCTTGAGCTAATGCTGATCCCAACCCCAGATAAAGAGGAAGAGGGTTACATATGAGGTAAGCGACCTCATTTCATCTCTCTAAAATAACGCTAACCAGAAAAACAAATAATTCAAACCAACAGATATATATACGTAAACTAAACCATAGACTAGATGAGATTCGATAAAAATACTCAAAAGATACATTTGAGTCAATTTGATATTGATGTAGATGTAAATATAAGTGATCAGTTCAAGATAGGAAGACATCTGTACTTTGGACCCTTTTAATGGAAAGAGTTGAAAATATAACGGAGAAAAATAATCAGATTGCTAAATGTTTAAATTATGACCAATTAAATAGAGTTAACAACACAACTTAATACCATGGAATGAATGAATGGACCATTCATTTAACCGTATTCATGTACTCAAAACACTTAAGTATAAAGATGGATGATATTATGCTTTATTGAATTATGTTATTTTTGATAAGTTATTCATTGCGTACAATAACGATGGGATCCAATTCAATTAAAATGAATATCACGCAACAACAAATGCAGGAAAAGACGAACAGTGTAGCAGCAGTCTCAGCAGCAGTAGGTCTCAATATACACAAACGGAAAAGCAAGATTCTCCAATACAACACAGCATGCACCAACCCAATCACAATTGACGGAGAAGATTTGGAAGATGTAAAAACCTTTACATATTTGGACAGCATCATTGATGAACACGGTGGATCTGATGCAGATGTGAAGGCGCGGATCGGTAAAGCAAGAGCAGTATATTTACAAGTGAAGAACATCTGGAATTCAAAGCAACTGTCAACCAACACCAAGGTCAGGATTTTCAATAAAAATATCAAGACAGTTCTACTGTATAGGGCGGAAACCTGGAGAACTACGAAAGCCATCATCGAGAAAATACAGGCGTTTATTAACAGTTGCCTACGCAAAATACTTCGAATCCGTTGGCCAGACAATATTAGCAACAACCTGTTGTGGGAGAGAACGAACCAGATCCTAGCGGACGAAGAAATCAGGACGAAGCACTGGAAATGGATAGGACACACATTGAGGAAAGCACCCAACTACGTCACAAGACAAGCCCTCATATGGAATCCGGAAGTTCAAAGGAGAAGAGGAAGACCAAAGAACACATTACGTCGGGAAATGGAGATAGACATGAGAAGAATGAACAAGAATTGGATGGAACCAGAAAAGAAGGCCCAGTACAGAGTGGGTTGTCGAATGCTGGTCTGCGGCCTATGCTCCATCAGGAGTAACGGGCGTAAGGAATTAAGTGAATATTATACTATTTGAAACATAATAAACACGCGCGAGTTACCAATGGATCGTTTGATCTTTACTGTTAAGTGAACTGAACTTAATACCTTGAGATAAAGCTACTAATCCAAGAGAGTCAAAATTGATTGTACTATGTTCAAACACGAAGTAGTCAGAAGCAATTGATAGTACATTCCAGTTTATTTTCTTTTTGCTACTTACCGTTTGTTAACTGACTCAAAATGTTCAGAGAGTATCATTTCCTTTACAATGACTAATATCTGTCGTTAATAAATACGAACTAATACAAAACTTAGTTCAAGGGCTTCATATTCGTTACCTATGACCTAATAGTTGATAAAGCTAAAAGATTCATAAATCAACTATTCAGTAAATAACACTTATGTTTAAAAATTATCGATAAAATTCACTGACCCTTGAAAACAGTCATTCAATATTACTAGTTTTCACTTTAAGGATTGTGGAGATTGTTAAATTTTTTTGATTGAAATCATGAACCGATTGATGTTAGACCACCATAGAAAACCTGGAAGCACTGGATGGCCGTTTCGTCTTATTGTGGGTCTAACATCAGTCGGTTCATGATCTCAATGAAAAACTTAACAGTCTTTACAGGCCCTAAAGTGATAATCATCATGTGCTCACTAGTGACTAGCTTCATGAGAAAATTCTCGGAGTTCTGGTGAGAAGTCGCAACCAGTGGAGTTAATCTTTGTCGGGTAGGAACAGAGGTCTACCTCAGTACAGTGGAAGATGGTCGCGCAACTTCTTGGATTGGTCAAGGTTAGACATTAACACCATTAGATGCCGGCCGGCTCACTGGTTCAGTAGGTTAAGCGTTTGCACGCGTGATTGAAGGCCCTGGGTTCGAGTCCCTTGAGGGGGATCGTGGATGCGCACTGCTAAGGAGTCTCACAATAGGATGAAACGACCATCCAGTGCTTCCAGGTTTTCAGTGGTGATCTAACATCAATCGGTTCATGATCTCAATCAATTAATAACTTTATTATAGATTACTCGCACCATCCTGATAAGAGATCTAAACTCCAAAGTCGTAATGAATAACACCGGATATGAAGATAACATAAGACGACATGAACTAGAAGAGAGAAACAAAAATGGGAAGAGATTTGCAAATCTCTATGCGGATTTAACATATTGATTATAGGCAATACAATATACCCAAAATAAACACATATACAAACCTAAATAGATCACACCGGAACACATAACCAAGAACCATATAGATCATATCTTGATATCGATAAAAAAAAATTCACAAAGTCAATGAAAAAAAAACATAAAAACTAGAAGAGGAGTTGATCTTAACTTCAGATTATTATCTGGTTATGTCGAAGATAAAGAACCATGGAACAATTTAGAGAAACAGTCTCTCTACAAGATTTGAACAAACATTTAGCTTCAATGAATTCATAATCTTAATCATAATAAATGATGATAAAATAGAATTTAATATTAACTTACAAGAGAATGTATTCCCCATTTCTAATTAGAATCTAATAGATTTTCACTTCATTCTATTTTGATGTTTATTTTTGTCATGTTTAATTAAAGCAATTTGTTTATCATCTAATTCTTCATCATCAAATGAATATGGAGTTTTTGTTGTTTGTTTCTTCTTTTAAATCAGTGAAATCAATTCTCTTATAGAGAAATACAATACAAACCACAATGAAACAATGATCAATCAACTAGAACACAATACAAATGAACCATACTTTATGGAATTTACATTACAAATGATATCCAATTAAATCTTAGTTACTTTTTATAAAGAAAAGTGTAAAAAATGAAATCGATTTTTTTCAATATATATATATATATATATATATATATATGTGCGTGTATGTGTGTGCGTGTGTGTATCAATCTGATAAAAGTGCTATACTAACCAATTGATTGATTATCAGTATTGGTAATAAGTTCAAGTGAATGGAAATGTTGAAGTCAAACATTGAAGTAACTATAAACATGTTTCATCTTCTATACAAAAAGATTTAGGGAGAGGAACAAGTGTTGATATACTGGAAAGAAGGACATCTCATCAAGATTCCAAAGAGAGGAGATCTGAGCAAATGTGAAAACTACAGAGGTATTACACTATTGTCAATACCAGGGAAAGTCTTCAACAGATTGTTACTAGACTGAATGAAAGACTCAGTAGACGCCCAACTTCGAGATCAACAAGCTGGATTCCGTAAACATCAATGGTGCAAAGACCAAATTGAGTGGAACTCGTCACTGCACATCAACTTCATTGACAATGAGAAGGCGTTCGACAGTGTAGATAGAAGAACATTATGGAAAATTCTTCGACACTACGGAGTTTCTCAGAAGATTGTCAATATTATCCGGAACTCATACGACGGACTACAGTGCAAAGTAGTGCATGGAGGACAGCTGACAGATGCATTCCAAGTAAGGACCGGAGTCAGACAAGGCTGTTTACTCTCTCCATTCCTCTTTCTTCTGGTGGTCGACTGGATTATGAAGACCTCGACATCTGAAGGAAAACACGGAATACAATGGACAGCTCAGAACCAATTAGACGATCTGGACTTCGCAGATGACCTAGCCCTCCTATCACGTACACGTGAACAGATTCAGATAAAGACAGCCAATGTAGCAGCAGTCTCTGCATCAGTAGGCCTCAACATACACAAGGGGAAAACCAAAGGAAGAACAGCAATCCAATCACTCTTGATGATGAAACACTGGAAGATGTGGAATCCTTCACATACCTGGTCAGCAGCATCATCGATGAACAAGGAGGTTCAGATGCAGACGTAAAGGCAAGGATTGACAAATCACTATTGAACAATATATGCAACTCAAAACAACAGTCTATCAACCAATATCAAAGTCATAATCTTCAATACGAACGTCAAAACAGTTGGTTCTACCGTACGGAGCTGAAACTTGGAGAACTACTACAACCATCATCAAGAAGGTACAAGTATTTATAAATAGCTGTCTACGCAAGATACTCAACATCCAATGGCCGGATACTATCAGCAACAGCCTTCTGTGGGAAAGAACAAACCAGCTTTGAGCTGAAGAAGAAATTAGGAAAAGACGACGGGAATGGATGGGACATTCATTACGCAAATCAACAAACTGCATCTTGAGGCAATCGCCAACTTGGAATCCTGAAGGGAAGAGGAAAAGAGGAAGGCCGAAGAACACATTACGTCGGATAATAGAGGCAGATATGAAAAGGATGAATAACAACTGGAAGGAGCTGGAAAGGATTACCCAGGACAGGGTTGGATGGAGAATACTGGTGAGCGGCCTATGTTTTTTCACGAGGAGTAACAGGAGTATATAAGTAAGTAAGTATTGAAATTTTCTAAGTAAATAACTTTCAATTACAAACTAATATTTTCCCTTTTCCAATTTATTTTAAAATTTGTTTCCATGATAACATTATTTGTAAATTCTGTAGGTATATGTATTTCCAAAATTATTTGTGTTATTCACTTTGTGCTGTTTTACTTGTATCTCCCCATTGTTCTTTAAGACTGAAATTCATCAGTTTCTTGTTGACATATGTACATCCGGTAGGACTATAATTTATGGGCGACTTTTGAACGACGCTGAGGTGACCTTCAGTATGTCCACCTAACATCCAGGATCAAATGAGGGTTATAAACGAGTGTGAGAAATTGAAATTCAGATTTACAGTTGATGGTTAGGGTTAGGAATTGGATTCAGGGTTTTCATGACACACTGACATCAGCTATAATGCCGAGACGCTATTTAGCCAAATGGATGGGTGAATTTCACGCCAAAATCCGAGACCTGTTATCTTATATGTGATTGGTTCGTCCATAAATTATAGCCACGTCGTGCATCCTGTGCTGACTACATCGATATTGCCTTAAGTCACAAACTCTGTAAGCAAAGATGGATAGTGGTTAGCAGTGGAATCCAGTTTGACGCGCGTTTCGTCCTATTTGGGACTCGTCAGCTGGATATACCTACATCTCAGAGTTGATGTTCATTCTAGGACTGAGTTGTGTTCTTATGGCCAGTTAATTCTCACGTGATGCGATCACGAAATAGAACACTGACATACTGACCAGGTCAATGATGCATAAACCCGTATGAGGAGTCCAGAGTCAATTGGAGCACCGAGATTGTAGCTTCTCTCTTAACCCAGCCGGCTTAGTCTGAAGTACTAATATCAGCATCCGATATACGAATCATGTATATCACACATACTAGGTTTATTTATTAACAAAGCAGACCGCACCATACCGTAAAACAGAAAATAACAATTATACAAGATCAAGCCAAAAAGTGGATATGTTTGTGAGAGATTGTTACAAATAAATTGAGAATACCTTAAGAATAATGAATCGTATAATAATAGTCAATAGATCAAATAAAAGCTCATAACAAAAAGAACATGAATACACATATAATATGGTTACCTAATAGTCATGCAAAACTTACTACATACTTACTTACTTACATACGCCTGTTACTTATCGTGGAAGATCATAGGCCACTCACCACCATTCTCTATCCAACCCTGTCCTGAACAATCATTTCCAGCTCCTTTCAGTTGTTATCCATCCTTTTCATATCTGCTTTTATTTCCTGACCTAATGTCTACTTCGGCCTTCCCCTTTTCCGCTTCCCTTCACGATTCCAAGTTGGCGATTAACTTGTGATGCAGTTTGGTGATTTGCGTAATGTATGTCCGATCCATTTCTGTCGTCTCCTCCTAACTTATTTCTCTTCTGGAAGCTGGTTTGTTCTCTCCCACAGAAGGCTGTTCCTGATGGTATCCACCAATGAATGATGAGTATCTTGCGTAAAAAACTATTTATGAATACTTGTATACTTGTATATAACTCAGGTAGCGAACCCTACTCAGTCATACCGTATACAATTCCAAATTTCGGATGTAACATTCTGGTTAGCGTTTTTTTAGCGAGTTAGTTTTCTACTGGATGGGGTCGCTAACCCCATGCTCAACCCTCCTCCTTTGCCGTGGCTTGGGACCGACAGTAACTCAAGAAGAGCTACAGGCGGAATTAGTCATAAAATTAGAATATATATAATAATAGTCCACAAATAGATCCTAGAGGTTACTATTCACTTATTCTTCGTCCGAATATAAGAATTTGTTGTGACGTTCTCGGAGAAAAACTTAAAGTGGGTTTTCTCTAAAGATTAATATCATTTGAGGAAGATCAAGAACACCGGATAGTTGTTTTATCCTGCTTTAGTCATTTTAGCAGTACGCAACTAGACTCAGAACTTTGAAGTTATATGATAAGAGAGCGTTTCTTATACACCAGGGAGTGTTTGAATCTATGGATGTAAATTTTCAGTTGGAAACATCTTGACAATCGTTAATTTCATAACTATTTTTATTGATACATTCATTTAAAACAAAACTCACTTTTAATCTTAATTAGTTAATTCACATCATTCAATTTATTATATATACGTCGGTTACTGAAATGAAATGATATTCTGGAAATAATTAAAACAACTATGACAATTCACTTGGTATTGTTTGGCTTGTATCTTCCCATTGAGGTTTAAGACTTCAATTGATCAATCTGTTATTGGCATATGTGCATACTGTGCGTATGCCTCGATATTGCCTTAATTCACAAGCTTTTTGTAAGCAGTGATGGATATTAGCTAGAAGTAGAATCCAGGACGTGCGATTCGTCCTAATTGGGACTCGTCAGCTGGATGTACCTGCGTCTCAGAGTTGATGTCCACTCTGGGACACGAACCCAGTACCATCCGCTTAAAACGCTACGCGTTATCCACTCAGCTACTGAGTCCTGATAGCCACTATGACAATTTACAGGCATGATCAGTTTCATACAGAAAGCAATATTACATGTAAAGAACATGTCTGTGACGTATTTTTGTGTGACTATAAATATCGATTCACGCTTGGTGAAACTGGTGTTCGTTCACACGCCATATCCACTGTACGTCATTTCACTTCAATCTCTTCACTTCTGCAATTTTCTACCTGGATCAACGATTGTATGAAATATACGTATTCGAAATTCATTCTCATATTTAACTTATTTAAATCCGTTATACACCAACGCAAGTGAAGTCGATAATTTTATACGAGAATTGACAATATGTATATTTCAAGAACAATCATCATACGATCTAACTGGATTCAGATTTAAAACTACTAAAGGTTCACAAATTGTTTTGATGGAACTTTTGCCACAAACACTACAACAAGGTGAATCAGTGACTCCTTATCGTCAAATCAAACAGTTTCATTCTAAACCGTGTATCTATATGAATAAATTTACTAGTAAATTTAAAGACTGAAATAATGACAGGTAATTTGTCTTTAAGCGCCGTAACTTGGAATCCTGAAGGGAAGAGGAAAAGAGGAAGGCCGAAGAACACATTACGTCGGATAATAGAGGCAGATATGAAAAGGATGAATAACAACTGGAAGGAGCTGGAAAGGATTGTTCAGGACAGGGTTGGATGGAGAATGCTGGTGAGCGACCTATGCTCCTTCACGAGGATTAACAGGCGTAAGTAAGTAAGTAAATAATCTGTCTTTAAAATTACAATCATCATTTGTTTACTATATCGATGATCATTGCTTCATTGATTCTGTTTTAAGAGCACCTACACTAATAACTACAATCCATTTCACTAGTAAAATCATAAGAACATTAAATTTCCAATCATTGTTATTATTGAGCTCACTTATTATACTTCGATTCCCACAGACTTTTTGATGAGACTATAATATATGGACGAACTAATCAGGTTTATGACAAAATTACTTGCATTTTGGCGCGAAATTTTTTATCCATTTGACTAAATAGCGTTTTGGCATCATAGCTGATGTCAGTTCGTGATGAACACCATAAATCTAGTTTCTTAACCCTAGACTACCATGGAAAACTTAAAAGCCCTGAACAGCCGTTGCGTCCAATTGTGAGAATCCTCAGTAGTGCACATCCATAATACCACCTTATGGGATTCCAATCCGGGAACTAACAGTCTCGCATGTGAACGCTTAATCCATAGACAACTGAGCCGGCCGGCATCCAACGGTGTTAATGTTTAACTTCAACTAATCCACGAAAATGAGCGACACATCCACCGCTGTCATCAGTGAGTTACTATCTCGCAACAGATCTGGTTGAACTCCACTAGTCACTGCTCCTCACTAGAACTCCAAGAAGTACACCTTGAAGCCAATCACTAGTGAACATATGTTGATCAGTGCTTCCAGGTTTTCCATGGTGGTCTAGTTTCAATGGACTCATGATCTCAACTATTAAAACTGTTTCGAAGTTTTGATGTCGTAACAGATGCTCATGTTTACTACTTTTCACATATAACATTGTCTATTTCATTAATACATGGCATCGATAAGCTATTCAGTCTTACTATTTTAGTTGAAGATCTCTTAAACAACTAAATTCTCCGATTACAGTAGGTTCTGTCTTTCGGTTGGGATTTACCGACTCAATTCATAAGAAAGTTATCAGAATCCTTTGATATCATAAACTGAAATGTCTATTTATTTCAAATAAATGATCAAACTGACATGTATAAAAGGTACTTCAAGGAACCCTAATAATCAGTTCAAGCCGCCTAAGATGATTCAACTGATTTTGAAATGATTTCGTTCAATGAATTAAGAAAGAAGGAATTATGATATATCTCTTGAAGTTACATTGAGATAATAGACTATTTTGTCCCACACTTTTATATGTTCGATCTACAAATAATCAGTTTAAGGACTTCAAGATATCTAAGAGTACTCCACCTATGTATTAACTCCCTTATATTGTAGTATAACTAAGCCCGATATTTAGTTACTTAATAAGTGAATAGTCGCATATTATTGCAAAGGTCATGCCTGGATATGTTTATTATTTAAAGCGATTAAATTTCAACACTTCTAACCATTTGACGACTACTAGTTACACTTATAAATGCTACGACTTTCCATAACTTCAGAACACTGCTCCATTAGAGTATGAAATATTTAATAAGCAATAGAGTGAACACTGTCAGTTAAATCATTTTTGTATAAAGAACCAGTGATACCTGTTAGTTTGTTCATCGAGCATCTTATTTACCTGATTACTTTGACAGTATTATCTCGAGGATTTAATTATGTCCAACATACCCCTACCCTATCAGGATTTGGTTATGTATACATAACATATCCCAACCACAGTCGATGAAGATTTATAATCACATTAACTAATTTAGCCTCATTCTCCTAGTACTCTATGCCCAATTTCAACACTGCTCACTTGATCGTTACGCATTACTCAAGGAATGCTCCAAACACATCTGTAATCGAAATCCACAAGCAGAGTATCGTCTTTGTTCAATCCCATGTATCACAACCACTGGGTAATGAGGATGAACTAATGGATAGTAAACTTGTTCTCTAGTCGATAGATGAATTTCTCGCCTATTCCACAGAGATACAGGTTAGAAGTTACCATTCAACTAATTCATCAATTATGATCGGTC
Organism: Schistosoma mattheei; assembly: GCA_944470405.2. Lineage (NCBI taxonomy): Eukaryota > Metazoa > Platyhelminthes > Trematoda > Strigeidida > Schistosomatidae > Schistosoma > Schistosoma mattheei. The sequence goes on from OX103943.1 coordinate 88,047,192, forward strand.
TCGGAGATAAAGCAGACCAGTTCTAAATAAACATATCGTATTTAGAGAGACATATTCATCTTAAACAGGATTTCACTGCTACTCAAAAGGAACTGAAACAATTCAATGTCTTTACTAAGTTTTCCAAGTCGATTAGTGAACGTCGTAGTCGAGGACAAATCTTTTCAAAGTTGTTCAATGCTACAGGAATTTCTAAAGTTTTAAAAGTGGTGTCGGAAACTCTTCAAATTAAAATTAACGTCAAGAGAAATTCAGCTAAATAATTTTTTTCGCCGTATCATTTGTTATGTAGGAATAGAAATGATCTTATCGTTAGTTAAATCCTCTAAATGACCAAGTCGTTTGTGTAACGTTCCATATTAGGTATATTCTTTACGAATTTCCAAATTATACTATGAGAATCGATTAGTTCATCACGATAGACAAGCTCAACCACTACGTCAAAGTAGCAACAACAGTAGAGAGTATTGGATTAAAAGGTTCATTGATTCATTTGACAGATTATCTTTTGACAGTATCTATTGACGTGCGTAGATGGAAAATAGAAAACACTATGAATCAGATTATCAATTATTATTTAACTCATAAAATCCAACACAAAAGGTTCATTAGAATGGTGGTATTTCATGTGGGAGTACTACTACGAAGTCAGATCCAGCATTTGATGATATTGAATTCTCTATTTATCAAAGTATGCCAAGTCATCAACTTACATAAATACAATCACACTCAACATTATAAATCAAATACAGGTAATGAAACAAAATTGTTTATGATATTTTATTGAGAAATAAACATGACTTGAAAAGGTTAATTGAAAATGTGTCTCGTTACTTTAACCAGTTAGATCCATATACACTTACTAGCTAAAAGTTGATCTTCTTGTACTGTTATATATGCTTGTGGTCCCTAGTGTTGGGTAATTTAGATTGCCGCCTGATGGTGTAGTTGGTCTGTATCCACGAAAAGTTGCTTTATTCAATGCTTGATAGTTCGGAATCAAGTAAGATAAGGACATTTGTCTTCTATAAGAATTAAAAGGTCGTCTGATAAACATGTTTGGAGTATAAATTGATGTTTGCTGATTAGGTTGGAATCCAGTGTACCTATTTTGTCGAATAATGTCTACCGGTGGCCCGAGGCTAGATCTCTGTGGAGGAAAGTTGGTTTGTTGTGTTATGAAGGCATTTGGGTAACTAGTTGAAAGTGAATTCCTTCTATTCTGATATGGAACAGATGCAGCGTAGCTAGGAGTCAGAAGTCGTCTTTGTGGTGGTGAATGGTGGTGAAAACTTAAGGTATTCGATTGATGTGGCACGTTCCAACCTGCGTACAATTGAGTGTTCCACATCGTTTGACTAGGTGATACATATTCATTTCGTCTATTGTCAAATCCACTTATTTGGTGAATCCATGTCTCTAATTCATCATCTTCTAGATCATTGTCTATCGGAAATGTATTTTGTGCTGTTCTCGATGGTATAACGTATGCCACAGATTCATCATCAGAACGAAGAACTCTATATCCATTGCCACCAATAACTGGATTTAAGCCAAATGAATTTGAAACTTTATTTTGATAAGTTGGTGATTGGTTCCTAACAACATCAAATATATTAGTTGGTTCTGGAACCTCCTGCCACTGATCGTTAGTTGATATATAATTAACTGAAGAACTTTGATATGCAGGATTTGATAAGGTAACTGGTGCATAGATTTGTTGAATAGCTAGTAGAAAGATAACAACATGGAAGAAATTCAACTGATCACTATACTGTAACATATTAATTGATCGAATAAATTAATGATCGAATCAAGTGGATTTGTGATCAGTGATCATGATCTATATGATTGATTTGAATTAAATTCTTGCAATATTGATCGATTGAAATTTATCAGATTAATGCTCAAAACATTTGACTTAGATAAATCTGATGAGTAGTTACATTGAAATGAATATCAAGCTATATGTCATCATTAAAGGTTTCCTTCAGACTGAACGTACAAAGTGAACTTAACAAGTATCGAGTAGGTCCTGGGTTCGAGCCCCGCGTGGTGCGAGATCGTGGATGCGCACTGCTGAGGAGTTCCATACTGGGACGAAACGGCCGTCCAGTGCTTCCAGGTTCTCAGTGGTGGTCTAGCTTCAACTGACTCATGATTTCAATCTGTGAAATTTCTAAAATCTCCACAAAACCCATTCTGATAATCTCATTATAACCAGTCCATTCTTATTCTAGGTCATACAAGTCATATACATATATATCTGTGTAATTACAGTTTACTTATAGTTAAGAGCTGAGTTTATTCAAGGTTCTGATAGAACGATCGATTTTTATGGGCTACTGATTTCCAGAATGAATGAATGAATACATCTCAACTGATATCGTCATGTAATTTTAAAAAAATGTATGTTATTTCTGGAGTTGTACTTCATCACACTCAGTGTACGTAGGTTTAATTGACTACTGTTCATTTCAAGTTATTGATATCGAACGAATGAACTAATCTGTAGTCAATGATTGATTAATGACTTATGAGACACTACAAAGAGGTTAAATAAATCAATGTAAAGATGTAGGACGGGTATTCTTCGGAGTCTATGCCACCAAAATGTTGTCCAGCCCATGTTTTTGATCTCATAGGATACTACATTAACATCTCACAGCAGTTATAATGTTCACTAACTGAAATTAATTAGGGTATCGATCAAATTTTTCTCACTAGATTTTATACCTCTCAAACCTACATTTCTCCTAAAACCGAAACTTTTGTATGTTGATCAAATCGCTTCGAAAGATGGTAAATACAGTCCTGCAACTTATCAGCTATTTATAAAATGTCGTCTAAAACCTACAACATGAAATGGTATTTGAATAATCATTTTCATCTTATTTATTTGCATGACTACTTGCAAGTAGTCCATAACATTTTGATAAAGTTTACTATCGAAATGAAATATTTTTTGAGTTCCAGATGAATGGTAAGTGGATCCTAATGATGATTGGATATGTATTGCTACTTATTAGACCATGAATCCCCTTCTGTAAAATAAGAACAACGGTCATTATGAAGTAGATATCACATTGATATTGCCTTCTAAATGGCTTTGTACATTAAACTCAATGATAAAATAAAATCACAGGGTGTCGGAACGAAAAGTTACCAACGTTACTTATTACTGGAATGAATTTTAAATATCAGTCAGTCAGTCAGCTACAACGTAGGACTAGGCACATATATGCATCGATCCAAGTTGCCATACCGCATTAGCACAACAAGATGGACCACGAATTTATGAAAGTAGTTAATTTAGAGGTAATAATATATAAAAGAAAGATTACAATAAGGATATAGTACAGGAAGAAAGGATTAGTTCGTAGAAAGAAAGATATGAAGCGATTTTAATCCCATAGTTTAAGGGAAGACAGAGAGTGTATACACCGACGCCATTGTGATCGATTCTGAGCCATGTCACACAGAGTCTCCAACCACTGATTACGATAGTCATACGGACCCCAATCAAGTAGTCTACATGTAATAACATGGCTCATCTAGAGGTTGGTGACTTCATGGACTGATGTCACGTTTTGATTTGACCGCCCCTAACATTCTTCCAACCATCCCCAACACTAGTGATTTTTAAATGATTATAACTTTAATCAAGAAAAGATGTAGAAATGTATGAAGTTTTCATCATGGTCTAATGTTATCTGCGAAACAGTTGAGAACCCGTACTTAATGGACAGTCATTTAAATTTAGTATTTCTCATGTGTTGTTTATGTTAGCTAAAACAACATACAATAATATATTTTTTAATAAATCAACTTGATGATTATTTATGTTGTCAACCAAGTCAATTAACACGTAGTCTTACTTATTTACGCCTGTTACTCCTAATGGAGTATAGGCCGCCGACCAGTATTCTCCGACCCACTCTGTCCTAGGCAACATGTAGTCATTATCCAATTAATAAGTTTATTAATCAGATATTATATTTTTCTTTTACTCTTTTTTTAGAAAATATAGAATTAGATTAATTGTAGACTTAACAATGATGATCATCAATTAAAATGATAAAACAAAGTTAAATATGCACTTAAACCCTAGTCATTAAACGATTAATTAAGTCGGTAGATCCGATAAAAAGATATTGTTTAATGCAATTAATCCCTTTTATCAATTTTCATAGAGTAATGAGAAGATGGAGTTGATCTGAAGAAAAAAACAACAACACTGTGATGTATTTACGCTATACATTTCGAACAATCATTAACAATACACATAGTTGTTAACGAAATTGTCAAGGATGAATTCTTAGATTTATAGAGAAACCTTGGCTATTCGTAAATTTATCACTACCCCTCCCCTACTTTATGTGTACAAAAAACAATTTGTATCAGAAGGGGTATTGTGAAGACTGGAGATTGTAGTAATTTTAACAGTTGAGATCATGAGTCAATTGAAGCTAGACAATCAGGGAAAACTTGGAAGCACTGGACGGCCGTTTCGTCCTATTGTGAAACCCCCTTAACAGTGCGCATCCACGACCCCGACTCGCGAGATTCCAACCCAGGACCTGTCAGCCTCGAGCGTGAGCGTTTAACCATTAGACCACTGAGCTGGCCGGCATTCAACGGTGTTAATGTTTAACTGCAACTAATCCACGAAATTGAGCCACACATCCACCATTGTCATCAGTGAGTTACTATCTCACAACTGACCTGGTTGAACTCCACTGGTTACTGCTTCTCACTAGAACTCCAGGATATATCTCTGAAAGCCAATCACTAGTGAGCATATGTTGATTAGTATCAGAAGGGGTTTTGTGGAGATTGTAGTAATCTCAACTGTTGAAAAAACAATTTGTCGTATCCTCAAATTTGTCTTATTAATCCTTAAGTTATTTTATAGCCTAAAGTAATGATACAGTTTCTTATTGTTTCTATACGTTGATTTTTTCTCTCCTTTATTACTTTGTTTACTTGAACCTTCAGTTAATTGACCTTTAATGATAATGAAATGCTTTGACAAGTATATGTGTGACCTAAAAGTTATTATTATTATCATAAAGTACTTTACAATTTTTACTTTTATTACTATCAAATACAGTACAAACTTAGTGATAATGTTTCTATATATTGATACTTGTGATTTCGTATTGAATACAGTTATATAAAATTGTCAGAAACTCTTTCTTGCAAAGATGGTTGTGCATCATCTTAGATGAAACTATTATATATCGGGTGACATCATTTCGCAAATGAAATATGGCTTGACAACCGGAAAACGTTGGTATATAAAGATGTGGGCATAATAATAGTTATTTACACTTCCAGTCTCTGACCATGGCCTACTGGTTTCCGTTTATGGTCAAGACAACGAACCTACACAGCATACTAATAGCGGATTTCTGGCTTTTGGTCTTTCAAATTGCTTTCACGCACCACGTAATACATTCAAGTCATCTGTTAATGTTATGTGGTATATTTTCAATAACGAATCTTCTGCAAGAGATTGATAACATCTCTGACCTGGTCCTATGTTTTTGATTGAGATCATGAACCGATTGATGTTAGACCACCTTTGGAAATCTGGAAGCACTGGACGGCCGTTTAGTCCTATTGTGGGACTCCTCAGCAGTGCGCATCCACGATCCCGCTCGCGGGATTCGAACCCAGGGCCTTCAGTCTCGCTCGAGAACGCTTAACCTACTGAACCACTGAGCCGGCATCCAATGGTGATAGTGTCTAACATCAACCAATCCACGAGTCCCACAACAGAACGAAACGGCCGTCCAGTGCCTACAGGTTTCCAAAGGTGATGGTCTAACATCAATCGGTTCATGATCTCAATCAGAAACTTAATAATCTCCACAACCCCTATACTGGTCCTATGTTGTTAGGTACCTAGGTCTCATAATTCTTTCAAAATGAATTACAGGCACTGACAACAACTGGACACTCAATATTAATTTTGGCTTGTTGACATGAGACAGTTATTCATCATACTATACAGAATAACAAACGGTTCTCGATAAAAAAACCCACTTATGCTAGTGCCGATATCTACAAGAAAATATTCGAAACAAAATGGATTAACATTTTCTGATACAAAACACTTAAACATATCGAAAGGAATAAATTGACATGAGTATTCGTAGCAACAATCGAGAAAGCATAACTTATTCAAAAGAAATAACTCAAACATACATAGAATCAAATAAATTACAGGAATTCGACTCAATGAAAGATTAAAATACTTCAGCAACATATAGAATCAGTCAAGTAGACCACCATTATTCACAAAATGAAGAAAATCATAATTCATTGTGATTGGTTGATAAGTGAATTGTCGAAATTAGAAAACCGGAATTCAATTTATTAACAACGATCTTTATTTAGTGATCGATAAGTTTAGTTGCACTTCCCCTTCATTCACAATCAAAGTCTTTTAAAAAAACATTCATTGATTGCCGGTATATTTACCTAATTTTGTTTTAAGTGAATAAAACTGTGAAAGATTTACAAGTCATAAATGATTTATAATGGGAATTGTTAAACTTTATAGTAAATAATCAAGTGTGTATTGGAAATGCAAGTTTGTTTTTCTTTTTGGCAAGACTATAATTCATGATCTGCATCAATAAGCCTCAACATACACAAGGGAAAAATCAAGGTCCTCAAATACAACACCAACCAAGTCACACTTGATGGCGAAACTTTGGAAGATGTAGAATCCTTCACATACCTGGTTAGCAGCATCATCGATGAACAAGGAGGTTCAGATGCAGACGTAAAGGTGAGGATTGACGAATCAAGGAGAGCATTCCTACAATTGAACAACGTATGGAACTCAAAACAACAGTCTGTCAACCAGTATCAGAGTCACAATCTTCAATACGAACGTCAACTCAGTTCTACTGTATGGAGCTGAAACTTGGAGAACTACTACAACCATCATCATGAAGGTACAAGTATTTATAAATAGCTGTCTACGCAAGATACTCAACACCCAATGGCCGGATACTATCAGGAACAGCCTTCTGTGGGAAAGAACAAACCAGCTCCCAGATGAAGAAGCAATTAGGAAAAGACGATGGAAATGGATAGGACATTCATTACTCAAATCATCAAACTATATAACGAGGCAATCGCCAACTTGGAATCCTGGAAGGAAGCGGAAAAGTCGAAGGCCAAAGAACACATTAGGTAGGGAAATAGAAGCAGATATGAAAAGGATGGATAACGACTGGAAAGAGCTGGAAAGAATTGTTGAGGACAGGGTTGAATGGATAATGTTGGTGAATGGCTTATGCTTTTTCACGAGCAGTAACAAGCGTAAGTAGGTAAGTAATAATTAATGAACGAATCAATCAGATAAATGATAACAGGTCTCAGATTTTGGCAATAAATTCACTCATTCATTCGGTTAACTAGAGTTTTGGCATTATAGCTGATGTTACAGTTCGTGATAAAAACCCTAAGTCTAATTCCTAACCCTAATCAACACAGAAGTTTATGATCCATATTTGGTCGTGGTTATTAGGTGGACACTCTCAAAGTCAGTCTGACGTCACTCAAAGGTCGTCCATAAATTGTAGTCTCACTATCTTTTCTTTCGATATGAAATTTAAGTTCTATAGATAAGATAAAGAAAAATTTGTTAATCTGTTTGGTATATTTATTAAAATTCATCAATAAAAAATGTCAAATAATTGAGTAAAATAAACTCTCACTTTATAAATAAGTTACATCCTCAAACCAACTAGCTACAATCTCACAGTTGGTTACTCCTGTTACTCCTAATGGAGCATAGTCTGCCGACCACCATTCTATAACACACTCTGTCCTCGACCTTCCTTTCTAATTCTATACAATTGTTATTCATTCTTCTCATGTCTGTCTCTATTTCTCGATGTATTGTATTCTTTGATCTTCCTCTTCTCTTTTATTTAGACTTGAGGATTGAGAGTGAGGGCTTGTCTTGTGATGTAGTTGATTGCTTTCCTCAATATGTGTCCTATCCACTTCCAACACTTCTTTCAGATTTTTTCCTCCACTGGAATCTGGTTTGTTCTCTCTCACAATAGGTTGTTGCTGATAATGTCTGATTAACGATTAGTTTAAAACAAAAGAATTGAGTTATATGTACTCAGTGATAGGTTACCAATTAAACTTGAAATTTACTCGAAAGTGATATCCATATATGTATAATTAAATACCAGTTATGATATGTTAGAGGAGATTAATATGAATATGCTAATGAAAAAAGACTTCATTTATTTGAAGGGGTTTGTTGTTATAAATCTGTAGTCAACTCTTAGAAGAAGCATTCTTTCTAGTCAATCTAAACTACTTTCTTTACGGTCAATGAATTGAGAAAATAATTACTATATTGCACAAAATTGATTCATTTTTAATTGAACAATCAACTATACAAGTAAATCGGTAGTTTCCATGAGATCACTACTTATGTGATGTGTACTACTGATGTCGATAGATATAAGTAGTATGTTTTATCTATCGAAAGTGAAATACCTGAAAGTAAAAGATTAAGAAGATTAAAGAAAGAAGAATGAAAACAGAGAATAATTGCTGTGGAAATGAAAGAACAATGAAGTGTGAGACGATTGACTGAAATTTTTTAAATGGAAGTATTTACAGTTTGGTTCGATTATCCTCATTTGTGTTCTCGTTTATTACACTACTACTATTACTACTACTAATGAGAATAACTATCTTTCATATTTAAGAGAAGTTTGTAGAATTTCTCGATGAATCTTTATTATTAGTTGTCTAATGAACTTATAAGCTATAATATGTAAAGTGGCTTATTATAAAAGTTGGATTGTTTCTACTCTCTAGGGTATATTAATGAATTGTATATAAATAATTGATATCTCGATAATGAACTTAACCTGATACACTTGGGAGTTGATGTGACGTGTACGGATTCATCCCCCATTAATAAACTAATAGTTGATTTAAAGAGAATTAGAAGTGACAGTTATTTGCTTGGGATTTATTGAGATATATATAGTTGAAACAGGAACTTTCATTTATAGAATTATTCAGTTAACACACAAATTGCTTAGAGATAAGGCATCCTGTAAGTGTCCTCCATTTGTGGATAGTAGTGATTTGAACACAGTTTTTTGAACGATCCCGTCTCACGGGATTCAAACTCAGGACCTTCAGTCTCATGTGTGAACGCTTAACCTCTAGACCACTGAGCCGGCCGGTATCCAACGGTGTTAATGTCTAACCTAAACCGTCTATTGTACTGAGGTACATACCTGTCTCTATCTGATACATAACTGATAAATTTTGTATTCAGTACCAAAATATGTTCATCTTTCGGTTATACGTATGGTACTAGATGCTAGGTTCGAATAACAATAAAATAGTGTCTTTTGGATGCATTGTGAAACATCAAGTAAGCATAGAGAACAGTATACAAAGAAACTATTACTATATATACAAACTGTACAGATTTCATTCAATCAAATAGTCTTTCATGTGTTACATGGCTTGTGTATATTAGATGAGGTTTCTTTTTAGTTATGTAATCATTATTTGTCTTCCTTTTTTTCGAGGATTCCAAACACATTCTGTTATGTAATTACTTACCTCTGACTTATGGGAATTAAAATATATTGAAGAGTAAGAAAATGAATGTCATATGATTTATGTAGTTAATTCATTTCGGTAAGATAAAGCTATATATTAGATTTGTAAGCAATGGGATTATGATCGCTAATTGATTTATATGATTATCTCATTTACATAATTTACTTTATTACTTTGAAATGATCAAAAAGAATCATTTGAGCATTTACTTCATCACAGTCATAGGTTAACTAACAGTATGGAGTTGTGCGCGAGACTGAAAGTCGTGAGTTTAAATCCCGCGAGCGGGATGGTGAATCCTCACTGTTGATGTGTCCTACGATAGGATGAAATAGCTGTTCCGTGTTTCCATTGGTGGTCTAACATCAATCGGTTCATGATCTCGATCATAAGTTAAGTTGATGAATTCCATTTGACATAAAATATATATGAATAGTCAATTAATTTATTAGAAACATCGACTTTTGTCTTCAATCTTGCAAACATGAACTTTTACTGATTCAATATGAGATTTTATTTTCTGAGAGAATGATAAATATTTACATGAATCTTTTATGTAGGCCAGTTATTTAATCGTCATGTAGATCGAAAAAATGTTGTCGAAAAGCGCTCTCTACTTTAGTGGCCCGAGATCTGACTCCGATGAGATCGTAATGATGAATATTGTTAAATATATATATGTTATCGCCTATCCTCGTATATAACCATCGACTTTAATCGCGTTAGCCAATAACGGATTTAGATAAGTCAAATAACGAGAAAGGAATTTTGAATACATATATTTTGTATATGAAGCGAATAGGATAGAAAGGAGAGAAACGACGCTCAGTGGAGATGGTGGGTAGGCCAATTCTCTTGCAGTCAAGCGTTAATCAATATTTATAGTTACACAAAAGTAAGTTATAGACATGTGATGAGTGATGGAATAAGAAATGTACACACACCTACGCGCTCACATATAAAAACAGTCAAGAATGATAAGCGAATAAATAACAAGGTCGGAATGTGACTCAAGTAGAATGAATGGAATAGGCTGTCTGAATGCTCGAATAAGGTATATGGGCTTAACTTAATAACCGACACTACAAATCATCATTCATGATTATATCATATAAATTAATGATCGGCCATACGAATTAGCGATCAACTTACTTTAAATTCATTATATTTCTGTGATTGGATTCCATTTTGATGTGAGTTTTGTTTTATTTTTGACAGTTCATATGAATGTACACATAAGATATTTACAATGAATGAAAATGCTTCATTTTCCTTATACAAACTTTTCAGTAAAATAAACTAATGAAGCTGTTGTTCTTTATTTTATTTGAACACATAAACATTGGTACAAGGAGGCACTAAATAGACATACGCCACACAAGTCACTTGATTTGTGTGTGGGTTGTGATATTGCACGTGTGCCCAGACCAAAGTAGGTGGTTTTCTTAGGGAGCCACATCCGGAGCTTACGACTTAAAGGTCTGAGCCATAAGGCAGTAGAGCAACGTCAGAAGAGGCAGTTCCATAGTAGTCGGTGACCAATAATTGATTCGTACGCCAATTGTTCCCTCAGGATCCTAGAGCCCATGTAGAGCATTTGTTTGGAATCAGGGTTTTCCAAATTCCCTAGGTGAATCCTTCGTGTCCGGCAACGTGTCTAGAGCGCCGGACATTCACTTTTCGTCTTCTCAATTTCATAAACAACAGTAATGCCGCGACAACTCAGTGAGTAGGACTTTCCCGGTGGCTGCTGTATAAACGTGGCCATGTGAGAGGATGTTGAGTGGGATTGATTATTCCCCCCACTGTCGGCCGTACCAGGGCAGTTAGGGGCAAATATTAATTGTCATCAAGACTATAAATTTGCATTTTTCAACTTTTAATTAAAAAATAAACAAACCTCATGATTAAAGCTGATAGAGGATTAATTTTAGAATGAATGTTCATTGTTATTTCATTGTGAATTGTGTTATAAATTTTTAGAAAGTAATATTTGTTCAATGTGAAGAGTTTGGTGATTCATAACAATCGATAATAGTTTAGTCACAATGTTTTTTTAAAGACAGTCGAATGGTGTACTATTATGATGAAGCTTGAGCGTGTAGTGTTCTTTGAATAGTGTTACTATGTTATGTCCAATGACGAAAACCAAATTATTGATGCGGATCCCCAATCTTACAAAAACAGAACAAATGATTAGAAAATTTTCACTTGACATAACAAATTGCATACCAAATATGTAACACACAAATGGACATGATTGAAATTCATTTCAAAGGTAAATAATTTCAAGATTGAAATTATTCTCCTGGTGATCGACTGGATCATGAAGACGTCAACATCTGAAGGGAAACATGGGATACAGTGGACATCTAGGAAGCAGTTGGAAGATCTAGACTTCACAGATGATCTGGACCTCCTATCGCAAACGCAACAACTAATTCAGGAGAAGACGACTAGTGTAGCCACAACCTCAGCAGCAGTAGGTCTCAACATACACGAAGGGAAAAGCAAGATTCTCCAATACAACACAGCATGCACCAACCCAATCACAATTGACGGAGAAGATTTGGAAGATGTAAAACCTTTACGTATTTGGGCAGCATCATTGATGAACAGGGTGGATCTGATGCAGATGTGAAGGCGCGGATCGGTAAAGCAAGAGCAGTATATTTACAAGTGAAGAACATCTGGAACTCAAAACAAATGTCAACTAACACCAAGGTCAGGATTTTCAATACAAATGTCAAGACAGTCCTATTGTATGGGGCGGAAACGTGGAGAACTACGAAAGCCATCATCCAGAAGATACAGGTGTTTATTAACAGTTGTCTACACAAAGTACTTCGGATCCGTTGGTCGGACACTATTAGCAACAAGCTACTGTGGGAGAGAACAAACCAGATCCCAGCGGAGGAAGAAATCAGGAAGAACCGCTGTAAGTGGATAGAACACACATTAAGGAAAGCACTCAACTGCATCACAAGCCCTCACCCTCACTTGCAATCTTCAAGGCTAAATAAAGGAGAAGAGGAAGACTAAAGAATACAATACCCTGAGAAATGGAGATAGACATGAGAAGAATGAACAATAATTGTACAGAACTAGAAAGGAAGTGTGAGGACAGAATGGGTTGTCGAATGCTGTTCGGCAGTCTACGCTCCATTGGGAGTAACAAGACTAAATAACTAAGTAATTAAGTAATGTATGCAAATTGCATTATCTAATTCTCTTAAATAATATCAATAAACTTTTTTTCCTATTTCGTGATTATAATTAATACATTTCTATGTATTAAAACAACACCAACAACAAAAAGCAAAACAAATTCATATCAAAATGATGAAACAATGGAAAATGAGAAATGAAACTGAATACAAATAAACATTGTCTATCTATGTCTAAGTATTCTTTATTGAGAACAGTGCGAGAGAACAACCCAGATCCCACCGGAGGAAGAAATCTAGAAGAAGCGTTGGAAGTGGATAGGACACACAAATATCTATGTCTAAGTATTCTTTAATGAGAACGCAAAAAAACTAAGAAAAATTTCTACCGAAGAAAAAAAAAGGATAGTTTTGTCTAATTTCTGTTTTTCTTTTCTTATCGTCTGAATTATTTTGTTTCTAAGACAAGAGATACATAGAAATAAAATAACTAAAAGCTTTACAATAAAGAAAAATTTCAATATTCATTATTGTCATAAATTCAGTTGTTTTTTTGGGGTGGGTTGGCTCTTTTTTTTGTCTCTTGCTCTCATTCTCCCTTCCACCCCTCTCTTTCTCTCTCTCTCTCTTTCACTATTCTACAATAACTAACCAATGAATGTTGTGGTATGTAAATGGAAATGAAAAGTTTTTCTCTTTTTGTTTTTTTCTTTTTTGAGGGTAAAACACGTGAAAGTTCTCTCTGAAAAATAATTGATTTTTTTTGTGTGTTTTTGTTTTTTTCTTTTTTTTTGTGTTTTTTCTTCTTCATAGATCTACATTTGAACTAATTCAGAAACGTCGAAATTTCCGATTAGTAGTATAATTTGTTTTGTCTTATTATTATTTTTTTTCTTCAGTCATATGTAGATTAATCTGCGTAAATGACTACATCTGATTAAGTAGTATAAAGGATAGTAACATAAAAAAACAAAACAAAGAAGAAACTAAACAATCTACTTGAGAATAGGAAAAAAAAACCCATAAAATAAGAATTATGCATTCAGAAGGGGTTATGTAGATATTGTAGTAATTTATTAGTTGAGATCATGAGTTGGTTATTGAAATTACTACAATCTCCACAAAACCCTTTCTGATATTCATCAATATATGCTCACTAGTGACTACATTCAAGAAGGATATCCTGGGGTTCTAGTGAGAAGCAGTAACCAGTGGAGTTCAACCAGGTCTGTTGTAAGATAGTAAATCACTGATGACAATGGTGGATGTGTCGTTCAATTTCATGGATTAGTTGAAATTAGACATTAAAACCGTTGGATGCCGGCCGCCTCAGTGGTCTAGAGGTTAAGCGTTCTTGCACGTGATCAATAGGTCATGGGTTCGAATCTCACGAAGTGGCATCATGAATGCACACTTTTGAGGAGTCTTACAATAGGACGAAACGGCCGTTTAGTGCTTCCAGGATTTCCATGGTGATGTAGCTTCAACTGACTCATGATCTCAATCAAAAAGAATATAATTATATTTAATTACATATCAATATATTTCATTAAATGCACAGCATCAACTGTTTGATAGACCATAAAATATCCGATAACATATTGTACAGCCTACGAAATCTATAAAACAGTATCAGTAAAATGAAGCTAATTTGTCATTAGTAAATATTTTATTCATTACCACTTATCATTTACTTTAGACTAGATTATTTTTTTTCTGGCTAACGTGGAAGAGAACTTACCAGATTCCAGTGGAGGAAGAAATCAGGAAGAAGTGTTGGATGTGGATAGGACACATATTGAGGAAAGCACTCAAATGCATCACAAGCCCTCACCCTCACTTGCAATCCTCAAGGCTAAATAAAAGAGAAGAGGAAGACTAAAGAACACATTACTCCGAAAAATGAAGACAGACATGAGAAGAATGAACAACAATTGTACAGAATTAGAAAGAAAGACAGAGGACAGAATGGGTTGTCGAATACTGGTCGACAGTCTATGTTCCATTGGGAGTAACAAGAGTAAGTCAGCAAGTAAATTAGACTAGATAGTATTATACGCATAAAATCCTTTGTGAACATTGACGGTTAACAACCGTTTTTCATAGCGTATTAATTATAATAATTAATGACCGAATTATCAATGGATAATAAATCCATCCATCTATAAAATTAGAAATGGTATCATCTTAGTTCATTATAGTTTATCTTTTATTTGATTTAACTTTAATCACTTTAACCGAAATGTGTGATGATTACCTTTAACTATAACTTTGTATAGTATAATTTTGAATCAATTAAAGATTATTTGTTTCTATGCAGTTGTATACTACTCATTTCCATATGAACATATCTCAATTGATTTTTAATTATTCAATTTGTGAATTATTGATTTGATCATCATGGATTCATGTTTGTAAATTTTAATCAAATTATATTGTATCTATTTGTACTTTTAATTTTTATTTTGGTCAAATGGTTACCCTTTTATTATTGACAAAATAATTGGATGGATTGAAAACTTTTACTGAAAAAAAGGAAGAGTAGTTTGTGAAGACTCAATGGTTTCTTTCGATTGAGATCATCAACCGACTGATGTTAGACCACCATGGAAAACCTGGAAGCATTGGACGGCCGCCTCGTCCTATTGTGGGACTCCTCAGCAGTGAGCATCCACGATTCCGTTTGCAGGATTCGAACTCAGGGCCTTCAGTCTCGCGCGCGAACGTTAATGTCTAACCTCAATGGTTTCTATTGTCTAATTGTCAAAATATTATAAATTTTAATGTAGCCAAATCTCTTGAGACTTTATCACTAAAATAATATAAATAAATAAGTTTCTGTCATAAACAAATTATTCATTTTGATACGGTGGAGAAGATTTGTAGCTCAGTTGGATGATTTTGATGGAGTTTTGTCCTCTAAACTAGATGGTTTGTTTGTAGAGCTTTCATTGTTCTTCCGAACGACATCATCAGCATTTCTACCTGAAGTTTGTGCTGATGATCATGTCGTTCAGAAGGACTATGAATGTCCCATGACCAAATCATCCAGCTCAGAGAACAAAACTTCATCAATAACAAATTATGTATATTTATAATGATATACAAAGATGAATAATCTATGCAATGGAGATGATTTAAAAAATGTTAAACTGATAGAAAGTATATATATATATATATATATATAGTTTATATCAGTTAGATAGATAGATAGATATAGATATTGATATATGAGAATCAACATTGAAATTCAGCCTAAATACAATACATTAAATACAAATAGATAAGTTTTAGCCGAGGACTCGAACCCAGCACCACTCGCTTCAAACGACATCATGTAGCCTACCTAGTTACTACGTCTAGATAACTTGGGATTATTTTCAAAGTTGGATCAATGGAATCATGTAATCTCGAAAACAGGACAGTATAAAAAGAGCTAGTGGAACTTGAAATCACTGAATATTTAGTTCAGTTTTTGAATAGGTAAATTAATCAATTTTATGACATGCGGTAGGTTGAATTTAACCAGTTAAAATAAAGAGATGGAAATGAACTCAAAAAACATCAAAAGCTGATATTAATACCCGGGATAGATAAGCAAAACGTTCCGTAACTAAAACGAAACCAGATTGGTAACCAGTTAGGTGAGACTATAATTCATGGACAACCTTTCAGCTAAAGTGACTTTGAGAGTGTTCACCAAACATCTGAGACCAAATCAGTGTTATTGGCCAGTATGAGAAATCAGAATTATGATTTACAGTTGATGGTTAGGGTTACGAATTGGATTCGGGTTTTCATCACGAACTGAAACATCAGCTATAATGCCAAAACTCTATTCAGCCAAATGGATGGATTAATTTCACGCCAAAATCAGAGACCTGCAATCTTTTACCTGATTGGTTCGTCTATAAATTGTAGTCTCGCCATCAGTTATATTCAAACATAAATTATTTTCGATAATTATGATATCTATGCAGTGCATAGTACTTTCAATTGCGGATTTGGAAACATTCATTGGATCTTCTATGTAAATCCAACGCCAAAAAGGTGACATTATCAGTTCTGTATATCTAGTTGGATAAAAGTCAGATCGTTTTGTATAGTCAACTATTGCACTCAACTAGCTGTACTATCCAAAGTGACTACCCTAGTGACTTCTGATTATTGTAAAAAAAATTATATTATTCTATACGTAAGACAATTTTGACAGATTTATAAATTCAATTCAAGTTTATAATAAAGCAAATTACATTGTTGTCTTTCCGAAATGTCACGATATTTTAAGCGTAAAATTCATTTTTATAGAAGTAGGTAATCACAGGTTTATATGTGTATTTCTAATTTAGATTTCTATGAACTAACTCCATCTTGAGCCCTTCTTTCTAAATGTCATCAAGTGATACGAATTCTTTAGACGTCCACCTTAAATATAAGGTTTTATGTGTTCTTTGATCTGTCTTCTTTTCATTTCACTTGAAGATTTCGAGTTATGGTTTACTTTGCTATCCAGTCCAGTGATTTCCTTAATGTGTCCTATCCACCTCAAACGTCTTTTCCTGACTTCCTTATCAACTGGAAGCTGGTTTGTTCTCTGTCACAACTGATAATTACTGATTGTCTCTGGCTAACAGATCGGAAGTATAATGCTTGGAAAGCTTTTAATAAATACCTGCAATTTCCTAGTGATATCTGTGGTGATTCGTCAACTTTTGGCCTCATGCAATAGGATTGTTTTAAATTTGGTGTTCTTTGATAGGTCTTTCAATGTCGAGTGTTCTTCAATTTTAGGAAAGCTGCTCTTATCTTGCCAATCCGTGCCTTTACATTTTTATCAGATCAGTTATGTTTGACAGTGATACTGCCCAAGTATTTGAAGATTTTCACCTCTTCCAGAGCTTCTCCATCGAGTGTGACTAGATTGGATTTCTCGACGATGTATTTGAGGGTTTTGCTTTTTCCCTTTTGTATTTTGAAGCCTACTGATGCAGAAGCTGTTGCTACACTGGCTACCTTTACCCGAAGTTTTTGCCGTGTGTAGGATAAAAGAGCTAGGACATCTGTACAGTCCAAATAGTCTAGCTGCATTCAAGTTGTTTTTCGTATTCCTCGCCCCTTCAGATATGAGAGTCTCCATAATCTAGGAAACAACCACAAGAAAGAGAAAAAGTGAGTAAAGAGTTTTATCAGATGGAAGACTTGACCTAAGTTGCATATGTGAACTGCATCCATGGATGACTTTGAAGTTCAGTTTGCTTTAGCAGTTCATTTAGACGTTGACAATCTTCCCAGGTAAAACGCACTGTCGAAGACGATTCCAAGAGACTCTCCTATCCTCCCTGTCGAATGATTTCTAACGATCAAGTAGTTTGATATATGTCGATGAATTTTGTCCAATCTAATTCTCATGATTGATCCACAGCGTGTCGATTTAAGTCGATACGTGGTCGTACCTTATAATACAGCCTGTTTGTGTCAAAGATGCCCTCCCTACTGAATCTTTTACTGGATTAGGTAACACCCACTTGAAAAGCTTTCTTGGTACTGATAGTGATGTGATACCTCTGTAGTTTTCACATTTGCTCAGGTTTTCTTTCTTTTGTATCTTAATGACCACTGAGCAAACGTAAGTGCGTGCAAGGTCACAATCAATGGGAGAATGAATGTATTTTGGTACAGTTAAACAAACAAGTACAGTGAAACAATCACTGTTACAATTTGTTAAAATAATAATTGTTTCCATTAAACCAATCGCATTCTCTTGATAAAAGTAAGTCACTACAAAGTTATTGAGCTTCTTATGAATTCATTTAAGTGTACAAATATTTAATTTAAATTTTAGTATCTACGCAACAAAAAAACAACTCGGAATTCACCAAGTTTAATTGTCGAACCTATAAATTCATTGGGTATTGTTTACTTAAATCTTTCTATTAATATTTGGAACGACAATTGATTAGTCTCTTATTAGTATCCAACTGAGGAGTCCCGAATAAAACGAAACACGCATCAAACTGGATTTCACTGCTAGTCACAATCCATTTTCGCTTATAAACTTATAATTGGTTAGAGACTATCAATATCTACATTTATATTACTTGAAATAGTTAAGTAGGATTGTTGTTAAGTGATTCATCATAATTTAGATTAAATGAAACATTCTAAAATCCTATTTAATGGGTTAAATTGTTTGATGTACGAACACTCATTTATTATAAGATAATATCACTCAATAAACAATATAATCACATAAATAATAACATGATAATGGAAACTTAATTCTTATTGGTGCTTATTTCCATTCAATCACAAGGTCATATAGATATAGATACGTGTATAAATACAACTAGAAACAGGTAATACCTCCCTCTCCCCAGTGATTTCATTATGTATATATATATAAATGAGAAAATGGAAAATTTTTTTTGTTACTAAGTGATAATATAATTTAATGTTACTAACGCTTTTTCATATTCAAATTCATCATAGAGATTAAAACAATAATCAATATTTTATGAATACACCATTCCCTTAATATTTTATTATAATCATAATATTGATGAATTTCAATGATAAATAGATCAGAAATATCTTATATCATGAATAATTCTGGATTAATTTTATCAATACAAGAACAAAAATGAAATACATTTTCATTTTAGTAAGTATGATTTTGTAATTTTTAATGTACATAGAAACAAAATCTTTGACTTAGTGATTAGTTTGTTTTAATCAATCATTGTTGTGGAAGTGCCCATCAACTTGAAGTTTGTGCTGATGATGATTTCGTTCAGAAGAACGACGAAAGCTCCACAACTAAACCATTTAGTTCAAAGATAAAAATTCTATCAAAATCTTTGTCGTTTTAGGTTGTTAAGTGTTTAGTTTGATTTTGAAGGCAAACAAGAAAATCTCGTTGAGAAGTATACGAAATCCTGAAATTAAAGTTTTTGATTTCTATGACTGAATAGATTGTTCAATTGTTTGGCTAAAGTTAGCCCCCGAATCCTCTGGTATGGCCAAGAGTAGAGAGAGGCAGATCTCTCTCTCTCTCTCCAAATGCTCTCACATGACCAAGTGCATACAACCATTGTCAGGAAAATCCTACTCACTGCATGAATGTTGTTTACGAAATTGAGAGGACAAAAGGCGAATGTCAGGCGCTTTAACCAGGTTGGTGAACATGAAGAGTGCACTTTGGGGAGTTGAAAAACCCTGATTCAAAACTATTGGTGAACATGGGCCCCAGTACCCTGAAGGAACAAATGTCATATGAACCTATTGTTGGTCACCGGTTACCATGGGACTGCATCTCCTAACGTCACTCCACTGCCTTGTGGATTAGACCTTTAGGTCAAAGGCTCGGAGTGTGGGCTCCTAAGAAAACCACCTGCTTCAGTTTGGGCATCTGAGCAGTCTCTTAGATCTCACACAAATCGAATGATTTATGTGGCGTATATCTACTTGGTGCCTACTTGTAACACTATTTATATGTTTAAGTACATAAATAAATTGGCTAAAGTTACATAAATCTCCATTATTAAACAATTTTGATGCTTTAAATGAGTCTGACTTTGTTTACCAATTCTCAAATCAAAACTCGACAACTCTAAAATCTTTTCTTCTGAATGATATATGTATGTGTGTATATGTAACATTTATGAAACACTCAAAGGGGTCTCATATATTTGTATTGGGAACAATTTTGTGTTCCATTTTGAGTTAGTGTATATTGTTAAGATTTCATACGATGAAATGAAGATTCTACTTCAATAAGTATGACTGCTTGAATTGTTTCGTTTCATTGTTGTCTTGTCATTAACATGAACTAAACATTTAATATCCCTATAATTGCACTAGTAGAAGTAATAGTTAAAGTTGTAAATACATTCAAGGTAGTTTCTGCAAAGAGATAAGCATCAATACAATGAATAAATAGTAGAGTAATTCATATAGAGTGAAGATTCAGGATGAAATTCTTTCATCAACGATAAAGAGTTATGAATGCTATAATTAGGTGTTTTTACATTTTGTATTGCAGGAAAAGACTAAATTTCATTTAAGTGTTCACTTTCATAAAGAGTCGATTTCAAGCCTATCTTATATACATTTATAGTTTAAGATACAATCACTCCCAAGCATACAAAGTGTAAATCCCCGCTGGATGGGTAACTATTATAGAGAATAATACGTATACAATCTAGAAGTTATTGGGACTTGAAAGTCTTCCTGAAGAACTGTTCAAAGGAGGATGAATTTGGGAATATCTGAGTAGTGAGGCCATCACTGTATAAAGCTAACATGGTACCCTACTCTTTATTAGGAAATCTAGGTCGATAATAGAATTATAAAGCAAATTCATTCACATTTAGAAGCGCAGAACTTCAACTCCCATTTTGAGTATCATGGTAACATGGTATCTTATTGAGCCCCATACTCATACAGTTTTGTATATGATTTATCTAATGTGGAAAAATTTGGTTACACTACTATGAGATCATGTTGAATAAAAAAAGTCAAAGAGGTCAGAGTGACAGGCTACAAAAGATGTAGCTTTAAAAAAAACTATGTTAACCACTTTGATCATAAGTTTTTCAGCAGATCTATGGTTAGAAAGTTCATTAACAGCAATTTGATCGAACGGTAATTTTCTTATCATCAGATATTTATCTTGGTATGATTTATGCAGTTTTCCAACAATAAGGGTAAGTTCCTGTTTACGAAGAAAGAGAGAAAGAGTAGTTTGTTTTAGAAAGAATAGAATTTCAAATCCAGCGTAATCGAAATACATGAATGTAATCCAATCTATCTCATAACTCTTACACCTTAAAGGAAGTCATAGATTAACCAGTTGTGAGATAACTGAAAAATATGCAAGAGTGTTACCAGTCATGTTGTATTGAACGAAAACTCAGATACTTACTTACTTACGCCTGTTACTCACAATGGAGCATAGGCCGCCGACCAGAATTCGACAACCCATTCTGTCCTGGGTCTTCTTTAATAGTTCTTTCCAATTCTTGTTCATTTTCCTCATGTCCATCTCCATTTCTCGGCGTAATGTATTCTTTGTGCTTCCTCTTTTCCTTTGGCCTTGAGGATTGCGAGTGAGGGCTTGTCTTGTGACGCAGTTGGGTGCTTTCCTCGAAAACTCAGATACGGTAAACTAATTTTTTATTTAATGAGTAATTATACGTTTTTTTTTCAAAATATGAAAATCATACATTGAATACATTATTTGCACATCTTTATTCAGTTGCCCATCACCCTAATAATTCTGTTGTTATTTTAACTGCTCTCCATTGTCTTCCTTGTTCTATTCATCTCAGTTTTCTGCTGGTAAGCATTCTATTTCCAATTCCTGCTACATACTACTTATATCTGTCCACATAAGTAGTGCTCACCACAATATAAATAATTTTGAAATCAAATGCACTTAAGAGTTTATGATTGTTAGCAAAAATACTACTGAAGAGATATGTGGTGGTTTTACAGTCATTTATAAGTGTACTAATGAGAAGAATACAGGAGATATCTTCATTCTGAGATTTTCTGATGTCTATTGAAACGAAAAATCAATCATTGTACATTTGAGCCACTATTTAGTGCTTATAACTTCTTGTTGACGACTTTTATCTTATAAGTCTCATTAATTTGATGAGAAAGTAGTTTTAGTTGTTTATTCAGCTCCCATGAAGTCTTAATTATGAAATTATTTAACTATACTAAACAAAATAAATCCATAAATCATTTAGGATTATCAGTATAGGGGTGCGGAGATTATTAAGCTGTTGATTGATATCATGAACCGATTGATATTAGACAACTATTGAAACCTGGAAGCACTGGACGGCAGTTTCGTCCCATTTTTAGACTCCTCAGTAGTGCACATCCACAATCCCGATTCGGACCCAGGACCTATCACTCTCGCGCGTGAGCACTTAACCCATAGACCACTGAGCTGGCATCCAAAGGTGTTAATGTTTAACCTCAACCAATCAGCGATACTGATAATTACCATGTGTTCACTAGTGACTAGCTTCGTGAGCGAATTCTCGGAATTTTATTGAGGAGCCCTGACTAGTGGAGCTGATCCGTGTCGGGTAGGGACAGGTATCTACCTCAGTACAATGAAAGATGGTCGCGCAATTACGAGGATTCGTTGAGGTTAGATATTAACACCGTTGGATGCCAGCCAGCCCAGTGGTCTTGAGGTTAAGGTTAGAGTTCAAACCTCGCGAAGTGGGATCGTGGATGCGCACTGCTCAGGAATTTCACAATAGGACGAAACAACCGTCTAATGCTTCCAGGTTTTCTATAGTGGTCTAACATCAATCGACTCATGATTTCAATCAAAAGAAAAAATTTAGGATTAATCTAAAAATGAATAAAATAGCATAAGAAGTTTATTCATTTATTTTTAATAGAACATTTTTTAGCGCTTTTGTGTGCATAGGGGTTTTTGATAAAATTTCCAGGTCAATCAAGATTGTTTTAATGTGTAGATTAATTTGAATTTGTGTTGAGTTTCAACCCTAAACATTCTGGTCATTAGAATGAATAATTAAATAAACACAGAATGTTTTACATCATTATAAGTGAAATATCATTCTCTTAATTTATAAAGTTTAATGCTAATCACTTAAGGTGATAATTAACCTATAAAGAAAATTAACCAAATCATTAAACTACTATCAACTTCTCTACGATAATGAAGCATCCTATATATATTTGGTGGAATATGGGGTTTATACATATATGTTTAAGATTTCTTTAATCTCTTTCTGTTGATGACTTACTTACTTTCCCCTGTTACCCCTCGTGAAGGAGCATAGGCCGCCCATCAACATTCTCCATCCAACTCTCACCTCAAAAATCCTTCCGAGTTCTTATTCACCCTTTTTATGGCTGCTTCCTATTCCCGATTTAAAGTATTCTTTGATTTTTCTCTTTTACTGTTCCATTCATGATTTTCAAGTTAGGGCTTGCATCATGATGCAGTTTGATGAATTCCTCAATGTATGTCCTATCCACCTCCAGCGTCATTTCCTAGTTTTCTCCTAAGATGGAACCTGGTTTGTTCTCTCTCACAGTAAGTCTTTTGCTGATGGTATCCGCTAGACAACGGACATTGAGTATCTTGCTTAGACGATTGTTTGCAAATACTCGTACTTTTGAGCTCTGTACAGTAGAACTAACTGAAGATTCTGAATTTGATATCATCTTGCACACAGTTGTTTTGAGTTCTGTATATTCTTCAACTGTAGGAATGTGCCACTTGCTTTACTAATCCTCGCTTTACGTATGTATGACATCCTCCTTTTTCATCCATGATGCTGCTGACCAGGTACGTGAAAGTTTCCACCTCTTCTACACTATATCCATCATATGTGATTGAGTTGGTTGGTGTTCTCTGTGTTATATTTGAGGATGTTGCTTTTTCACTTATGTATGTTGAGGCCTGCTGATGTAGAGGCTCCTGCTACAGTGTTTGTCTTTGTTCGTATTTATTGGTGTATATGAGATAGAAGATCTACGTGATCTGTGAAGTAGAAATCGTCTTGTTGCATGCAATCTGTCCATTTTATTCCGTGTTTCCTTTTTTTAGATATCGAGGTCTTCTTAATCCTCTATTTATAACACTTATTAATTTAAGCTTGTAACTTGACAATCAGCATTCCCACTTATGTTGTAACATTATGCTGACTAAACGTCTTGTATTAGCGATTGATTAAGAAACTTTCATCAACGAAGTAATTTTAATGATGGTTATCCGCTATTTGTTAACAGCTTCCTATATATTTACCTATAACTACTGTTAACGTACAAAAGCAAAGTTACCTTATCCACTTAAAGGTTCATAGTAAAGTTATTTTCAGTGAAGATTATGAACCGATTGATGTTAGACCATCATTGAAAACCTGGAGGCACTGAATGATCGTTTCGTCCTATTGTAGGACTCCTCAGAAGTGCGCATCCACGATCCGTCTCGCGAGATTTAAACCCAGGTCCTTCAGTTTCTCGCGTGAACGCTTAACCTATTTTTGATATTCCTGCTATTTGACTGAAGAAAACTAAACGAAATACAAGTATTTGAAAGAATTAAGAGAGATAATTCAACTTTAACAATTCTAGTGTTCTTTGAAAGTAATAAATGTTGCCATAAATTTTACTCTAAGATTTTATGAATAATGAATAAAGAGATATGACAAATAATAATAAAGAAGTAGTGATCAAAATGATAAATGTTTAACCTGTAGGTGATAATCAATTGTATTTATAAGATGTTGGATAAGATTTATAGTTCAGATGGATAATTTTGATAAAGTTTTGTTCTCTGAACTGAATGGTTTGGTTGTGGAACTTTCATTGTTCTTCCGAACGACATCATCAGTATAGAATACTAATTGAAGTTTGTTCATATTTAATTTGGTTATGACATTTTATTAACTTATTTAACGGATAGAGTCATTTGTACAGTGACAACTTATCTATAGCATTATAACTTTTATCACTGTTACGTTTTCAGGAACATGTATGCTTGAGCATTGCTTATCCCCTACGCACACATTCATTCTTCTAGCTTTTGATGTGAGTCGCCTAAAAGATTCAATGTCGCGTTCATTTTTCTTATGTACATTTCCTTTCTGTTCATGGACTCATTCACTGGCTTGCTTATCGGCACTCGTATATCATTCATGCTTCATGTGCCTGTGATTTTGGTGATCTATGTGTGGTGCAATAATAAACGTATTCAACACTTCATATCTGTCTTTTAATTTCTACACAGTTAGGCGTTATCTAGTAATGGTTATCAGGACGAGTAGAATACGAAGTTTAGGGATTATATCGAATACCGACCGACTGTAGAATATATTACTTTAATACGTGATAGTATTCAATGTTAAAGAGAAATCTCTTTCAACCAAACTATGGATATCACGAACAATTCTTATTAAATAGAGATAATTTTGTATTTGAAAACTTTGCCTTAAAAGATATTTAAGTGTCTTTCTAGTTCAGATTCTCAATAACATAATTCCTAGTTTAATAATTGAATTCATGAGTCAATGAAGTTAGACCATCATGGAAAACCTAGAAGCACTAGATGGCCGTTTCGTACTAGTATGAGACTCCTCAGCAGTGAGCATCAACGATTCCGCCTCGTGAAATTCAAACCCAGAATCTGTCGATCTCACGTGTGAATACGAGTTAAATTCAACAAATCTATTGTGTTATTAGTGGTATAATCCAATGAGTAGTACTCATTGGGTTATTACAAATTTTTTAACAGTAAACCTATTTATACTTTTAATAATTATAATTTTGGGGTTGTCTGTTGTGATTTGTAAAATGTTGTTTTGGGAAAATAATCTGCAAAGAAACGTCCACATATTTAAACTCTAATAGATGCTTTATCAGTTGTCCATTTCCAAATTCACTAAGAACCGAAATATAACGATTAATACTACTGATTTGCTTATATAGTAATATGAGACTTTATTTACGTACATGATAATCACATAGCATAAAAATAGAAATTTAGACTAATGAACTTCAACCCAGTAGTTCAGTAGGATTGTAGTCACTGTGCAACTTGAAAATTTGAGATATTATCCGTAGTGCTATGCCGAACGCTCATTATTAACTTAATTACTTACTTACGCCTGTTACTCCTCGTGAAGGAGCATAGGCCTACCACCACTACTCTCTGTCCAACCATGTCCTGGGCAATCCTTTCAATCTCTTTCCAGTTGTTATTCTTTCTATTTATATCTGCTTCTATTTTCCAACGTAATGTGTTCTTTAGCCTTCCTCTTTTCCACTTCCCTCCAGAATTCCAAGTCAGGTATTGTCTCGTGATGTAGTTAGGTGATTTGCGTAATGCATGTCCTATCCATTTCCATCGTCTTTTTCTAATTTCCTCCTCCGCTGGAAGCTGGTTTGTTCTCTCCCAAAGTGGGCTGTTGCTGATGTATCCGGCCAATGAATGTTGAGTATCTTACGTGGACAGCTATTTATAAATACTTGTACCTTCTTGATAATGGTTGTTGTAGTTCGCCATGATTCAGCTCCATGCAGTAGATCTAACTGTATTGATGTTCGCATTG
The DNA here is from genome assembly GCA_944470405.2 of Schistosoma mattheei. NCBI lineage: Eukaryota > Metazoa > Platyhelminthes > Trematoda > Strigeidida > Schistosomatidae > Schistosoma > Schistosoma mattheei. The sequence goes on from OX103943.1 coordinate 88,074,103, forward strand.
GAGATTGTGACATTGATATTAGTTGAAATTTAGTTTGAGTTCTATTTTTCTTCAATTGTAGGAATGCAGCCCTTGATTTGCCGATCCGCGCCTTTACGTCTGCATCTGATCTGCTCATTATTAAACAGTCTTAAAATTAAATGAAAGAACTGTCTAGTGGCTCCCTATTTTTAAACGGTTCTCCAATAATATGAATCGACGATCGATTTGAATGTCATCGACTGTAAATTTAATACAATATTTTACGATCAATTGTAAACATTTCCATGTTCTCTTGGATACATTCAGGTGTAGCTCACAATAATTGTTCTTTGGAATTTGAAATAACTAACTTTAGTAGTTGAATTCTTCAGTCGATCTAATCTAGACCACCATTAACAACATGGAAGTACACCACGGCCATTTTGTCTTAGTATAGGACTTCTCAACAGTGGATCCGAATCCAAGACTTTCATTCTCACACATGGACACTTAACCTCTAGACCACTGAATCAGCATCTAGCGATGTTAATGTCTAATTTCAATCGATCTTGTACAGCCTATTGTGCATTAGGTTGATAGAATCGGTTTATCTTGATGTAAAACTATCAGTTACAGATCTTACACTTCCACATTCCCCCCCCCTTCCAAAATTTTGATTTTCTCCAATCATCATTTCACAACATTTCTATTTTTATAACCTAAATTCAACTAAAATATACACATGATTATTTTTACATGTCGTCATGTTAAAAAAATGAATTTTATTTCATTACACCTAATGACAAAAACATTCATGTCTTGTCTAAACATCTGAATATTAGAACTTAGTTATCGTTTATTATTAAAGTAGAAAGATGTATTACTTACTTACTTAATTACGCCTGTTACTCCTAATGGAGCATAGGCCGCCGATCAGCATTCGACAACCCACTCTGTCCTGGGTCTTCTTTTCTAGTTCCATCCAATTCTTGTTCATTCTTCTCATGTCTATCTCCATTTCCCGACGTAATGTGTTCTTTGGTCTTCCTCTTTTCCTTTGTTTAGCCTTGAGGATTCCATGTGAGGGCTTGTCTTGTGATACAATTGGGTGCTTTCCTCAATGTGTGTCCAATCCACTTCCAGTGCTTCTTTCTGATTTCTTCCTTCACTGATATCTGGCTTGTTCTCTTCAACAGTAGGTTGTTGCTAACAGTGTTCTCCTGGAGTCCCTCCGGGGGCTACTGCCGGTCTCAAGCCCGGATAAAGGAGGAGGATTGGGCATGGGGTTAAAGACCTCATGTCGTAGAAAACTAACTCACCGGAAAAATCGCTGACCAAAAAAATATATAACCTTTACTAAATAATAATGAATATATTATTCATTCATTTTCTATTGATTTTATACCTACCTGTATAGAAAGGTGTCAAGGAAACGAAAGGATCATTTAGAATAGAACTATACATTTTAATCACACAGAGGTTCATCAGAATGTTTGACGTTTTTTTCGAAAACATTTAATGATCGTTTCAAACCAAAACGTCTGGCTATCATTCAGTCTCCAAGGCATCTAACACTTAGTTGTTAGTACTTCCTTCTAGTGTTTTTTTTTCTTTAAATTACTTCTTCTATTTTCTCATACTAGTTAAGTGCATAGTTACCTGTTATACATTTGGTCTGATCACTATTTTTTTTAATATTTAGAACATCCATAAACTTATCACTGATTCAATCAAAACTAAGATTTTTTTTCCCATTAACTGAACAATCCTACTCAATTGGTTAAATTAAATAAGTGAATGATAAATTTTCAAAATCTTCCCCTCTGGCAACTATAAAAGTAACCTACATATGTGTATATATATGTCACAAGTTAAATAGGGATAAAAGTGAAATCTGTTTTATGGTAACAATGATATACTGTATCGAATGAAATAAGGATTTCTACTGCTATTGAGCGATTAATTAGAATAATGTAACGACTGAAAATTGATTATTTAAATAGCGTAGAAACTAATTGTGGTGTAATGTTCAAAATGTTAGAATAAGACATTAAAAGTAATTAGATTAAATTAAACTATACTGTATAAAGAAAGATGGATAGTGGCTAACGGTGAAATATAGTTTAACGCATGTTTCCTCCTATTTGGGACTCATCAGCTGGATATACCTGTGTAGTGTGTGCTACTTATACTGACATAAGTAGTATATGACGTTACTGATGAACAGAATGTCTGGCAGTAGAGAAACAAGAGGATCGAATAGTAAAGAATGGAAGCAGAATGCAATTTGTATGAAAATGCAAAAACAATGAAGTTTGAGTCATTATGAGACAATTGATGGATATTTGATTGTTAGATTTTATTTACAAGTCCTGTAACTGTGAGTCAAATACATTCGATTATCCCCACTGCTATTCTTGTTCACTACACCTGTATCTCACAGTTGATGTTCACTCTGGAACTCGAAGACAGCACCGTTCACTTCAAACGCCATCGTGTTATCCACTTAACTACTGAGTCCTGATAGCCACTCACTTGTGCAATGGGGTGAAGTTTTAAATTCACTTGGTATTATTAAGCATCGAATACCAATTAGGTAGTCTAAAAACTAACTTGTTCAAACAAGAACTCAAAGTCCTGAGATCGATCCCGTAGTCAGATCGTGGATATGCATTATTAGGATAAAACATTTATCCAGTGCCTCCTAGCCTTCAATCGTTGTCTAACTAATAACAGTTCGTAATGTACATTAAAAAAATTATAACAGATAAGGATTAAGATCATGCTCAATATTTCTTATAGTTTACAGAAGTTAAATCTTCTTTTTCAAGAAGTCAACTATAATATCAGACCCAACTGTATATGTTTTGGTAATGGCAAGATATTTAGGTAATTTATAACAACTAAGCACTTCATAAATAAATTTCATAAGAAAATATACTTTTGTTATCAGTATAGGGTTGTGACAATTATTAAGGTATTGATTGAGATCATGATCCGATCAAATCCCATGAGCATGATCGTGGATGCACACTACTGAGGAGTCCCACAATAGAACGAAACGGCCGTCCAATGCTTCCAGGTTTTCAATGATGGTCTAACATCAATCGATAATGTTATTACTTGTAAACAAAAAATGTATTTCATTTTCAAGTGGCGATCATTTAAAATGACTAAGATGACCTTGACAATCATTGTTTTAATGGATATTCTATGTTTATTTTTTTTCTTTTTTGGCTTCCATTCAAGTTTATTAACAATGAAGTCGTTCACAACATAATTCTAGTTACAAGTTGAGTAAATGAATAACAACAACAACAAAATAATAAGAGAAATGCTTAAAACTTTTCGAGCAAAATTTCAAGTGGATTCTATGAAAACTTTAATTGAAAAGATAATTTAAAATGAAACACGAAAGTTCATTGTGTCTTTTTTTTTTTAATTTTTATTTTGGTATAAACTTCTCAAAATAGCTTTCACAAAAATAATATAATGCTGATGTAAACGTCTAATGAAACAGCTATAAACTTGTTAGAATCCTGGGGAACTGCAGTACTACTTGACGAAGCAGATAACAAAAACTAATGGCAAATAAAAACCTCTAAAGTTACGACAATAACTTAGCATACGAACTCTGAATGTCACAAAGAAAGAACGTCACACTCAATTCATAGTGTCAAAGAAAGTCTCATAATATTCTCCTATCCCACTGTAAAACGCCTCATTGTCAAGGAATTTGATATATGGTGACGAGTACCATCCAATTGATTGTTCAACAATAATCCATAGTGTCGCGATTTGATCAGTGCACGACCGATCTTTCGGAATCCGGTATGTTTTACCCGAAGTTGGGTGTCTACTGAATCTTTCATCCGGTTCAGCAACACTGTTGAAAAAGTTTCCTGGTACTGATAGTAGTATGATGCTTCTGTAGTTCTCACATTTGCTCAAATCTCTTTTCTCTGGTATATCGACGAGGTATTCTCCTTTCCAGTCTGTCTGTCTTCTTGAATAGAACTTGGAGCATGTTTGCAGTTGCTTCTATGTCTGACTTTAGTGCTTCGTCTGGTATATTGTCAGATCCATCTGATTTCCCACTGTTGATTTGTGTGACGGCCACAATTGATTTCTTCGATCGTTGGTGGAATGACATCTATAGGAAGGTCTGTATATACTGTTTCGATATCCGGTGAATTCAACGGAGCTGGTCTATTCAAGAGTTCCTCGAAGTGTTTTACCCATATGTTCCCCTGTTCTTGAATCTCGGTGATTGGCTTGTCTTCTTCGTCCTTGACCGGTCTCTCTGGTTTACTATATTCCCCTATTAGTTTCTTCGTCGTGTGACATAGTTGTTTCATATTTCCTTCTGTTACATTTTTTCCGCTGTCGTTGCTAGATGTTCGAAGTATTTCTGCTTGTCGTCTCTAATGCTCTTCTTTACTTGCTTGTTTGCTTATGTGTATTCAGCTTGTGCCTTGACTTCCTCTGTTCTTGTTCAGTTGCTATTAGTTGCTTTCTTCTTGTTCTTCTTTTCTTTGATTTTGTCCAGTGTTTCTGTATAGATCCATTCCTTATGATTATGTTTGTTGCGACCAAGCAGCTCCTGACACGCTGGAGTTGGTGTTTCTTTGATCCCTTTCCAGTTGTCCTTCATAGTAGCTTCTTCTTCTTTGGGTAAATCCTGTAAGGTTTGTAACGTGTTGCTGAGAGTTATCTTGAATTCATTGAGTTTGTTAGTATCTGGAAGGAAGTCTGTATTTAAACTTTGTGGTGCTGTTTCTCCAGCTGTCCAATATTTCTTTAGCTTCAGTTTCATCTTGTTTATAGACAGTCGGTGACCTGAAGTTATGTCAGCATCTTTCCTGATTCTCACGTCCTCGATTTACCTTCTGAGTTTTCTAGTAATGGAAATATGGTCGATGTGGTTTTCTGTAGTGTGATCCGTTGAGACCCAAGTAGCATTGTCCATCAATGCATCTTTGAAAATGCTAAGATGTAATCTTCATTCAAAACACCCACGATTGTGAACTAGTACATTCACCTTTTACACAATACCAATGTCTTAAATAACATCATACTGTTCAACAAATTAATCAGTAACTTCGGAAATTTAGATTACATTGTTGTACTCTCACATTGTCTGGTTTACCCCCCTTACGGACGGACTTTAGTTAGGAAACTGTTCAAGAAGTTAGACAGTAAAGAACTGGTATTTCGTGTGTCGAAATTTCTCAGCCTTATGAACTTCCAACTTGTCAAAAGAAACTAGTTATTTGGATGCACAAGTTATCGCAAATATATTTATTTCATCAGACGTAAATAAATAAAACAAAATGTTGTAGAGGCTGGTACTATAGTCATACCCATATAAGGTTATTCTAGCCTCTGAATAGATCAATCTATTCATTCTTATCAAGCTACCTTTTGACCTCGCTTATTAATCTTGACTTTTATTTGACTGTAAATATCGATTAACGCTTGATTAAATAGAGATGGCTCACACGCCTTCTCCACTGAGCATCATTTCGTTGCGCTTCATTTCTTTATTCGTCTGTCCGGATCAACGATTGTATGAAATATACGCATTTAAAATTAATTCTCATATTTGACTTATCTAATTCTGTTATTCACTAATACGAGTTAAGTCGATAAATTTATACGAGGATTGACGGCATGGACATTTTGATAACATACAGAAACCATCTAACTAGTGTCAGATGTAAGGCTACAAAACGTACTTATCATGAGGTTTACAATCTATCTATCATATTCATCATGGTAAGTGACTGATTGCAATACTGTCTTCCTGATTGAGATAAAATACCACAGACGCTTCACTCATTGTGACAAACAGACTATATAATTCGACTTTTAATGTCTCAATATAATATTAATATGTAGATTTATTTATTTATTTAAATCATTCGGTTTGTATGAGGTCTAGGATACTGTCCGGGTGCGAAAAGCGAAGTAGGTGGTTTTCATAGGGAGCCACACACGTAGCCTTCGACCTAAAGGTCTAATCCACAAGGCAGTGGAGTGACGTTAGGAGATGCAGTCCCATGGTAACCGGTGACCAACAATAGGTTCATATGACATTTGTTCCTTCAGGGTACTGGGGCCCATATTCACCAATAGTTTAGAATCAGGGTTTTTCAACCCCCCAAAGCGCACTCTTCATGTTCACCAACCTGGTTAAATTGCCTGACATTCTCGTTTTGTCCTCTCAATTTCGAAAACAACATCCATGCCGTGAAATGGTAGTGAGTAGGATTTCCCTGACAATGGTTGTATGTACTTGGTCATGTGAGAGCATTTGGAGAGAGAGAGATCTGCCTCTCCCTACTCTTGGCCACACGAGGGCATGTGGGGGCATCGTTTCGTCATTATTCTAAATAATTATCCTTCTAACTTATTATACTGAAGTGGTCTTCAATTAGATATTCTATGAACTTATTCATGATAATATATTCATAGGTAATTCATAGGAAAATACAACCTACTTCACAAACTGAGAATATTTATCTAAGATAATTATAATCCTGTGTGATACTATAGTGATCTAATGTTGAAATGGTGGAGAAGATTTGTAGCTAAGGTGGATGGTTTTGATGGAGTTTTGTTTTATAAGCTGGATGGTTTAGTCGTGGAGCTTTCATCGTTCTTCTGAACGACATCATCAGCACAAACTTCAGGTAGAAATGAAGTGTTTGAATTTCTTGAAGACTTGTGCTGATGATGTCGTCCAGAAGAACGATGAAAGCTCCACAACTAAACCGTGCAGCTCAGAGAACAAAACTTCATCAAAAAGTGATCTAATGTTGATAAGATAAGAGACAAAGTGAAACAATTGTTCAACTGTTTATGTTTCAAAATATGGTTTTTTCCCTAATACATATATGGGTCTTCTTCATTCTACCATAAATATAGTCCATGAAATTCTGAATCTTTTACCATGAAATTATTTCCCTCCTTCCCACAATGATAACAATATTTACAGGATATTCGGCGAGATTATAGTTTACAGACGAACCAATCACGTATAAGAAAACATGTTCGTGATCTGGGAGCAAAATTCACCCATCCATTTGGCTAAATACAGTTTCCGCATTATAGCTGATGTCATTTCGTAATGAAAACGTTTAATCTAATTATTAACCCTTATCATCAACTGTAAATCATAATTCTAATTTCTCACACTGATTTACAAACCTCATTTAGTCACAGATGTTAGGCGAACACTCTCAAGGTCACTTTAGCGTTACTCAAAAGTTGTCCATAAATTATAGTCTTACCGAATATTCAATCATTCTTGTAATATCAGAAGGGATTTTTTGGAGTAATTTCAATAGTTAGAATCATGAGTCGATTGAAGCTACAGCATCATGGAAAACCTGGAAGCACTGAACGGCCGTTGCGTCTTAGTGTGGGACTTTTCAGCAGTGCGCATTGACGATCCCGCCTCTCGAGATTCGAACTCAAGATCTATGTCTTGCGCGCGAACTCTTAACCACTAGATCACTGATCCGGCCGGCATCCAACGGTGTGAATGTCTAATTTCAACTAATCCATGAAATAGAGCAACACATCCACCACTGTCATCAGTGAGTTACTGTCTTATAACAGACCTGGTCGGACTCCACTGGTTACTGCTTCTCACTGAAACTCCAGGATATCCCTCTTGACGGTAGTTACTAGTAAGCATATGTTTGTTAATATCAGAAATGGTTTTGTGGATATTATCGTAATTTCAATAGTTGAGATTATGAGTCAGTCGAAGTTAGAGCATCATGGAAAATCTAGAAACACTGGACGGCCGTTTCGTTCTATTGTGGGACTCTTCAGTAATGCGGCAATAACCACCTGTTCAATTTTACTTAATCACATAAACTATTCTAAATTGATTATTGATCATAAAAATGAAAATTAATCTTTACAATGGTAAATAGTCGGCTTAAATTTTCATAATGAACAATTTCTTAGTAAATAAATTAGTTAATTACGTAATATCCTTTGGATAAAGTTAAAAATTATTAATTTACAACTTTCAAATGTTCCTAAGTGATACTTCCTTAGAAACAATTGTAATCGGATCACAGAAACAAAAGAAAAAGAAAAAAAACCTGTTTTTCTTGAACAGAATAGACAATTAAAGCTTGGACATTGTGAAAAAGCAAACAAACGATTAATGTAATAATACTGAATGAAAAGAGAATAATGGGGGATGACTTTCTTCTGTATTGAAATTGGGATAGTAAGTATATCTGTCTCATTGAAATTTATGAAACGATATAAGTAAGATCATCTTTATAAACTTAAAAGCACTGATTGGGCGTTTTGTCCTAGTTTTCAACTCAGTAGTGCATATCAACGAACTTATATACGGGGATCGAACATTATGTGCGAACGCTTAACCTCTAGATTACTGAATCGGTATCTAACGGTGTCAATGTCTAACTTGGATAAACCGACTTCAGAATCATAATCACAAAACATAATAAAAAGTGTAGCGACGAATATGAATGGAAAGAGGTGAGAAATCACAAACAAATACGGAGTGTGAAGAATTAATAAAATCGTTTATTAAATCACATCGGGTCATGGAATGAACAGAATCATCATGAATTTCTCCTAAACACATAAACAGGCGTTATAGGTAAGGATTCCTATAGCTGCTTCTATATGTAGGGGGACGTGATCAAAATCCATCTTGAAATGACTAAGGTATACGATAGATCACTCGAAATGATTTGACTTTATCTACCATGTAACCATAGTTAACCAAGTCTGTTAATATAGAGTTGCATATCGTCTTTGTCTATCGCTTAGAAAACCAAGCTAGGAGACATTCACTCATTAGTTGGTCAATTTGCCTATTGGTATGCCCAATATTACTATTTCCGCAGGAGCAGCTGAATTTGCAGATGCACACTGAGGAGCCAAATTTAGGTAACTTCGCGTTTGTTTTACTAAAAAAAATATTAACACAAGATTAGCTATGTATATTTTTCTATTGTCTGCCCTCGCCAATCTATCATGCAGAACATGCTCGATGAATTGTAGTTATAGGAAAAGAGGTTTTCAATAAATGATCAATATCTCCAGTTTATTTTTCCACGCATACATGTACTTTTAAAGAAATTCTCGGATGTTCGTTAATAAACTCTAACTACTTCTTTATGGTATCATCTGAGTAGAACATTTTTGTGCAAAGTGTGAGGCATCTAACCAGGTTTCTTTCTTAACTGATGGGTGCAAAACTATGAGTGGTTGTATTGGCAAACAGATTAGCTGTTTCTACATAGGCCTTTACTTGACGAGCCCTCATCCCTTACACTTAATTAAATGTCAAGAAAATCTAGTTTATCATCATACTAGTCTTCACCAGTTAATATGATTTCTGGGTTCACACTGTTGAAACGATCTAGAAGTCCTTTTTTATTAGCATTCTGATATACGATAGTGAATGTATCATCGATGTAGTAGTAGTAGTAGTAGTATATAGCACTAGACGGTGACTTTCTGAACTCAGTGAATAAGTGGATAACGTGATGGTGCTTGAAGTGAACAACACTGGGTTACGGTAACAATAATAAAAGTTTGAATCGTCTCAACAAAGAATGTAGGTCGAAGACTTGAAAATAATGTACACAGATAAAGACACTAAAAATGATTAAAATAACGTTGTAAGAAATGTCCAATTCATTAAGCAAGGTAAATAGGAATAAACAAACAAAGGATATGCAACATAATAATATGAATAATAGGTAGAGTTATTTCCCACGCTTGGTTGACCTAAAGAACGGATATAGGTGTTTGTCACAGATTTCGTATGAATAAAAAGAATTGTGTTGTTATCTCGAATCCCTTTAACTTCTATTATACAAAACGGGATGAGATCAAACACTGTAATAAAAGTAATACGTATACGATAAATTATTTTGAACGATTTGGTTCTATCCGTTAAATAACGACGATGGATTAAGTGTGGCCGGGTATTATTTTTGTTATACACTGATCACTAACTCATTGGCTTATTTGTTTGACTGCACATTCAAAGTAAATTTATCCTCAAGAGCGAATAAATTCGTAGATACTTATGTTTGTAGTGAACTAGCTAATGTATCCTATTATTTGAAGAGTTATCATAGGTCGACAAAGGTTAGCCCCATAAAAGATCCGCTCCACTCCTTTAGACACCACTGTTGAATTTTAGCTTCATTAAGAGAGGTTTTCATACCAACTATTGATACTTTCTTGTCTATTTAATGAATATATGTTACATCAGAAAATCTATCAGGGGGGGGGTAACTCCCTTCACCCAAAATATACTATGCATTAATTCAAATTTCTTATTTATGTATCATTCTTTAATATACCAAATCAGATATATATTCCATGCTAAATCAATTCACAATCTATTGAACATAGAAATGATTACATAAAATGTATTTCATTAATCCCATTCCTGTTATTCACTGTTCTTTCTATACAACAAACATGTGTTACTATGATGATGATTATTATTATTCTTATTCGTTATTATATAATGAATGGTTAGTTCTTCTAAATAATCATTGAATAGGAATCAATGAAATAGAATGAATATTATTCAATTCGATTGAATCACACCTAGAACACAATGAACGTTTGTTTGTTTATTGTGTTTTTTACCACTAGTCATTGTTCATAGCAACTAATTGTTCATCTAATGGTTGATACAATGTTCGTTTCTGTATGTTACAATTCTATCCCTTTGATTTCTCTTCAGTAATAAGAAGAAGTATGTTCATCATGCATAGGAAACTATAATTAAAGGGTTAATGATAATAATATTTACATTCTATTTTGAATGATTATTAAAGGGATAAAAATAACCAAAAAATTGTATGCTTAATTATAATGTAACTGTTTTACATATTCTATGAGTCCACCTTAGATCGATTATTGTTAGAATACTATTACCTTATTATTATTATTATTATTATTATTATTATTACTATTACTAATACTATTATTACCATTACTATTACTAATACTACTATTATTACTATCGATATAAGTAGGAGTTTTATAGAAAACCGATTTGAAAGGCTTTCATTAAACCATTTTCAGATGAACAATGTTAAAATTAATGAGTTTCCTGTACTAAACCCTTGATTATTAAATTGTTTATTTACATTAAGAAAGTTGATGAGATTGAATGGGTCCACTTAACAAATTAGAACCAAATCAGGATTATAAATCAATGTGAAGAATTACAATTAATGATTAGAGTTAGGTTGTTCATCACAAACTGACATTAGCTAAAAATGCCAAGATACTATTTAGTCAAATGAATGAATGAATGAATTACTTATCAAAATCTAAGATCTGCTATCTTATATCTGATTGATTTGTCTATACATTATGATCATCCAGAAGATACAAGTGTTTATTAACAGTTGTCTACACAAAGTACTTCGGATTCGTTGGCCGGACACTGTTAACAACAACCTACTATGGGAGAGAACAAACCAGATCCCAGCAGGGGAAGAAATCAGGAAGAAGCATTGGAAGTGGATAGGACACATATTAAGGAAAGCACTCAACTGCGTCACAAGACAAGCCCTGACATGGAATCCCGCAGGCTAAAGGAAAAGTGGAAGACCAAAGAACACATTACACCGGGAAATGGAGATAGACATGAGAAGAATGAACAAGAATTGGATGGAACTAGAAAAGAAGGCCCAGTACAGAGTGGGTTGTCGAATGCTGATCGGCGGCCTATGCTCCATTAGGAGTAACAGGCGTAATTAAGTAAGTAAGTAAGTAAAGTTTATCAACTGAGCTCTACTCACTATATTCCTATGAATGTTTTTTCACTCGTTTCTGGCCGTTTGAACAGTTGTCACATACAGTGTTTTAGAATGTTCTTTTACATAAGGTACAATATCCAGTATATTGAATTTATTTACACCTTTGCCATACTATACGAAAATGTCTTCAGTATAACTTCCAACTAAACACTATCATGTAAGTTATTTAAACCCATTATGTAATTACAGTTTTTGAATATCACAGGTTGTAAGTAGCTGATGAGAACTAAAAGAAATAGGATGACAGCATGCTATTTTGTTAGAATCTTTTTGTTTCTTGCTCTTTACAAAATGGTAAAGGGAACTTTCTGTATTAATAATTCAACTTGATAAATGAAGATAATTTTCCAGGTCTGTTGATGTTTTTTTCTAAAGTACCGAAGTACCTGAAGATCAATTGAATTTTTTAATCATGTTGTTTGGTATCTTTTATAATTTTGGAATAAAACATTTCCACTATAATAAATATGTTTATGGTGTTTGCTACTGATATCGACAGATATCAGTAGTATGTATCATCAATCGGAAGATTGAAGATAAGAGAATGTGAACAGAAAATAATTAGTGTGGAAATGTAAGAACAATGAAATCTAAGATGATTGATTGATATTTTACAAATAAAGAGTTTGCTATATGATTCTTAGATATTTTACTATGAGATTTTGTAATTTTGTACACAAATTCATTTGATTATCCTTCTCTATGCTCTTGTTCACTACATGTTGATTACGAATAGTTCGGAATTATAGAAGTATTCTATTTTTCATTGTTTTGTTTTATCAATTTCTTATTTGACCGAAGTAACAAGTAAAATAGTGTGACTATAAAGGCTGGATTTATAATTAGGAGGTAATAAAGAACAATGTAGATTTATGTTAATGTTTTGATCTGTCTCAGTCTATGAACTTTGTCTTCTAGTTCTTTTTTTCCCGTAAAATGTTTGAACTTAGTCAGTCAGTCAGTCAGTCAGTCAGTCGGTCAGTCAGTAACAACGTAGAACTTCGTACGTACGTACATCAGTTCGAATTGCCACACCACATTAGCACAGAGATGCAGTGGTCGATTCAAATCCCGTACTGGTAAAGGTAATAAGAGTATAAGCAGTAATCGGGAAGATTAGTGCTTGGAGATGTTACTTAAAGAGTATAATACAGTGAAATAAATTTGAAAGGAGAAAAAAAAAGAGACAAGGAGGAATAAGGAGATCAAAATTTGGGAGAACACAAAGAGTGCATGCACATGCGCCATTGCAAACGATTTTGAGCCATGTCATTCAGGGTCTCTAACCATCGGTTGCTATCATCTCGCGGTCCCCAACCAGGTAGTCAACACCTACCAACATGACTCAGTCTAATTGTCAGTGACTTCATGGACTTGTGCCATGTTTTGGTTTGGCCGCCCCTAGCTTTCTTCCAACTTAGGCTGATTATTGATTTCAAAGAGCATTTTTTAAAATTGATATGACACCTTTAAAGTAAAAAACAAACCATCTTTTGTGATCTTAATTCATTTGAGAAAGATACAAAAAGAGATCTACTTGTAGTGAACGAGAACACAAGTAAGGACTATCAAATGTATTTGAACATCAAAATAACATAACACCTTAGCAAACTATGTGAGAACGATACAGTGAATGCTTCATTTGTAAACTATCAAAAATGAAGAATATTTGAGCGAAAAGTTGTTTTCAATCACTTCATCATCAGGCTCTATACAGTTATAAGTCCATAATTACAAAGGCCAAAAAATTAAGGCATGTATTCATGAATTTGACAATGTTATGTGTTAAAAAATGGTGCACGTTTGCATGGTTAGGAAAAGGAGTCACTAAATCAATCAACAGTACTATCCTTTCTCACATGGTAGATAGTGAACATTATATCAAAATAGAGGAAGCTTTCTCTGTTTTATATCAAATTCTAAAATATCTACCTCTAGGAGTTAGATTACGACAGCTTTACATAGCCGAAATCATCTGGATCAACTCCAGAAGACCAAATTTATGTATCCAGAAAAAATATATCGAGCCACTTTGTTCATCTTGGCCTACGACTGGATCACCGAATACCTAGACTGAATATTATAAACCTCTTACCCCTTCCTTTATTTTTTATTTATTTAATTTTCTTTTTCTTTATTATCATTATTTTTTATTGTCTCTATCCTAATCTTCAAATTCATCATTCCCAATTCGTTTATCTTAATTACCTTGATAACACCCCCCTCATTATTACATATTATATTCACACAACAATCTTATAATGCTATAATACTATCTTCCACTTATTGTGACTGAACACTTTACATGCCTTATTTTCGGCCTTTGTAAAATACTATAATTACGGACTTATAACTGTAGACAATGATGGATAGTGGCTAGCAGTGGAATCCGCGACGCGCGTTTCGTCCCATTTGGGACTCGTCAGCTGGATATACGTGCATCTCAGAGAGTTGATGTTCACTCTGGGACTCGAAACCAATATTATCTACCATTGCTTACAGAGCTTGAGAATTAAGGGAATATCGAGGCATACGCACAGTATGCACATATGCCAAAAACAGACTGATCAATTGAAGTATTAAACCTCAATGGGAAGATACAAGCCAAACAATATCAAATGAATTTATAACTGTAGAGCCTGATGATGAAGCGATTGAAAACAATTGTTCGCTCAAATATTCTTCATTTTTGAATATACTCTATGGAGATTTTTAAACTGTAACATATCAATCAATCATCTCATACTTTATTTTACATGCATTTCCATACCAATCATTTACTGTTCTCGTTAACTTTTTTTTGATCTCCTTAATATTCTACCGCTAGACATATCACTTCCAGTTGATAATACATACTACTTATAACTGTTGATGTCAGTAGCACGCACTACATACTTAGTAATTTCAAGAAATTTCACTGGTTGAAATTATGAAACAATTGAAGCCAGACCATAATGGAAAACCTGGAAGCACTGGACGGCCGTCTCGTCCTAGTGTGTGACTCCTCAGAAGTGTGCATTCACGACCCCGCACCCCGCGAGATTCGAACCCAGGAACTATCAATCTCACTCCAGGCGCTTAACCAACTTGACCACTGAGCCGGCATCCAACGGTGATAATGTCTAACTTCAACCAATCCACGAAGTTGCGCCACCGTACACTATTGTCTTCAGTGAATTGATTTTTCACAACAGACCTGATTGAACTGCACTGGTAACGGCTTCTCACTAGAACTCCAGGAGAATCTCTTGAAACGGCCGTCCAGTGCTTTCAGGTTTTCCATAGTGGTCTAGTTTCAATTAACTCATGATTTCAACCAGTGAAATTTCTAAAAATCTCCACAAAACCCATTCTGCTAATTTCAAAAATGCAATTATTGAAGTTATAATAGGTTTCTATGAATAAAATTTGTGCCTCATCTGAATTGATCTACAATAAATGATGATTAAACTATGACAATAGTGTAACAGTTATGTAAATACAATGGTTACTATCAATACAATGAATAAATTAAATATTGACTGAAACATCAC
Organism: Schistosoma mattheei; assembly: GCA_944470405.2. Taxonomy (NCBI): domain Eukaryota; kingdom Metazoa; phylum Platyhelminthes; class Trematoda; order Strigeidida; family Schistosomatidae; genus Schistosoma; species Schistosoma mattheei. Next base: position 88,089,455 of record OX103943.1, read on the forward strand.
CATTACTATCATTAGATCAGGTATCAAATACAGACAGTTTAATTTTCTCACCAAATGGGTCATATTAAGACAATTTTGAGTAGAGTTTTTTTCTATCGTTTTTTTCTTCTTTTTTAATGAATATGATAAATGATGATCATCATTTTAGTTAAGTATCATCTATATTTTCTTTATAATAAATCAATATCTAATTGATTATTATTAATAGAGTAGTTCAGTATTATGTCCCGACAAGAATAATGAATGAGAATTTTTAGGATCCATTTATGGACAAATAATAAACGTATATTTCGATTGTATAATTGTTATGTAACTAAACTGTTCATATTCAGGTCGCTCTTATTATGAGTTCTATTTTAACCTATGAACTATTATTGTACGATTAACCATTCTTGAGTTATACCCAGTATATTAATTACTACCTCCCTCATTCACAGCCACATCTGGTTAATTCTTATACAAATGTTATTTCATATTTTATTGGTACCTTGTGGTCGGTTTGTTTGATAATATAAACTCGGTATGTTTGAAATATAATGAATCATATTGTAGAGGCTGAGATTGGTGTTCTGGGCTGAACTGGATGGGCTAGGCGGAAATCGGGACCAATCAGAACTCCTTGGTCCGATCGATAAGTCACTGTTCTCTAATCGGCGGTCACAAGTTATAACATTTATTCATTTTCAATACTCATTAGCATGAATTAGTATATCAGTAATATACATATTTTTTTTCTGGGAAATTAAACAATAACTAATTTTATATGAAAACTGAATAACTTTTAAAGACAATTATAATTTGTAATTACATGTGCCTAACTTATAGCTTTTGACAATGTTCTATGAACGTTCTATAAACCTTAACCTTAACCTATAAGATAGAATTTTGGTGAATTCTTAATTCTTATGATATCTCAGTGAAGTAGTTGGACGTGTCAACCGTTTCACTTATCTTGGAAGTCTCATCAGCCCTTGTGGTCTAGTGTGTGACGAAATCTCAGCACGGATACAGAAGTTCTACGTTTTTACTGACTGACTGACTGTCAGTTCTTTCTTTATGGAAAACAAATTTGTTTTTTAATTGAATATTTCTTATCATGAATAACTACAATAGTTCATTTAGTAGTTGGCAAAAGTTATTTTACCTCTAAATTAAGATTTAGATGGTTTTTTCTTCTAGTTCATTATAGTTTGTTATACTTACTCCTCGTGAAGGAGTATAGGCGGCCCATCACCACTAGCCATCCAACCCTGTCCTGAGCAATCCTTTCCAGTTGTTATTCAGCCTTCTTATATCTGCTTCTATTTCCCAACGTAATGTGTTCTTTGACCTTCCTCTTTTCCATTTCCCTTCAGGATTCCAAGTTAGGACTTGCCTTGTGATACAATATGGTGATTTTTATAATGTATGTCCTATCCATTTCCATCATCTTATGCATTTCCAATAGTTTATTATACTATTCATGATTGATTCACAAATATTCAATATGAAACTGTAATTGTATTCACTAGAAGTTATGTAGCATATGGAACATTCTAAACAATCGATCTCTTCACTTGGTATTGTTTGGCTTGTATCTTCCCATTGAGGTTTAAGACTTCAATTCATCAGCAAGTGGCTATCAGGACTCACTGGCTAAGTGGATAACGCGATAGCGTTTGAAGCGAATGGTACTGGGTTCGAGTCCCAGAGTGAACATCAACTCTCTGAGATGCATATACATCCAGCTGACGAGTCCCAAGCAAGACGAAATGCGCGTCGTGGATTCCACTGCTAGCCATCATCCATCGTTGCTTACAAAAATCGATCTCTTATTAAGACATTCGATTTTATAAACAATCAATGGTATTTGATAAAAACAAACAAATAAAGTCCTATATTGATCATTATAAGATACAGTTCAATCAATTGTGATTATATTTAGATGACATTTGTTTGGTGTATTTATCCAACAATATAAATCAGGCAAAAATGAATTTAGTTATATTAACATTGAAAAGACAGTAAAGACAATAAAGAGAAATAATGAAATCAATAATTATTCAGTTGTTAGAAACAACCATCAAGGGATCATGCAAAGAATCATCAACTTTATTGATAATAATAATAATAATAATAAAGTGATTCTGTTGTCATCTTGGAAACACTGAAATGAAACATTCAGAAAGGGGGATAAATAAACAACAACAACAACAACAACAAAAATCAATATTCATAAACTGTACTTTTTCTTCTTCTTCTTCTTCTTCTTCTTCTTCTTCTTCTTCTTCTTCTTCTTCTTCTAATTCAATCATCTGTTTATTTCATTTGTGATAGCGTCTTTAGTCAATTATAAATTTTTCCTTTCATTAATATTTTGTTATATGTGAATCAGGTTAAGAAAAAGATTATTCAAATTTACTAATCAAATTATGTATAAAAACCACTAAAATGCCCTGGTACGACTGAGATTGGGGGAGAGTCAGCTCTCCCTCTTAAAATACTCTTACATGGCCATTTGCGTACAACCATTGCCAAAGAAGTCTTACTCACTGCTGTCTCACGGCATTAATGTTGTTTACAAAATTGAAAGAACGAATGAGGGAACAAATGGCGTGTGAACAAATTATTGATCACCGGCTACCATGCTACTGCATCTCCTTCTAAGCACTTTAGCTAGGGATTTATGGTAGTTCAAATGAAGTAGCATTTTTTTAGTTAAAAGAAATGTCACTGAATCACTGAAATACTGAGCAGCATAAAAAGGTAGGTTAATCTGGTTACAAGATTAATCATAACTAATCTTAATTAATCTTAACTATTTAGTCTTACCCTTAACCTACCTTGATAATCCTGATTTATTATCCGGAGTGGTTATCACGTTGTTTCTATGTACTTTATTGTTCTTTGTTAGGGCTTACCCTTAACCTGTGTGGTTGACCTTTTATTTCTCGTATATAAATGTTCTTAACAAGTATATGTGTGACCAGATTGTTCAAAATGTATTACGCAAATATATTACATAATTCTGGTAATCTTCATCTTCTCATTGCATTATCGAAACAAGCCTTTTTAGTTTATATAAAAGTTACCGAGGTTGAATACTTAGTTTGGTGGTGGTCTAACATCAATCGATTCATGAACTCACTCAAAAACTTAATAATCTCCACAACCCTATACTGATAATTACCATGTGCTCACTAGTGACTAGCATCGTGAAGGAATTCTCGGAGTTCTAGTGAGAAGCCGTGACCAGTGGAGCTAATCCATGTCGGGTAGAGACAGGTATCTACCTCAGAACAATGGAAGATGGTCGTGAAATTCCGAGAACTGGTTGAGGTTAGACGTTAACAACGTTGGATACAGACTCAGTGGTCTAGAGGTTAATGCAGAATAATATGAATTCATCATATTGTACTTTGTTTTGTTTACTTGAATCTTTAGCATTGCAATTGATCAGTCTCTTATTGGCATATATGCATCCTGTGCGGACGGTCTCGATATAGACTTAAGTCACAAGCTTTATAAGCAAAGATGAGTAGTGGATAGCAATGAAATTCAGGTCATTTATTTCTTATTATGTGGGACTCGCTGACTGGATGACCTGCATCCAAAAGTTGGTGTTTACTTTGAGACACGAACCAAGTACCGTTGGCTTCAAATGCCATCTCGATCAGAACTCAGTAGTTAAATAGGTAGCGCGTGTGTCCTGAATTCCATTCCTTATAAATATTTTTTGACCAATTATTGTTCATAATAACTCCGTCTGCAAACTGTTTCATTTTTAAATTCATATATATTTCATCATATCTCCAAATAGCTTGCATACGCGAAATTGTTTTGATTGCATGAAAACAATTAAACAGTAGTGAAATTTGAATGCTGTGAAGTAGTCGATAGAATACAGTTCAAGAATGAATGACCTGTAAATATGTTAGGTCAGATAAGCAACTTTGCTTACTTACTTACTTACTTACGCCTGTTACTCACAATGGAGCATAGGCCGCCGACCAGCATTCTAAAACCCACTCTGTACTGGGCCTTCCCTTCTAGTTCCATCCAATTCTTGTTCATTTTTCTCATGTCTATCTCCATTTCTCGACGTAATGTGTTCTTTGGTCTTCCTCTTCTCCTTTGGCCTTGAGGATCCCATGTGAGGGCTTGTCTTGTGACGTAGTTGGGTGCTTTTCTCAATGCGTGTCCTCTCCACTTCCAGCGCTTCTTTCTGATTTCTTCCTCCACTGGGATCTGGTTTGTTCTCTCCCACAGTAGGTTGTTGCTAATAGTGTCCGGCCAATGGATCCGAAGTATTTTGCGTAGACAATTTTTAATAAACATCTGTATTTTCTGGATGATGGCTTTCGTAGTTCTCCAGGTTTCTGCCCCATACAATAGAACTGTCTTGACATTTGTATTGAAAATCCTGACCTTGGTGTTGGTTGACAGTTGCTTTGAGTTCCAGATGTTCCTCAGTTGTAAATATACTGCTCTTGCTTTGCCGATCCGCGCCTTCACATCTGCATCAGATCCACCCTGTTCGTCAATGATGCTGCCCAAATACGTAAAGGTTTTTACATCTTCCAAATCTTCTCCGTCAATTGTGATTGGATTGGTGCATTCTGTGTTGTATCGGAGAATCCTGCTGTTCCCTTTATGTATATTGAGACCTACTGCTGCTGAGGCTGCTGCCACACTGTTTGTCTTCTCCTGCATCTGTTGTTGCGTTTGGGATAGAAGGGCCAGATCAGCTGCGAAGTCTAGATCGTCCAACTGCATCTTAGATGTCCATTGTATCCCGCGCTTCCCTTCAGACGTTGACGTCTTCATGATCCAGTCGATCACCAGGAGAAAGAGAAAGGGTGAGAGTAGGCAACCTTGCCTAACACCGGTCTTCACTTCGAACGACTTTGTCAACTGTCCTCCATGCACGATTTTGCAGTGTAATCCATCATATGAGTTCTGTATGATATTGACTATCTTCTGAGGCACGCCGTAGTGTCGAAGAAGTTTCCATAGTGTCGTTCTGTCCACGCTATCAAATGCCTTTTCGTAGTCAATGTAGTTGATGTAGAGTGATGAATTCCATTCAATTGATTGTTCCACAATAATTTCAGTCGTTGAGATCATGAGTTGATTGGAGCTATACCACCATGGAAGACCTGGATGCACTGAATGGCCGTTTCGTCCTATTGTGGGACTCTTCAGCAGTGCGCATCCACGATCTCTCCCCGCGAAATGCGAACCCAGGACGTATCAGTCTCGCGCGCGAACGCTTAACCTCTAGATCACTAAGCCGGTCGGTATCCAACGGTGTTAATGTCTAACTTTAACTAATCCACGGAATTGAGCGACACATCCACCATCTCACAATAAGACGAAACGGCTGTCCAGTGCTTCCAGGTTTTCCATAGTAGTTAGGCTTCAATTGACTCATGATCTCACCTATTGATATTACTATAACATCTACAGAAACTCTTCTACTATGAACCATAAATAATTAATAATAATATTATTATCTTTATTCTAATTGCATAGATGTGTGTATTAACTCAACAGTGGCAGAATTAAAAACTATTGGGAGTTTCAAACATGAGAGTTATAAGAGTATGTCAATTAAAAACAAACAGAATATGTTAATCTAGGTTAAATGTTACATTTCACAATAGTTTTAGAGCGAAAGTGAATTTCGGAATGTTTTACAGAGACTTTATGTTATTGTGGAAGTTATTTACTATACTAAAGAAGTGTTCAAGAAATACATCAACGGAGTAATAAGAACAACAGAATACTTAGAGAGAATTCTATTGATCTATCGACTAGATACATGACAACTGGAAGTTTGTCTTGATAACTACAATCTAAAGGTTTTAAATATGTATCAAATGAACTTCCTAGTTCCGATTCTGAAGTTCAGTTAGAAATAAAGATGAATGAATCAGCTGAGTGACAAATGGACTGTTTGAAAATTTACCTATTCATGTATATAATCCAATGATGTCATCAACATAGGATGTTGAAAGACATAAGAACCCCGTACACTTTTATGTAATCAGTGCATGAACAATCCACAGATAGGCAGAATACTTTGAGAGAGTTTTAAAATTGAAATCAGACCATCAGACTCGAAAAACGACCGAACATCATGTTTATAAATAAGAAAGGAGAAACATAAAGTGGAAGTTTCTGCTGAACGATTTAATGAAGTTTCAAAAGTTAGGGGTCTGTGTATACTTTAACATAAACTACTGTTTATCAGCAGGAAACCAATTTATGTAATTACAAAATTTTGATGGTTGTTTATTACTCAAATTGAGCACACTATAACTTTAATGGTTGTGAAAAAACCCGAAAACCCATGAAAATATTTACACGCTATTTAGTAGATATATATTTTCTATTTAAACGTTAAAGACACAAAGTTCGGTGAGGGGATGTCTTCTCACAGAAATTTATTAAGTGTCTGTGTAATTTTAAGTATTAATTCTGTGAGGACGTACGAAAATTGAATGAACAATATAATACAATATAAAAGTTGTAATCCTAGATTGTGTAGTATAAATATAGTACCTAAACGAAAAGCCCTGTTACTTACTTACTTAATTACTTACTTACTTACTTACTTACTTACTTACTTACTTACTTACTTACTTAATTACTCACGTCTGTTACTCCCAATGGAGCATAGGCCACCAACCATCGTTCTCCAACCCACTCTGTCCTTGGCGTTCCTTTCTAGTTCTATCCAATTGTTGTTCATTCTCCTTATATCTGTCTTCATTTCTCGGTGTAATGTGTTCTTTAGTCTTCCTCCTCTACTTTATTTAGCCTTCAGGATTCCAGGTGAGGGCTTGCCTTGTGATGCAGTTCGGTGCATTCCTCAATGTGTATTCTATCCACTTCCCGCACTTCTTTTCCTGGTATCTTCCTTCGCTATGATATGATTTGTTCTCTCCCATACTAGGCTATTGCTGATAGTGTCTGACCAACAGATCCAAAGTATATTGCGTAGACAATTGTTAATAAACACCTATATCTTCTGGATGATGGCTTTCGTAGTTATCCAAGTTTGCGCTTCATACAGTTGTTATGAGTTCCAGATGTTCTTCAATTGTAAACATGTTGGTCTTGCTTTTCCGATCCGCGCCTTCACATCTTTATCAGATACACCGTGATCATTGATAATGCTGCCCAGATATGTAAAGGTTCTTACGTCCTCCAAAGCTTCTCCGTTGAACTGATTAGAAAGAGATTATATTTTGAATAGAATAAGATAATCGAAATGTTTTGCTACAATAATAAAAGTTAATAGAACTTAAATGAAATGAAGTGATGTCAGAAACAGTTCTGGATAAAGCTATGGAAGATATGAAATAATTAGAGATGGATATAGTCTGAAGTCATTGCAAAGTTAAGTACAAAACATTTTTACGTTGTTACAAATAATTTTGGCTTCATTTCATTGATGGTTAAAGTTTCAACTATCTCAGGTAGTGCTAGGTTTGAAACTATCACGAGTTCACTTTAGCTGCCAACGAGAAACATGACTCAGTGACCAAAGACTATTGGGCTAGCTATTTGATGAGTCCCAGAAACCCGCTAAGTAGAGGAAGAAGTCCAAGCTTAGAATGGGAAAGTATATTCTGCAACAGCCAGAAACGAGCGATCACCCAAACACAATTCAAACGTATATCTATCAATTATATGTATATAATCGACATTACCATGGAAGTATTTTTAAACATTCAATCGATAAGTTAGTCAATTGACTGGCATTGAAATATTTAAACATTTAATCGATAAAAATAGTTTAGTTCATTAACAATTATACGATAAAATATACGTATACCATTTGGTCCACAAATGGATCCTAAAAATTACCCCTCATTATGCTTATCGAGGCATAACAAGTAGTTTGATACAATGAAATCTAAGTAGATGAATAATATAATTCACCTAAAACTCAACCCTGAAGACGAAATTAGGAAAAGACGATGGAAATGGATAGGACATACATTACGCAAATCGTCAAACTGCATCACGAGGCAAGCCCTGACATGGAATCCCGACGGGAAGTGTAAAAGAGGAAGATCAAAGGACACATTACGTTGGGAAATAGAAGCAGATATGAAAAGGATGAATAACAACTGGAAGGAGCTAGGAAGGATTGCCCAGGACAGGGTTGGACGGAGAATGCTGGTGAGCGGCCTATGCTCCTTCACGAGGAGTAACAGGCGTAAGTAAGTAAGTAAAAATCAATCCCACGGATCAGCAAATTGATTAGAATCGATTAACTATTCAAGAATAGAACTCTTAATCCATTTCTTCACATTCTTATTGAATCACATTGAAACATGTTCTTGATGCATGTGTTGATTGAGGCATATATGCCTTGCTTTACAATAGCAGATATAAACCTGTGTATGTACATAATATACCTAGACATAACACTTATTTATTAGTAGTTCACCAAACAGAAATGATTCATTACATATACACACGAATAGTACGATAGAAGTATATTATTTAATTCAATTATTCTACGTGAAGAATCTGCCACTGAACTATACAAACCACTTTCACTGTATATACGTAACAGATGAATTTTAGGGACAGAGATATGAAGTTACTGACAAAGTTATTTACGACTGTTATCCTTCATGGAGGAGCATAGGCCGTACACTAGTATTCTCCATCCAACTCTGTCCTCAGAAATCCTTTCCAGCTGTTTACAGTTGCTATTTATTCTTTTGACGTGTGTGTAGAATTCTTGATGCAATGTGTTCCTTGATCTTCTTCTTTTCCGATTCCTTTCGAGATTTCAAGTTAGCACATGCCTCGTGATGCAGTTTGATGATTTTTCATGCAATTCTAACGTCATTTTCTAATTTTCTGTTCAACAATAAGCTGTTGCCGAAGGTATCTTGAGTATACAATTATTTATAAATATTTGTACGTTTTTGATAATGGTTGTAGTAGATCTATAAGTTTCGATTCCGTACAATAGAACTAGCTTGACGTTCGTGTTGAAGACTTTAACTTTGATATTGGTTTGCGAACAGTTGTTTTGAGTTCCATAGGATGTTTAAATGTAGTAATGCTGTGCTCTCTTCGCCAATCTTCGCCTGTATGTCTACATCAAATTCTATTTCTACATCGATCTTCAGTCTTGGTTGGCTTCTCAGTGGTGAGGTCATGAATGTACACTCATGAGGAGTCATATTCTAGGATCATACAGATGTCCAGTACCTACTGTTCTTGATTACTTCTATAATTAGTGTTAATTCATTCTGTGAACTATAAATTAGTTTATTTTTTCAATATCTTTTGAAGGAATTTATCGAAGACCACAATATCGGAAGTCGTAAATGGACTCAATTCTATATTGTCAGGCAGAGACAGGTATCTAGTTCAGTACAATGAAAGATGGTCGCTCAATTTCGTGGATTGGTTAGTGTTAGACACCATTGGATGCCGGCTCAGTGGTTCAGTAGGTTAAGCGTTCGCGCGCTAAACCGAAGGCCCTGGGTTCGAATCCCGCGAGCGGAATCATGGATGCGCACTGCTGAGGAGTCTCACAATAAGATGAAACGGCCGTCCAGTGCTTTCAGGTTTCCAAAGGTGATGGTCCAACATCAATCGGTTCATGATCTCAATCAAAAACTTAATAATCTCCACGATCCCTATACTAGCAATTCAATAATGCCTGATTTACATGCATACAAATTTCTTTGTGTGCTTACTCTTAGTTTAATACATGTCATACTACTTATAGAGAAATTCTTTAACTAGTTATTTTATTAGAAGACTATCATCATTAACCTATTCAGTTCAACTTCTTTCTTTATGAAGTATTTTACTATGCATTGTCTTTCTTACTTCCGAACATATTAATATTATCATTATCATAGTCATTATGAAATAACGTTTCCCCTAGTTTGCTTTATATTCAAATGAGTTTTTGAAATCTATGGACTAGAAATCACCTGCTTACACTATGTTTCTCTAACGGTTTAACTAGGATACATATATACCCAAATGTATATCTATATAGATATACACTGTATTTTAGTCTTCACTTCTATATTCTAATACAATTTACAGATCACTCATTTTGTAAGTAGTGACGTGTATAGAACAGTAATAACATCCGATATTATCCATCATTGAAATTTGAAATACGTTTAAGTTTATTCATCCATAACACTAGTTTTTTTCCAAAAATATTCCTACCACTAACAATTGTATTACACTGATGACAAAGTTAAATTAGTATACCTTAAAATGGAAGTTATAAAGAACAAGTATTTATTGTTTTCTTGTTGATCACTAGAGTTCGACCGGGTCTGTTATGAGATAGTAACTCACTGAAGACATTAGTGGATGTGTTGCTCTATTTCGTGGATTAGTTAAAGTTAGACATTAACACCGTTGGATGCCCGCCAGATCAGTGATCTAGTGGTTAAGAGTTCGTGCGCAAGACAGATAGATCCTGAGTTCGGATCTCGCGAGGTGGGATCGTTGATGCGCACTGCTGAGGAGTCCCAGAATAGGACGAAACGGCCATCCAGTGCATCCAGGGTTTCCATAGTGGTCTGGCTTCAATTGACTCATGATCTCAACCATTGAAGTTTACCAGGTTAGTTACAACGGTTGTAATAAATTGTATCTGTAATAAAAATTTGTCTTGTAATAATATCGTGTTTATCTGTTTGTATTTTTGAACGTAGGTATTCGTAATGCTTCTGCTTTCGCTATGTGGTTTGGTTATAAACAAGGAACAGTGAAAACATGCTACAATTAGAGAATAATGATAATTCCCATTTTATACAAATGAATGATCAGCGTTCAACTACAGATAAATTAGCCCATAACTGTTCACATATCATTCAAATGAAAGAATCTTCTAAAATAATAAAGAGAATCAGTATCTTAGAAATTATATGTGATACATTTTCCATACGAGGTGTTGCACGTATGAGACGAGGACCACCATTTCTACGAGGTTTATGGTTTTGTTTTGTATTAATTATGACTGTTGGTTTACTATTAACAACTTATCTTCTAGTACAAGATTATTTAGTTTATGATGTTTCAGTAAATATACATGTTGATTTAGATGCTAAATCACCATTTCCAGCATTAACTATTTGTCATCATCATCCATTTTCACAGAATGCTTACCATTTATGGCGTCATGGTGATGTTATGTCACCAAGTGTATTTAATAAACATATGCGTAATTTAACTCATAAATTTCTAATGGAAAATGATGTTGATGCAGCGGAAACTCTTTATCAATATGATAGTTTGTCAATCTATTATCAAAATATAAAAACAATTGATGCTTATCGTTTAGGACATGATACAACAGCATTTTTAAATTGTATGCGACGTGTTAATCAAACTATGCAAATTGAAGATAATTGTATGCATATGGATGGTTTTCAAATACGTAAATTTAGTCATCATATATATTTTAATTGTCATACATTTGAACCTAAAACAAAAATTGAAGCATATGATACTGATACGATTGCATTGATTGTTAGTTTAGGTACAGATCCTAATTATAATAATCAAGAACAAGCATTTCTTGTGGATTTATTTGAAATGGCACGAGGATTACGGTAAGTTGAATGATTAATAATTAGAAGAACAGATTAAATAAATATTTTATAAGTATATAGCGACTCACGTGCAAATGGGTTTATTCTCACTTAACTCAGTTAAGCCCTTTTGCTAACTTATTTAGCGGACAAAGCCATCCGCACTATAACAATTTATTGTACCCTTATTATTATTTTGTGCTTGTATGAAATACGCATGCTTGAATATTGCTTACGGCCTACGCATTTATTCACTCTGCTAGTCTCACTACTAACCGCTTATTTGATTCGATTACTCATTCATTTCACATGGTATATATATATATGTCCATTTTATTCATATTGAACTGAATCGCTCACTCGCTCGCACGGTCTCGTCACGCTCTTGCTCTGGCTCTCGTTCGCTTGCTTGCCTTTCGGCACAACTCTCCTATGCTTGTTTAACACATCTGTACATTTGGATATATGTGTGTGGTCTCGAAATAAACGTAATCAACGCTTCGTATTAGCCTTCTGAATAATATACCGTTGGGGTTGAATAGGACGGTTATCAAGACGAATTGTATACGAAGTTTAAGGGATATATCGAATACCGACCACCACAAGTAAATAATCCAATTCATTGACATAATGAACCATGATGATAGACCACCATTGAAAACCTAGAAGCACTGGATGGCCGTTTCATCTTATTGTAAGAAGCCGTTATCAGTGGAGCCAATCCGTGTCGGGTAAAGACAGGTATCTAGTTCAGTAAAATGGAAGATGGTCGCTCAATTTCGTGGATTGTTTGAGGTTAGATATTAAGACCGTTGGATGCAGACTGAGTGGTCTAGAGGTTAAGTGTTCGTGCGCCAGACTGGGGGCCCTGGGTTCGAGTCCCGCGAGGTGCGGTCATGGATGCGCGCTGCTGAGAAGTCCTACATTAGGACGAAACGGTCATCTAGTGCTTGTAGGTTTTTGGTGGTGGTCTAAGACCAATCAGTTCATGATCTTAGTCAAAATCTTAATAATTTCCACAACCCTACACAGATAATTATCCAATTCTTTATTCTCATTAAACATTTTGTCTGATGTCACTTTTTCATGCTTTCTGAATGATGAATCCAAGTAGATGCATCAGTTTGATGGTAAAACATATATGTAGTTTGCAACTCAACATAAATTAAATACGTTTTAGTAAACACTGATTAATCAAGACTACTTGACTCCTTCTTGAAATCATGTTCATACTGTTAGACTTTATGTGGTCTCTTTATATCATTTTCATTAATAATAGCTGTCTTCACAAGAAGTCTTGTCAAGAAGTCCCACAAAAGCTGAAACGGCACCAAGAAGATCCACCTCAGAAACTAGAAAATAAACTGCTTAACAACACATGAAAAATATCTATGAAGCCATAAGAAGGACTATAAAGATATTTGAAATAAACGTTCCAGTGAAATCATGACCAACTTTGAGAATAAAGCAGCATTGAATGGCCGTCCCGTTTAGTTTGCGACTCCTCAACAAACTGGAATAGGACACCTGACATTCGGTCTCGCACGCGAACGCCAAAAACTTTACACCACCGAGTCCAATTGTGTCTAACCTCAATCAATTGTGCAACTATCTTCCATTGTCTTCAGTGGGTAACTGCCTCACACTCAACACGGGTTAGCTTTACTGCTCACGACTTTTCACTCGAACACTGGAATATTGTGAATTGATTAAGGTTAGACTATAACACTACTGGATGCCGACTCAGTGGTCTAGAAGTTTAGCGTTTGTATGCGAGACCAAAAGTCCTGGGTTTGATTCCCGTGCATACGGTCATGAATGCGCACTGCTGAGCATTCGCAAACTGTGACAAAACAGACACAGTGCTTTCAGGTCTTCTAGGTTGGTTTAATATATGTCGGTTCATGACTTTAATGAAGTTCAACAATCTCCACGACATCTTTCTGGAAATGAAAATTGCTAACAAGGGAACAGTATCACTTCATCTCATTTTACCAGTACCGAAAGACACAATGATGAACACAGTATCACTCATAAAATGAAATGCACCAACTGAGGGAAACAGTGCATTAGACAAAGTGAATGGACCTCTACCCGCATACATAAAGGAACAAAATTTTGAAATAAGATGAAATGATCTTATTACTCATGCCAATTTTATCAGACAACCAATGACCAGAATTAACTTGGGAGAATGTCAACATTCATAGACAGTCAAAGAATGCCAGAGAGTTTTTCAAAGTGTTGCATTTCAATCAATCTACAGTCAACAAATGTATCAATATAAATCCAATTCATTAATGAGTGTCAAGAATGCTGACCAATTAACTGACCTGAAGCCAATTGAACTAGACACTTAACAGAATGAAGAAGATAAATAAAGTTAACAAAATCTACAAAGGCAACCATTAACAGACAGGTTTATTAGAATGATCTGATTAAGCGCTTGTAAACTAATTATTTTTATGTAAGAGTAACTATGACGAAGTTGATTTAGCTTTATTTATTTTCGTCGGGTTTGTTCAATGTGCAGTTAAAGGAATTGATTATAAATTCAATGTGTTTGTATTGATGGATAGTGGCTAGCAGTGAATTTTAGGACGCACATCTCGTTCTACTTGAGACTCGTCAGCTGGATGTGTCTACATCTCAAAGTGAATGTTCACTCTGGGGCTTGAACTCAATACTGTCTCCTCCAAACACTGTCTAGTTATCCACCTAGCTATTAAGTCCTGTTAGCCGCTTGTTAGTGCAATGAGGTGAAGATTAAATTCACTTGGCCTTGTTTGCTTGTATGTTTCCAGGACTGTAATTGATCACTTTCTTGTTGGCATATATGCATCCTATGCGAACTGCCTCGATAGTGCCTTCATTCACAAGTTCTATAAGCTTTCTTACAAGAACATTCATATCATTTCAAGTGTTACTTTTATTTTATCCGATTTTTGGCAATCACTTTATTACTTGCATTTATTTCCTTAATTTTCATTGTAAAATTATTTTAGACAGTCAAGGGAAGTACTACAATATTAATAATGAATTACCTATTTACATATGTACATTATCTTCAGTATATAGTTTTGAATACACCATGTTTTGTGTTTGATATACAACCAACTTCGACTACACTACAATGTTTAATTACAGTTTGTATTCAAGTAGTATCTACCTTGTCCTGTGATGTAAATCGTTATCAATTCTTCAACAGTACAATATATAGAAACTAATTACTTACAGATGAATGACCTGAATAGATCCTTATACTTGTTACATATAGATTCTTATCAGAGCTATAGGCAAAACAGGTAACTATGTACATAGCCAGCAATCATAACTTGTCACTAAAATATAAATTAATACAATTAGTACAAAACCGTAAAATAATAGTCAGTTACAAAGAAAATAATAAACATACACATAGAGAATAGTGGCAGGGATACAACAAAATTAATCAATAACAAAGGTTAGTCATGTTCTTATAATTAGTACAATTTCATGATTGAGAATTATTTGAAAATACAATGGAAAATGGTTGCGCGACATAGTGGATTGGTTAAAGATAGAGATTCACACCGTTGGATTCTGACTCAGTGGTCTGGAGGTTAGGTGTTTGCGCTCGATGCCGATATGGTCGGGTTTGAGTCCCATACCACGACAAAAAGGCTGTCCAGTACTTCCAGGTTCTCAATAGTGATTTGACACTGATCGGTTCACGATTTTTAATGAAATTTTTGTACATGAAACAGGTCAAAGTAATAACGAAGCTTGTACAAATGTTGTTTTCTATTTTATGGTACGACTTGTTCTGTTTGGTTTGTGATACATGATTCATATCGCGGAGGTTGAGATTGATTGTTCTAGATCTAATAGGCAGGGCTAGGGAGGAAACAGGACCGCTAAGCACTCTAGACTGCTTGTACAGGTTTTATGCGTCATTGGTCTGGTCGACAATTCAATGTTCTCTAATTGGCGGTATCATTACGTTATATATTAGTGATGGCACAAACCCACAAGTTATAGCAATAATGGTGTGTTGTATGCTGAGCTCAGTAGATTAATCCACAACAAATTGGCATTTTTGTGCAAAAGAAATTATCTTCGAGCATTAAAATGGACGTGAACACTATGATACAGCAGAATTTAGCAAATACATCTCAAAGAACATGAAATATGACCGAAATGTCTGTTTATACCTTAATATTGAGTATGAGTCTGAAGACAGTATATTAAAAAAGGATTACAGGCTTTAAAAGTTACATTTTCTGGAAAAATCTTGGGTTCATACACTTACTTACTTACTTACTTACTTACTTACTTACTTACTTACTTACACCTGTTACTCCTGTTGGAGGAGCATAGGCGCCAACTAGCACTCTCCATCCAACCGTGTCTTGGAAAATCCTCAGGAATAAAAAGTGTATCATAGCAATAACTATCTTCACTTTATCTTATTTTATAAACATATTTTCATTTAGTTATAAATTAAATTTTCATTTATCATTTTGGTAGGTTTCATTTTCTTTCATTATCATCTTGTCAACCATTGTACATCAATTGTATGAATGCGATGCCTGAAGGTATGAGATAGTCTTATCTCACTTTTTCACTTTATTAATCAAGAAACATTATTCCTTAGAAGGTATTTTATTCCCTAAAGCAAAAGCAATTTTTTTGTATATTTACATTGAATTATAAGAAAATTCCATGCGTGACATTCATGAAACTCTACATATGACCAGGTTATTTTCTATTACAGTGATAATGATTGAAGAAACAAGTCCTGGTTTATGATTACTATCAATCCGGTGACATTTATATAGCGAATTAGCTGCCAAAAAAGCTCTATTTATCATTACTGTAGACAAAATTTGAACTAGTTAATGATTAGTTTGCATTAACATCGTCTTTCATCTTCTCAACACCCCCGACACGAAAAGGCAGCAAGTAGGAATTTCCTGGAGGAGTCTATATATGCGTGGCCATGTGAGAACATTTCGAGAGGGAGAGCGGACTCTCTCCGCTCTCAACCGTACCACGACCAACAACAGTCTGATTAATTGCAATCTCAAAGAACCTTTAGTCGATACTGGTCTTCACGTTGATAGGATTTTGACATTGAAAGTTATAAATAAAATCCCATCAAAATTATCCAACGGTTTGAGAATCTGACTCGTACATACAACAGATGCTGTAAGAATATATATATATTAATCAAAACATTTAATCTTTACTATACAAAAATCGTTTGGAAGCACATACAGATTATTTGAAGTCATGATCCTTTATCACGAAAAGCACTCTTCTAATTAGTAGTACTTTTCGTGATAAAGGGTCACTAATTAGAAGACCAAACCAAAACGTGGCATCAGTCCACAACGTCACTAACTTCTAGTCTTAGCCATGTTGGTAGATGCACACTACTTGGTTGGGGTCCGCATTACTATCGTAATCAATGGTTGGAGACTATTGGTGACATGGCTATTAATCGATCACAATGGCGTCGGTGTATGCACTCCCTGTCTTCCCTTAAGCTAAGAGATTAAAATCGCTTCATATCTTTCTTTCTACGAAGTAATTCTTTCTTCCTGTACTATATCCTTATTGCAATCTTTCTTTTATATATTACAACCTCTGAATTAACTACTTTTATGAATCCGGTGTCCATCTTTTCGTGTTAATGAGTTATGGCAACTTGGACCGATACATATATGTACCTGGTCCTACGTTGTAGTTCATGAGTCATTCGTCTCATTATCCAGGAGGCACAACGCGGACGTGTGAATCGAATTTTGCCTCCCATTTATTTCTATATCTAATTTCAATTCTTATTCCTACTCTTATGTAACTAATTACGATGATCAAGTAATTATGAAAATTCACATTAATATGAATGTTCATTTCCAAACGTTGTTAATAACTGATTATTATTATTATTATTATTATTATTATTATTATTATTATTATTATTATTATTATTATTATTATATTGTTAAATTAACACACTACCATCTATTTGGTATCGATTTTCTACTCAGTTGTAAAAGCCTGATGAAGAAGTATTTGAGAAGAAACATTTCTGCGCTCAATTTACAGTTTTTATTGATTGGTATCATCTAATTTTTTATACGGAAACTACCATGACTTACACTTCGACATCCATTTTACGGTCGAATTTTATTTGAGTACAGTTATTTCTAAACATTCTGGTGGTATCTTGGATTCTGAAATTCTTCCACATTATACTGTAGTCCACAGTGTTGTAACTTTATGTCCGGCTTTTTATCACGTGATTTATCCACCAATGAATATATGACTTATACAATCTTCGCACTGTGTCAAAACCAATGACGTTCGACCGGTATGAATAGTCTAGCATCTTATTGTTTCCTTGCTCGGCTAGCCCGTCCAGCTGAGTACAGAATACCAACAACAGCCTCCACTATGCGAATCGTTTATTTCAGACATACTGGATTTATATATCAATCAAATAAGAAATAACATTTGTACACAATAACTCCAAAAAGTGACTGTGAACGTGGGAGGCACTAGTCAATAAACTGAGTATAACTTAGGAACCGTAAATCGTACAATAATAATCTAGGGGTCAAAATAAAGCTTATAAGGAGGGGAATATAGATATACATAATCTAGTTACTGAATATTTATACCATGAGAATACATAAAAAATATTAGTCCATTAATAAAAAGGTCTCAGAAGTTACAAGTGATTCGATCCTCACTCGGATATAACACACAGTGTATAAAATAATGCTAGAGCACACTTTTTTTATGTCATCATATCTCTCTTAATGAATAAACTTGCAAAGTTACTTGAATGAGTTGGTTCGAATCTAACATTAAATTATACTATTTAGATGACTTTTTTATTTAATTCTAACAAAAATCATGACGGAGTCTTATCATATATCTACTGTTAATGACTTTATCATAGGCATCATATGACATAAAAGTTATCTCAGAGTAAACTTTTCATTAAAATCTATCCTGTTTTACAGAAGTGCATTTAGATAGAAATGTTACGAATG
Organism: Schistosoma mattheei; assembly: GCA_944470405.2. NCBI lineage: Eukaryota > Metazoa > Platyhelminthes > Trematoda > Strigeidida > Schistosomatidae > Schistosoma > Schistosoma mattheei. Next base: position 88,108,086 of record OX103943.1, read on the forward strand.
ACTGGTCAATTTCAACGTTTTCAATTTATTAGTTTTCGAGTAGTACCCTATGTTCCTTCACAAGGAGTAACAGGCGTAAGTAAGTAAGTAAGTACCCTACCCTATTACATTGTTCTTGTAACTTTAGAGAAACAATTACTTTTAGTTGCTAAGATTATCCAGATATCAGTGATTGATCCTAATTTATTATGAATTTCGGAAATAACTGTTTAGTATTCCTGTAACAAATACAAACTACTCACTTCATCCAGAGGAAATAAGATTGAAGCAAGTCGGAATTCAGATTGTCAGAACAATGAGGCAGAAGCTCTGTCCTATTTCATTGCATGGATATAATGGAAACGTTGTTAAGTAGGATTGACCAGATATCTTAGAAGATGAAAATAAGTAATAGTTGATCAGTTTTGTTAAGATATCTATTGTAAATATCCTTATTTATGAAATGCAAATGAAGATGAACCGAAGGTTTAGACTAGGATTGTTCTATTGTACTAAATAAATAGCAATAAAGCAAGATATAAATGTAATTGTATAGATATTAAGAATGTTTATTATAGTAGATCTTTGGTTATCATTAAAACTAACTGGTCAACATTTGATGCATCTATCTAGTATTTTTTTATTGAATGAATGACTACTAGAGTGTAACAGACTTAATTGCTTCAAACCACTTGACATTAATGAAATTCACTAAGAATCTATTCATGCGTGATTAACAGGCGTATTATCGTTTTCTTTTTTTAAAAAAAAACGAATTGTTTAGTTAAATCAGTTAGATTGATATTTGAGAATTACCCAAGTGAATTCAGTCACGTACATATTAAGTCATTTAAGTGTTTGTATTCACTGTCGAATTAGCCTCATTAAATGAAATTAGAAAACCTCATTCAAATTGATGCTTGTTTGTTTAATATAAAATCTTACGTACAACCCTTGAAACATATACAATTTAAGATTATTTAAGATCTAATAAAACTTGGCAAATCGTTACGATGAACAGAAAAGATCCTTATTATAGGCCTCGATTATTTTATTCCCACTTAATAGGTTAGTCATATAATTATTGCATAAAATAACCCATTCAGTTACTATTCGACATAGAACAAGTATTATGCAAACATTGTGCTGTTGTCAATCTTTAATGGTCTGGGCATGTAAATGAAATCTTTAAGCGCATTTCATTTATTATATCTTACCTTATTAAATTTATCTAAGCAAAAATGAATGGTTGCTAGCAGTGGAATCCAGTTTGACGCGCGTTCCATTATATCTCCGTTACATTTCGGACTTGTCATCTGGATGTACATGCATCTCAGAGTTGATTTTCACTCCGGGACTCGAACACAGTACCGCTCGCTTCAAACACCATCGAGTTATCCAACTGGCTACTGAATACTGATAGGCAATTGCTTGTGCAATGAGGTGAAGTTTAAATTTACTTGGTATTGTTTACTTGAAGGCTTCCATTGTTCTTTGAGATTGCAATTAATCAGACTGTTGTTGGCTCTGGTACGGTCGAGAGTGGAGAGAGTCCGCTCTCTCTCTTCAAAAGTTCTCACATGGCCACGCATATATAGCCTCATCCAGGAAATTCCTACTCACTGCCTACTCGCAACATTATTGTTGTCTACGAAAGTGATATTACGAAAGACGATTTTCTGGCGCATTAACAGGGTTGGTGGACACTGAGACTCAACCTAGCAGAGTTGGAAAACCCTGAATCCAAATCAATGGTACAGATGGGGAAAAATAGCGTATGAACCAATCGCTGATCACTGGATGACATGGGACTGTATCTCCTGACATCGCTCCTCTAGCTTGTGGATCAGACATTTAAGTAAAAGGCTCTGGGTGTGGCCCCTCAAGAACACCACCTGGATCGGTTTGGGCACCCAGGCAGTATCACAGCCTTCACACAAACTCGATGAGATGACAAATATTTCACAAAATACTATGCCCACTTCGATCAGAACCCAGATATTTCACATTCACTTGATAACATTCGTCTTTATTGTTAATACTAATATTATTAATATATTTCATATACTACGTCATTCATTCACTCTCTTTTATTCCCATTTTATGTATCCTTATTTTTCGACTTATACAGCAGCTCGCCTATGGTGGAAATTCGACTGTAACTAAACGTTCTCGAGTCACTGCCTGGTTGAAAATTGTATGCTACCACCAAATACGAATACTGAAGCAGTGTTTCGGAAAACACGTGCACCATTCAAACTGTCTGACTTCAAAGTTCGCACACTTATGCAGGTTGGACAACAGATAGGGCTGGTTATGTCTTTGGAAAGTCTTAATATCGATGTCTGCTGTCTATCCGAGACCCGTATTCAAGACTCTGGTAAAGTACTACAAATTCGCTCTTCATCTGTCGCTTCGAAAAGCTTGTTTTACGTGCGCTTATCCGGGGACCCTGTGGCATCTTCGTCTGGTCTTGCCGGCGTTGGTGTCGCACTAAGAGCTAGAGCTGAGGCAGCACTAGTCGATTGGATCCCCATTAACAGTCGGTTATGTGCTGTTAGATTAGAAAGTTCCATCAAAGTGAGAAGAAATCGGCGTGAGAAACGATGTCTTTTCGTCATCTCCGCCTATGCCCCGACAGATTGCAGCCCGGATGCAATCAAGGATGAGTTTTACCACCAGTTATCTGTTCTTCTCCAGAAAGTGCGTTCGACAGATATTGTAGTACTAGCCGGAGACTTGAATGCTCAGGTCGGGCGTCTAGGCACAGAAGAGAGTCGTTTAGGTGGCCGATGGGGACTCGTTGGTCGCAGGTCAGATAACGGGGACCGTCTACTGCAACTGTGCACAGACCACAACCTGTTTCTGGCTAGCACTAACTTTCGGCACAGTCATCGCCGATGTGCCACCTGGCGTCCTCCCTCTGCATCTCAAGCCTGGACTCAGATTGATCACATCGCGATCAGCTACCGCTGGCGTGGTTGTGTACAAGACTGCCGCTCCTTTTGGAGTACCTATCTGGACTCTGACCATGCCTTGGTCTGCACCAATCTTGCCTTACTTTTCAGTGGCCAACGAAGTGATCACCACCAACGGATTGATGTTAGCAAGTTGATCGCAACTTCTGTTGCCAATAAGTATCGAACCAAGCTAGTTTCTAGGCTAGCTACCATTCCACCGAAAAGTATAGATGAGCATTGGTTGCAATTGCATGACGCCATGAAAATGGCGGGAACAGTCAGTTGTGGGTTCGCGAAACGTCCCGCTTATAAGCACTGGGTTTCTTCAGGTTCCTTACAACTCATCGAAGCCCGTCGGTCTACTCCGGGTGACCGTGAGTTTGACCATAAACGAAGGATGTTATGTAAGGAAATTGGGCAAAGCTTGCTTAAGGACCGAAAAGCCTGGTGGTCGGAGCGTGCTAATGAGCTGGAAGCAGCAGCTGCATCTGGTAACTACCGGAAGCTCTTCCAACTCATCCGAGCCACTGGCAGCAAGAAGTCTGGTGTGAGTGAAACAATCTGCGAGGATGATGGGATGCCAATCACTAACATCCATCGACGTCTTGGACGATGGGCAGAATTTTTCGAAGGGCAGTTCAACTGGCCTGCTGCTCCGGCAACATCGGTCAGACTGTCCTGCCCTCCATGGCCGGTGACGACTGATCCACCAAATGAGGAGGAAGTCCGCAAGGAACTCCAACTCTTGAAGCGTTACAAATCACCTGGCCCAGATGACTTACCTCCGGCTCTTTTTAAAGATGGTGGTGACTTTTTGACTAAGGAATTGACGACGTTGTTTACAAAGGTTTGGGAACTAGAGAGTGTACCAACGTCATGGAATGAGTCGATAGTTGTCCCTATCTTTAAAAAGGGTTCACGTCGTTCCTGTAACAACTATCGGGGGATAAGTCTACTTCCGATTGCGTCCAAGCTATTGGCTTCCGTCATACTTCGTAGGTTGTTCAAAACCCGAGAAAGATTGACTCGCGAGGAGCAGGCTGGGTTTCGTTCTGGTCGAGGATGTATTGATCATATCTTCACCCTCCGCCAAATGTTAGAACACCGCCATACTTATCAAAGGCCAACAATCGTAGTGTTTCTTGACATCAGGGCTGCCTTCGATTCGTTGGATAGGACTGTTCTCTGGGATTGTCTATTGAAGAAGGGTGTGCCTGAGAAGTTTATTAACATCCTAAAAGCCCTGTATAAAAACACCTCAGGCAGAGTGAGGGCATACAACCACCTCTCTCCATTGTTCCATTCGAGCAGTGGGGTTAGGCAGGGTTGCCCAATCTCACCATTCCTCTTCAACTTTGCCATCGATGACATTCTGGAAACAGCTCTGATGAATGTAAGTAATGGTGGTGTGGATCTGTTGCCTGGAGAAAGACTTCTCGACCTTGAGTATGCGGACGATATTGTCTTACTGTGCGATAATGCCCAAGGCATGCAATCCGCACTTAATCAGTTGGCAATCAGTGTCCGTAGGTATGGTATGTGCTTTGCACCTTCGAAGTGCAAAGTACTTCTACAAGACTGGCAGGATTCTAATCCTGTACTCACCCTGGATGGTGAGCAGATAGACGTAGTCGAGAAGTTCGTGTATCTGGGTAGCTGCATAAGTGCTGGTGGGGGTGTGAGTGATGAGATCAATGCACGAATAGTGAAAGCCAGAGCGGCTTATGCCAATCTGGGCCACCTTTGGCGCCTTCGTGATGTTAGTCTGGCTGTAAAAGGTCGGATCTACAACGCGTCGGTGAGAGCAGTTTTGCTCTATGCTTGTGAAACCTGGCCTCTCCGAGTTGAGGACGTTAGACGACTCTCTGTGTTCGATCATCGCTGTCTCCGAAGGATTGCTGACATCCAGTGGCAACACCATGTCAGTAATGCAGAGGTTCGGCATCGTGTGTTCGGGCACAGAGATGATAATCAATTGGTGTCACCATCTTGAAACACCGACTTCGGTGGCTTGGACATGTTCTACGAATGTCGTCCCAGAGAATTCCACGTCGTGCATTATTTGCCGACTCTGGGACTGGTTGGAAGAAGCGGAGAGGTGGTTAGTGTATGACATGGTGCCGTGGTATAAAAGAACGCTGTACAGGACGTGCTTCTGTTGGTCCTTCACGACTCTCTGGTCGGACTCTGAGAGATGGTGCTACACGGTGGCCAGAGGAGTTATCAGATATGGCTCAGAATAGAAGCCAGTGGCGATCCTGCTGTAACCTTCTTTTACTTTTTTCATAAAAAGTGACTGTAACTTCTTTGACTGAAAGAAGTCTTTCTGGTTGTACGTCTCCGCTTCCTCAACTATTATTACTATTTCACTACCATACACTAATCTGTGATTGTTATCGCTCCTTTTCTTTCTTTTTACACGTGGCTTACATCCCTTTTCTATTTTCATTATCATTATTATTGTGTGGAGCATATGTATCTTGTTCCCCCAGTTGTACCAATATTTGTGTCCAAATAAATAAATAAGTAAATAAATGATATTTTTATTTAACTGGGTTGTCTAATTACTCCAGTGCCCGTTTAATATTTGCAGGAAGCTGGACATCACTTTCTCATGATACTTACTTACTTACTTACTTACTTACTTACTTACTTACTTACGCCTGTTACTCCACGCTGAGTTACCTTCTCATGATAATCAGCACAATTCAGCAAAGATTGTAATTAGCTCTGATAGGACTGATATCCATAGTTCAGATGAAATCGATGAATAAATTTTCAAACTAATCTATAGCATAGAAATACCAGATATTTTGTTCTTTAGGCTACAAGTGTGATGTAATTCTATCGAACAAGTTGCGCGGACATGGTATTTGATGCAGGCTCAAATCCCATGAGAAATATAAATTTTCTTAAAAATCACGCTAACAGATACCAATTATCAGGATACCCTTATCCATAGTATCCTAGTAACTCCTCTCAATAATCTAAAATAAGACAAACTGTACTTAGGAACTATATCAATGGGATTCTATCAGCAATGCAAAATAAAACAACAACAAAAAACATGAAAATGATTGCTACGGACTAGGAGGGTATCAATGAGGATCTCTGAGTTTAAATAATTTGTCACTGATCATAAAAAAGTTTTTTTGGTACTACTTTGATGGTGCATAGCGTCTTCTGAAACGAGTATTGTATTGAGTGGTTTTATAATTCAAAACAAAATGTTAATCATACATGTTTCTATCATAAACAATATCCATAACAACTTTCACTAAAACATTGTTTTTTTCTCCTCATTTTTTAAGAATGAAACATCAGATCATTGTGTGCAAACATAGAAAACAAGCACATCTTGATGGTTTTCTTCTCTGAGCTGGATGGTTTGGTCGTGGAGCTTTCATCGTCCTTCTGAATGACATCAGCATCACCGACTTCAGATAGAAGTGAAGTGTTCGAATTTCTCCATATGCATTTCGCAGGAAAATTATGCACAAACATAAGAACAAAAATCAAACCAATGGGAGACACAACCAAAACAAAGAAGTAAACAATGACAAATTTAAGGTCAATAAGAACCAATCAACGTCGAGGTGTACAGAACAAGCTGTAAAATGCATATGGAGAAATTCGAACACTTCATTTCTATCTGAAGTTTGTGCTGATGATGTCGTTCGGAAGAACGATGAAAGCTCCACGACCAAACCATCCAGCTCAGAGAACAAAACTCTATCAAAAATCATCCATCTGAACTACAAATCTTGTCCACCATCTCACAAACACATCTCTTTCGAAACATGTATGCTACCACATTTATCCATTCACTATTATCCAACATTGTTTAAGATGGATAGAATTTTATTTTTAAAAAAAATTAAAACCCTACTTAGGAACGCTTATGTGAGTGGATAGGGCAACTTTTATTTTGAGAAGTTTAATTTATTGTCACTATGTATTTAGCATAGCTACCGCCGCCCGGGTGGGCTTGAACCACCAACTTTTCGGCTAACAATGAAACGCACCAACCGCTTAAGCAGCGGAGACGATGTATTCAGCATTCCAAAGAGTTGTAAGGTACTATCGTTGATCTTCAGTGCAATGATTTTGCAGTAGACATTTCAAATGAAGTGACTAGTTTACTTGAAAACGAGCTGATGTCATGCTAAATGAATCTCAATGATTTAAATCCTGAACAAATTATATCTGTTATTTTCATCGAACAAACTACTGAAAAATGGAGCGATAATTAACCAATCCTTGAGAATTTCATGTACAGTAGCACACCAATAGGCATAGTTTATACATAAGTAAGCTTCACTTTATTTGGATAACTATTCGAAAACATCATTCTCGTTCGCTATTTTACCGTTGCACCTGGCGACCAACCAAAAATGAATCGGGAATTATTATTTACATTATCCTAATCCACAATGGAGGCCGTGTTTCGTCATCAGTTGCTTTGCTGCCGACGAATATACCACACCATCATGCAACAGATGTGTCAAGTGTAAGTTAGTCAGTCAAGATGGGGGAAAATTTACAACATAGCAAAAGACGTACTTCCAAGTAATTCTATAATACAAACTATTTCGAAATATTTACATCAGGTGGTTAGGTAAACAAAAACACAACCGTAAATACAGACTACAATATACTTAGATGACTTGAAGACGTTGTTTATCCTAGCCTATCTTTCGGTTTAAAGTTATGTTCATTACAAGCAATGGAATCCATCTAATAAAATGCAATCGTTTGGAGAAAGTATCAAAGGCAATTATCTTTAGATTGCATTAAAAAAGATGTGGAAAATACGAAATATGTCTGAAAAAGATATTAGTTTTTTATTCAGATAATTACTGTGACAGTTTTGTTGAGGACGTTAGATTCCCAGAACTCACTTTGAAAAGAACCTAATTTTGTAATTTTATTTAGAAAATTTAAATTTCTTTATTTTCGTGCCAAAGGCGCTCTTGTCACCTTCGTTGTCGTATTTCCCACTGGGAAATATCTTAAATGCTATTGGTTCGTTGCGTCTTTTAGTACGCTATTCGGTAACTCTCCCCAAGGACAGTTTTGTACTGTATATATACGTTTTGGATTGCGTTTGTTGTGATCGTTCGTTTCTGGCTGTTTGCAGAAAATACTTCCCCATTCCAAACTTGGTCTTCTCCCTCTAGTTAGAGGGGCTAGGACTCATCAATAGCTAGCTTACTGGTCTTTGGTCACCGAGTCTTGTTTCTCGTTGGCAGATTAAGTGAACCCATGATAGCTTCAAATCTAGCAGTTTACAACTTAGGTGTATAGATAAAGGAAGTAGGTATTTAAAATCAAAAAAGAAAAAGTATCATCGTGGGTATATTACTTCAGTAGTTAATCAATGTTCTCAAAAATGTTATTGGTCTTTTAGTCAAAATATTCATTAGGTGTCTATTCAGCTATTCTCTTAGTAACATCTCACCTTGATAATCAACAGTATTATTTTCCATGTACTATCATTTATCCCTACTATCTTGTATTGATAACTTAGTGTACCCTTTCATATCTATTGTATGGTTTCCCTGGTAAATTTTTCTCCTCCAAATTTAAAAAATATTGACACAATAATGAGAAAACGGAGTAGATCAGCAAAATGTGATATATCTACTTTATAAAACTATTTACTTTGGCCCACAAATGCCCTAGTACGGCCGAAGGTGGGGAGAGTCAGCTCCCCCATTCGAAATGCTCTCACATGGGCACGTGTATACAGACACTAGCAGGGAATTCCTACTCACTGCCTTCTCGCAACATCACTGTTGATTATGAAATTGAGATGAAGAAAAGCGAATGTCTGGTGCATCAACTGGGTTGGTGGACACGGGTAGTCCACCTAGGGAAGTTCGAAAACCCTGATTCAAAACCAATAGTGCACATGGGCTCCAGTATCCTGAGGGAACAAATGGTGTATGAACCAATCGTTGGTCACCGGCTACCATTTGACTGTATCTCCTGACGTTACTCCTCTACCTTGTAGATCAGACCTTTAGGTCGAAGATTCCGGGTGTGGCCCCCTAAGAAAACAACCTGGATCGGTTTGGGCACCCAAACAGTATCACAGCCCACACACAAATCAAGTGAATTGTGTGGCGTATATGTATTGTTTCAGTATTTATATGTTCAAATAAATGAATAAAAGGCTATAAAATTATTTATTTTATGAATGAACTTAACTGTGACAACTTGACAAACTTCAAAGTTTAAAATAATTAATCCATTCGATACATTTGGATAAAATACGAAGATTATCAAAACTATATGATGATAGATTAGCACAATACATTTCGAACAATCTGATCACACATTATATACTTGTTAAGATCATTTATATATAAAGAAATAAACGGTCAACTAGGCTAGAAATGGAGGGTAAGAGGAGACAAAGATAATAAAGAAAACGATGTGCAACTCATCACACTGGATAATAAACTAATATAACCAGTGTAGGTTTAGGATCAGAACAAACTGTTTCTGAATACATGAAGGAGGTTTGAATTTTTGTATGACCAAGACTTCAATAAACTTTAGTATGCACCCGACTCACACGTCCGCGTCGTGCCTCCTGGGTAGTGGGACGAATGACTCATGAACTGACGTGAGCGGTAACCCGAGTGGTGGAGATCGGGCTAATCATCCACTCTTACCGATACCCACCAATCTATTACGAAACCCACAGAGAAACACAGCGCAATTACATTTGGAATGGAAAACGACAAAAGAGTTTTTTCGAAAGTGGTGCATGTATCATATGGAGTTGCTCGTCATTGGGCAAACTCCAATGGATTGCAGAAACAATTATTCTAGCCACGGTAGTTGTGCCGTGCTTCGATGTGGCCTGTTTCTCTCCAAAAGGGCCTAATAGGCTTCACCAATTTGTTTGGCTGGAAGAGGGGGGGCTTGGTATATTTTTACATATAAATGTTCTTAACACGTATATGGGTGATCAGATGGTAAGAAATGCATGGCACTAATATATGTATCACATAGTTCTGATAATCCTCATCTTCTTATTATACTGTCCAAACTTCATTGTTCAATCAGTGTAGACTAGTTTTGTGTTCAGTGAAAACTCATTCAAATCAGTCATCTGAATAATTCTATATTTTCCAAATTTCGTAGCATTTTATTTCATTATGAATTCCTTTGGAAACTTAATGTCATCTGAAATATATATATAATTGATCGTATTAATGTAATGGCAAATATAGTCATCAATGTTACTTATTAAAGGAACAGTTCAAATAGTCTAGGTATTATTACTATAAATGGTAATTCCGCTTCAGTTATCGATTTGTTTGGAAGTTCTTGATCATCGTGAAGTATGTGTCGATTCAAACATGAACACGGAAAATAATACAGTGTGAAATCGACATTTTAGTTCATAGGTATTTGTTGTATTCAACGCGTGATATACTACTGAACAGTGAAAGGTTGTACATTATTTAATTCCAAGAAATTGAAAATTAGCCATAGTTATTGCAACATTCTCCAACAAAGTATATTTCAAGGTTTTGATGAAACGAGATACTTCCTATTGATGTTTATACAAAGTAAATTATATATTTAACTTTTTGATACATAAATATCATTGGTCCTGAAATATAATGATCACTTCTGACAGAAGTTTCTTTTTGATGATAACATTTTCTTTGAGATCAACAATCGATCAATGTTAGACCACCATTGAAAACCTGGAAGCACTGAACCGCCAATCCATCCTACTTTCCGACTCTTCACCAGTGCGCACCCACGACCCTGTACTCAGGATCCGAATTTAGCAACCTCGGTCTCGTGTGAGGACTTCTAAACTCTAAATCGCTGAGTTGACGTTCCATGGTGTTCATGTCTAACTTCAACCAAACCACGATATTGCATGATCATCTATTGTTTTCGGTGGGTGAATGCCCCACACCTAACACACTTGGACGTCCCTGGAACTAGAACTCCGGAGACATATTCTCGAAGCTAGTCACTAGTAAACATATGATGGTGGTCTAACATTGATTAGTTCATGATTTCAATGAAATTCAGCAATTTTTAAAACTCCAAAACCTGGAAGACATCATTTCTGTCAATTGTATATTGAAAACGTCTGCAAACATCTAAGACCATAGGTTTCTTCTATCCGACAGCTGAATGAACTTCCTAAGGTAAATAAGAAACATGTTCGCCTTTGTCCTAAAATGAATCAATCTAACCCTTCATTGTATACAAACCTCAAACGATTAATGAAAGTTGTAGGATCATTCAGAACTCAGTTTAGCAGACATAGAAGCCCTGATTCCTTTTATTTCTTGGATTTAATATTCGATATCAATATATTAAGAAAGAAATTGATTTGATTAGGCGTCGCTTCTCTATTTAGTAGTTTCCCTTACAGATTCAAATCTGATATATGCATACAAAAGAGATATGTTCATTCCGTTATTCTATCATAGTGTTAGCTCTCTCTTCTAATTACACACATCATAAGTGTTATATATCATCTCACTCTTCACCATTTCTTCCATTATAAAGTAAATCATTATCTTTTATAATTATCAGTATCTTATTACCTCTAAGATTATTACATAACTTCTCCAAACAAATTCGACTTCAAAATAAGTCACACAAAAGTATCATCATTAGTACAAATGGCACTCCCTTATATAATACAGATTTCTACACACACTTAATATTACCATATACAGAGAAAAATACATAATGTTCCTAAGAAATAGATACACTGAATGTAATTCACCTGAAATTATACAGGGAAAATAAATGTCACATTGAACCATAATCCACACATATTACTCTCGTCGAAATTAAGATACTTGTGTGATGAACGAGAACACAAATGGGGACAATAGAATCTCTTAGTAAAATCTGAAAACTATAAAGTAAATATTTCATGTGCAAAATATCATCAAAATATCGTCTCAGATTTTATTGTTCCTTCGTTTCCACACCAATTATTCTTTGTTCTCATTTCCTTTACTTTGATCTTCTCAGCCTTCTGCCACCAGGTATTTCACTTTCGATTGATGATATATACTACTTATATCTATCGACATCAGTAGGTTATATCACACTTGTATTGCAAATCACTGGTATTTCAAATAACTCATTGAAATGTGTAATTATGTAATTATTAATCGATACGTTAAGGTGATTGCTTTGATTTTTATAGTTAACTTATGTTAATGGTGACCATTTAAAAGGTTTATGATATATGGTAAACAATATAATAGATATTTTTGATTGAGATCATGAACCAAAACGGCCGTCCAGTGCTTCCAGGTTTTCAATTGTGATGGTCTAACATCAATCGGATCATGATCTCAATCAAAAACTTAATAATCCCCATAACCCCTTTACTAGTAATATAATAGATGTCGATGGTTAGCATTCATAGGTAATCTGTACTTCTGAATACTGAGATGGGGAAGAAGATTTGTAGCTCAGGTGGATGATTTTGATGGAGTTTTATTCGCTGAGATGGATAGTTCGGTCGTGGGTGAAGTGATCAAACAGTTTACTTCTACCTGAAGGTATTACTGATGATGTCATTCAGAAGAATGATAAAAGCTCCACGACCAAACCATCCAGCTCAGAGAACAAAACTCCATCAAGATTGCTTACTTATATTATCATGTTCAAATTCAACGTGATTGGAAATTACGCTTTATCTTTGACTGAAATCAGATAGATAATAATCAAAAATCAAGGGGGATTAGGAGTTTGTGGCTTTTCAGAAATGCAACCCCTACACTGTAAAAATTTTATTGAATTAACAGTCTCCAGGTATGACTGGGAACACCATACTATTCAGTTGCTAAAAAAACACTAATGTTCTGAACACTAAAACTTTTGTTGGTTAAAAAGGATTCACATTAAATACCATTACTGTGCACATTCCTCATTTCACATGTGGTAAATTGAATAGCTAGTTTTATTATCAGCATCTACAGAAACAAACTTACGCCTGTTACTTCTCGTGAAGGAGCATAGGCCGCTTACCAGCATTCTCCATCCAACCCTGTCCTGGGCAATCCTTCCTAGCTCCTTCCAGTTTTTATTCATCCTTTTCATATTTGCTTCCGTTTCCCGACGTAATGTGTTCTTTGGCCTTCCTCTATTCGGCTTCCCTTCAGGATTCCAAGTCAGGGCTTACCTCGTGCTGTTGCTATTTGACTGGTCTTCCCGGTCTCCCACATTTTTTGGACGTTCCATGCACTTATGAAAATTGTTGCTCTGGTTGTTAGAAGGGGCATCGGCCTAGTGGCTTCCGAGGGGACTTGGCTTTCACCATGAGGCGTCATAGTTCTTCTAAATGAAGACCTTCTAACTCCCAGGGCAGAGTTTAAATGGTTTGAATTATTTTTTCTGGTTAGCGTTTTTTTAGCGGGTTAGTTTTCTACTGGATGGGGTAGCTAACCCCATGCTCAACCCCCCTCGTTTACCCGGGCTTGGGACCGGCAGTAACTCTAGAAGAGCTAAAGGCGGAGTTTATAGAAACAAAACTTCAATAGTAACTTAAGGCTTGTTAAGTCAGAAGCTTTTCATGATATTAATAATATTCTTTTTGGTTGTTTAATATCATTTAACAAAAGCGAATCCAATTTACGTTACTGAATTTTCCTCTAATTGAATTTACTTTAACTGGCAAAACTTATCGTCAGTTTTTTAGTAATGTATTTAATACGTAATCAGTATGAAGTTGAGCAATAGTTGTTAATAGTGCTAATAATATATTATAGTGTCGGCTGCTATATTAAGTCCATATATCTTATTCTAGATTCTGGATAGGCCAATTTATCCATTCTTCTGGAGTCACGTATTGACGTTGTTAGTTATTCACTTCTCAACCATCACTGTTTGTGTATGTACACTTCTTAATCTATTCATCACATGTCTGTAACTTATTTTTATCTGGTTATAAATATCGATTAACGCTTGAGTAAATGGGAGCTGGCTCACACACTTTCTCCACCGCGCGTTATTTTTCTTCGCTCTCTAACATTCACTTCATTCGCTGCGATTCTCTGATTTTCTGTTCCAATCAACGAGTTTACAAAATATATGTATTCAGAATCCATTCTCGTGTTTGGCTTATTTAATTCCGTTACACACTAACGCGACTTAAGTCGATAATCTTATACGAGAATTGACGTCAAAATTGACGTCAGTAGAATATTCTGAAAATAATTTGCAGAATCCATACCGTAACCAATATGGAAAAAGAACATTAAAAAGAAATTAGGGTTCATGAATTGATAAGATGTCATCGACAAACTGTTTTGAAAGAACTAATGTCTCAGAAAGGTTAATAAATGTTGCCTATTGTAACTGCTTAAAGATGTACTAACTTACGCCTGTTACTCCTCGTGAAGGAGCATAGGCCGACCACCACCACTAGCCATCCAACCCTGTCCTGCGCAATCCTTTACAGCTCTTTCCAGTTGTTATTCATCCTTTTCATATCTGCTTCTATTTCCCAACGTATTGTGTTCTTCGGCCTTCCTCTTTTCCGCCTCACTTCAGGATTCCAAGTTGGGGCTTGTCTCGTGATGCAGTTTTGTGATTTGCCTAGTGTATGTCCTATCCATTTCCATCAAGGATGAGTTTTACCACCAGTTATCAGTTCTTCTCCAGAAAGTGCGTTCGACAGATATTGTAGTACTAGCCGGAGACTTGAATGCTCAGGTCGGGCGTCTAGGCACAGAAGAGAGTCGTTTAGGTGGCCGATGGGGACTCGTTGGTCGCAGGTCAGATAACGGGGACCGTCTACTGCAACTTTGCACAGACCACAACCTGTTTCTGGCTAGCACTAACTTTCGGCACAGTCATCGCCGATGTGCCACCTGGCGTCCTCCCTCTGCATCTCAAGCCTGGACTCAGATTGATCACATCGCGATCAGCTACCGCTGGCGTGGTTGTGTAAAAGACTGCCGCTCCTTTTGGAGTACCTATCTGGACTCTGACCATGCCTTGGTCTGCGCCAATCTTACCTTACTTTTCAGTGGACAACGAAGTGAACGCCATCAACGGATTGATGTTAGCAAGCTGGTTGCAACTTCTGTTGCAAGTAAGTATCGAACCGAGCTAGCCTCTAGGCTAGCTACCACTCCACCGAAAAGTATAGATGAGCATTGGTTGCAATTGCATGACGCCATGAAAATGGCGGGAACAGTCAGTTGTGGGTTTGCGAAACGTCCCGCTTTAAGCACTGGGTTTCTTCTGGTTCCTTACAACTCATTGAAGCCCGTCGGTCTACTCCGGGTGACCGTGAGTTTGACCATAAACGAAGGATGTTACGTAAGGAATTGGGCAAAGCTTGCGTAAGGACCGAGAAGCCTGGTGGTCGATGCGTGCTAATGAGCTGGAAGCAGCAGCTGCATCTGGTAACTACCGGAAGCTCTTCCAGCTCATCCGAGCCACTGGCAGCAAGAAGTCTGGTGTGAGTGAAACAATCTGCGAGGATGATGGGATGCCAATCACTAACATCCATCGACGTCTTGGACGATGGGCAGAATTTTTCGAAGGGCAGTTCAACTGGCCTGCTGCTCCGGCAACATCGGTCAGACTGTCCTGCCCTCCATGGCCGGTGACGACTGATCCACCAAACGAGGAGGAAGTCCGCAAGGAACTCCAACTCTTGAAGCGTTACAAATCACCTGGCCCAGATGACTTACCTCCGGCTCTTTTTAAAGATGGTGGTGACTTTTTGACTAAGGAATTGACGACGTTGTTTACAAAGGTTTGGGAACTAGAGAGTGTACCAACGTCATGGAATGAGTCGATAGTTGTCCCTATCTTTAAAAAGGGTTCACGTCGTTCTTGTAACAACTATCGGGGGATAAGTTTACTTCCGATTGCGTCCAAGCTATTGGCTTCCGTCATTCTTCGTAGGTTGTTCAAAACCCGAGAAAGATTGACTCGCGAGGAGCAGGCTGGGTTTCGTTCTGGTCGAGGATGTATTGATCATATCTTCACCCTCCGCCAAATGTTAGAACACCGCCATACTTTTCAAAGGCCAACAATCGTAGTGTTTCTTGACATCAGGGCTGCCTTCGATTCGTTGGACAGGACTGTTCTCTGGGATTGTCTATTGAAGAAGGGTGTGCCTGAGAAGTTTATTAACATCCTAAAGCCCTATATAAAAACACCTCAGGCAGAGTGAGGGCATACAACCACCTCTCTCCATTGTTCCATTCGAGCAGTGGGGTTAGGCAGGGTTGCCCAATCTCACCATTCCTCTTCAACTTTGCCATCGATGACATTCTGGAAACAGCTCTGATGAATGTAAGTAATGGTGGTGTGGATCTGTTGCCTGGAGAAAGACTTCTCGACCTTGAGTATGCGGACGATATTGTCTTACTGTGCGATAATGCCCAAGGCATGCAATCCGCACTTAATCAGTTGGCAATCAGTGTCCGTAGGTATGGTATGTGCTTTGCACCTTCGAAGTGCAAAGTACTTCTACAAGACTGGCAGGATTCTAATCCTGTACTCACCCTGGACGGTGAGCAGATAGACGTAGTTGAGAAGTTCGTGTATCTGGGTAGCTGCATAAGTGCTGGTGGGGGTGTGAGTGATGAGATCAATGCACGAATAGTGAAAGCCAGAGCGGCTTATGCCAATCTGGGCCACCTTTGGCGCCTTCGTGATGTTAGTCTGGCTGTAAAAGGTCGGATCTACAACGCGTCGGTGAGAGCAGTTTTGCTCTATGCTTGTGAAACCTGGCCTCTCCGAGTTGAGGACGTTAGACGACTCTCTGTGTTCGATCATCGCTGTCTCCGAAGGATTGCTGACATTCAGTGGCAACACCATGTCAGTAATGCAGAGGTTCGGCATCGTGTGTTCGGGCACAGAGATGATAACTCAATTGGTGTCACCATCTTGAAACACCGACTTCGGTGGCTTGGACATGTTCTCCGAATGTCGTCCCAGAGAATTCCACGTCGTGCATTATTTGCCGACTCTGGGACTGGTTGGAAGAGGCGGAGAGGTGGTCAGTGCATGACATGGTGTCGTGGCATGAAAGAAAGCTGCAAAGGACTGGCTTGTGTTGGTCCTTCACGACTCCCTGGTTGGGGTCCGAGAGATGGTGCTACACAGTGGCTAGAGACGTTATCAGATATGGCTCAGAATAGAAGCCAGTGGCGATCCTGCTGTAACCTTCTTTTACTTTCTTCATAAAAAGTGGTTGTGTCTCCTTTACCTGAAAGATTTCTTCTGATTGTACCTTTTCGTTCCGTCGTTACTACCACACTACCTTACTCCAATCTCTTCGTCATTGTTCTCTTTTTCTTTTGCGTTCCCTAGTTTTTTTTTTCTCTTTCTATTTCTCTTCGAATTTTCATTGTTTTGTGTGGCGCATATATATTGGCGCTCTCTTGTACCAATATTTATGTGTTCAAATAAATAAATAATAATAATTGAAGAGAACCAAGTCTATTGAATTATTACTAATGTCGGTGAAATGGACTAATATGAATTTCGTATAATACGAAGATATGTAATCGTATTAAATAATAATGCTCAAATTAGGTTCATTCAATATCATAGTGAACATCTGGATGGAATGAATCGACCTCTCGTCAACAGCCCTGTTCGTTCTCTTATTTGTAAAAATTTAGAGAATTGTTCATACTAACGAACTAAATGTATTTTTAATCTCCAAACAAAATATAACGCGCTTCATAAATTGAGCTCAGAGAACAAAACTCCACCAAAAACGCTTCATAAATATTGTTTTTACCTGTACGAAGTGAATTTCAACATCATCCCATTGCACAAGTAGGTGCTTATTGTTATAACTTGTGAATCTATGTGCCCAGTTATTGTATAATGCAATGATACCACCAATCAGAGAGCAGCAAATTATCGATCGAATCATTGACACATAAAACACGTGTGAGAAGCCTAGACTCCTGATTGATCCTGCTTTCCGTATAGCCCAGCCAGCTGAGTCCAGAACACCAATCTCAGCCTCGACAATATGAATCATTTATTTCAAACATACTCGGTCTATATATCAACCAGACAGACCACATTGTACAATAAAATACGAAACAACATTTGTACAATATTTAGCCAAAAGTGGCAGTGAATGGGGGAGATAGTAATTGATAGACAGGGTATAATTCAAGAATGGTAAATCGTATAATAATAGTTCATAGGTCAAAATAAAACACATAATAATAGGGGCATGAATATGAAACAGTTTAGTTACATAACAATTATACGATAAAAATATACTCATAGTATTGGTCCATAAATGGATCCCAAAAATTACCATCCATTATTCTTATCGGGATATAACAGTTATCAGGACTCAGTAACTAAGTGGATAACGCGATAGCGTTTGAAGATAACGGTACTGTGTTCCAGTCTCAGAGTGAATATCAACTCTGAGATGCAGGTAAATTCAGCTGGCGAGTTCCAAAACAGGGTGAGACGCGCATCCTGGATTCAACTGCTAGCCACTACCCGTCTTTGATTAAAAAGCTTATGACTTAAGGCTATATCGAGACAATCCGTACAGGATGCACATATGTCCACATGAGACTGATCAATTGCAATTCTAAATAACAATGGAAATATACAAGTAAACAACACTCAGTGAATTTATATATTCATTTTATATCTCTATTACCTTGTTTAATTTTTAAGGATAAGTTGCGTTCAATATATGACGACCGCTATTCGTATGTATGTTGGAATAGATTGAACAAGTTTGTAACTGACTGGGAATAAAGCAGAATATAAGATCTTTCGAAACTGATTAGTGTATATTGGAGAAAAAAACTAGTTTTCATTGAAGTTATTCTGTGTTTAAATAATCGCTTTGTAGTTTTGACGATTTTGAAAATACGATACGATGCATAATCAATTACATCAAAATGACAAACATGATTCCGATTAGGCTGGAATGATACTATAAAAGATTTTTAAGTGTAACTGATTAAGGGAAAAGAAAGATTCTCCGATACAACACAACATGCACATATCACACTTGACGGAGGAGATCCGGAAGATGGAAAACCTTCACATATCTGGGCACCATCATTGATGAACACGGTGAATCTGATGCAGATGTGAATGTGCGGATCGGAAAAGTAAGAGCAGCATATTTACAAATGAAGAACATCTGGAACTCAAAATAACTGTCAACTAACACCAAGGTCAGGATTTTCAATACAAATGTCAAGACAGTTCTACTGTATGAGGTGGAAACCTGGACAACCACGAAAGCCATCATCCAGAAGATACAAGTGTTTAATAACAGTTGTCTACGCAAAATACTTCAGATCTGTTGGTCAGACACTATCAGCAACAACCTACTATGGGAGAGAACAAACCAGGTCGCGCTCGCAGGATCGTGGATTCGCACAACAGTTATTGTTTGACTGCTTTTTCCAATCAACGATTTTGGCATTTTGTATATACGTATCGATAAGCTTTAAAATACCTTGAATTAACAAAATTTTTTGGAGGGTAATTTATGAATTTCAGACAAAGAATAATTAAACTGACAAAACCAATATTACACTTGATTTATTATAAACATTTCATTGTTATGGGTAGTGTTTGCAATTAAAGAAAAAGAAAAATAATACAATTTAATTTAATTGTGTCAAAATCAACAGACCATATTAACATTTGTCTACGCAATATACTTCGGATCTGTTGGTCAGCAACAACCTACTATGGGAGAGAACAAACCAGATTCTAGCTCAGGTAGAAATCAGGAAGAAGCACTAGAAATGGATAGGACATACATTGAGGAAAGCACCGAACTGCATCACAAGCCCTCACCGTCATATATAATCCTCAAGACTGAATAAAGGAGAAGAGGAAAACTAAAGAACACATTACACCGAGAATTGGAGACAGACATGAGAAAATGAACAAAAATTGTATAGAAGTAGAAAGGAAGGTCGAGGACAGAGTGTGTTGTAGAATGGTGGTCGGCGGCCTATGCTCCATTGAGAGTAATAGCCGTTAGTAAGTAAGTAAGTAATATAAATTGTAGAATCCGAAGAGTATTTACTGATAAGAATATTCTTCATTCATATATTATTCCGCTAATGTGATGACAATTTTTATAGTAATCATTGAATTTAGATCAAAGAGAAACAGTTCATTATGTAATGAATATCTTGGTAACAAAATTTTATTTTACAAATAATATTATAAATATCTTAATTTTTAGTGTTGTTGTACATGAACCTGGTACATATCCAGATTTAGAACGTGAAGGATTACATGTTGAACCAGGAAAGTTAAATGAAATCAATTATCAACCAGTTTTATGGAAACGACTTAATACACCACAAAATCCATGCCGTGAAGAGTATATTGATCGTAATCCAGAATTGGCTAGTATTACTGATCATAAATTATCTCGACTAACTGGATTAGATTTTGCATACGCTTATAATGATTTAAATGTATCTTATAGATACACTCAATCTCAGTGTATATTATTTCATCAACAAGAAGATATTATCAAAGAATGTGGATGTCAGTATATATATAATCCAAGACCAAAATACCCTTCAAATAATCTTCCATATTGTGGTTCAATACTAGGAGGTGATTTTGATATATTAGCATTAGCTAAACGTATTCAATGTCTTACAAGTGGTCCTTTAAATGTAACAGTTAGAAGTCAGTATGAATCAACTCTGTGTCATCCAAGATGTCGATATTATACATATGAAAGTACTATATCAGTTACAACATGGAGAGCTGTTGACTGGCAATTACATTGGCTTAGACAATTAAATAGAGCATTTAAATCAATGCAATATGATGTGAAAATTAATGGAGAAGATTGGAATATAACTCAAAGTAACGGTTTTCATCGATGGAAGGAATATTACGAAAAGACAATCTAACTAATGTAAGTTAGTATCAAATTTCTAAGGATTGTCTGATTAGTTTCAGTTTCAGTTTGGAAAGGACAAAGGGCTTGATAGCCCGTGTTAGTCCTGGTAATAGTAGTCTCTCAGTTGATCCAACTTTCTTTTGAAAGAGTCGACGGATGGAGCCTTAACCATGTGCTGAGGTAATGAACTCCAATCGTTGATGATTCGATGGGAAAGTCGATAGTCAACTGACAAGTAATTTGTAACTCCTGAACCCTCTAATTTAAGTCCATTCTGTAAGATTAAGTCGCGTTCATTCGTTAGTATTTCTCAAACATTTTATGATATGTGGTATGTTTTTGCGCAATTTTTTTAGTGTAGAAAATGATCTATCGTTGTCTTACTATTTCCAAGGAACGATAATCATAGCTAAAATGATAATAACAGAAAAAGCAAGGAAGGAATATCTACAATTAAAATATAACATAAATGTAAGTTATGCTTTACATATGCGCATACATTTTCATAACTGAATATAAGGTCAGTTACCTAGTGCGAACAAAGAGATTATTGTAAACATTTACTTACTTACTTACTTACTTACTCACTCACTTACTTACTTACTTACTTACTTACTCACTCACTTACTTACTTACTTACTTACTTACTTACTTACTTACTTACTTACTTACTTACTTACTTACTTACTTACTTACTTACTTACTTACTTACTTACTTACTTACTTACTTACTTACTTACTTACTTACTTACTTACTTACTTACTTACTTACTTACTTACTTACTTACTTACTTACTTACTTACTTACTTACTTACTTACTTACTTACTTACTTACTTACTTACTTACTTACTTACTTACTTACTTACTTACTTACTTACTTACTTACTTACTTACTTACTTACTTACTTACTTACTTACTTACTTACTTACTTACTTACTTACTTACTTACTTACTTACTTACTTACTTACTTACTTACTTACTTACTTACTTACTTACTTACTTACTTACTTACTTACTTACTTACTTACTTACTTACTTACTTACTTACTTACTTACTTACTTACTTACTTACTTACTTACTTACT
Source organism: Schistosoma mattheei (assembly GCA_944470405.2). Classification (NCBI taxonomy): domain Eukaryota; kingdom Metazoa; phylum Platyhelminthes; class Trematoda; order Strigeidida; family Schistosomatidae; genus Schistosoma; species Schistosoma mattheei. The sequence goes on from OX103943.1 coordinate 88,130,034, forward strand.
TACTTACTTACTTACTTACTTACTTACTTACTTACTTACTTACTTACTTACTTACTTACTTACTTACTTACTTACTTACTTACTTACTTACTTACTTACTTACTTACTTACTTACTTACTTACTTACTTACATACTTACTTAATCCTTTTACTCCTCGTCAAAGAGCATAGGCCGCTCACCAGCATTCTCCATACAACCCTGTCCTGGGCAATCATTTCCAACTCCTTCCACTTGTTATTCATTCTTTTCATATCTGCTTCTATTTCCTGATGTAATATGTTCTTTGGTCTTCCACCTTTCCGCTTCTCTTCAGGATTCCAAGTTAGTGCTTGCCTCGTGCTGCAGTTTGATGATTCGCGTAATGTATGTCCTATCTATTTCCATTGTCTTTTCCTAATTTCCTTTTAAGCTAGAAGCTGATTTGTTCTCTTCACGTAAGAGGTTGTTTCTCATGGTTTTCGCCCAATAGAATATTATTCCATTAATAGATCTCAGAAGTTACTCATCATTTAATCTTCGGTAGGATATAACAGTTATAAAATACAACAAATCCATAATGTGGCCAAGGTGTTTACCACATTTTCTTTCTTTATAAACAGGTCACATTGAGAGTGTATGATGGTAATAGTTTCTGAAAAGCAAAATAAAAGTGATACTTTTTACAATGTTCATATTCTATTCACTATCTATCAAATGTCTTTATAATTACACATCTAAATAAAAAAACGTTTAGTTTCGATTGTGTAACTTGTATCAATCTTATTATTTCAATTGATCGGTACCAATTCAAGTTGGACATTTATTTATCTCCATTCTTATCAGAAATGTTATAAGAAATGATATTTTCAACTGTTGGGATCATGAGTGAATTGAAGTTAGACCACCATGGATAACCTGGAAGCACTGAAAGGCCGTTTCATACCACTGTGGGACTACTCAGCATCTACATCGGTTTCGCTTTTTCATCCATTAATATTGTTATTATTTCTAGTATCTTTTTCAGAGGATTGTTTAAATTGTAACATTAAGTGAATATGTTTACAATAAGATTTGATAAATGGATCAATAGTTTCGACTAGATACAGTAACATATGATTTTATGGTATGGAATATAATTTTTGTGAGGTTGCACTGTCAGCAACGGATTATATTTGAAAACATCTGAATCAATTTACCGATACTTTTCGAGATACATCGTATAGTATTTACTTAATTTTGTAGTGAACAGAACACGGATGGGTACAATCGGATGTACTTAACACAACACCACAGGACTTGTTAATAAACTCGAACAATCATAAAATAAATGCTTAATTTGCAAAATGTTCACTCATTGTCTAATAATGACTCAGACTTCATTGTTCTTGCATTTTCATACAAATTGTCTCTCTGCTGCCAGACATTCTGTTCACGATTAACATCATATACTACTTATGTCAATATAAGTAGCACACAGCACAATTTTAAATAATGTATACCGACACATACATGGAAGATTTCCAACTATACTTAACGTTTCTTGTAAAATAACGTGTTGTTACATTACGAAATCTCCTCTTTCAATTAAAAATAGTAACACTACTTACATGCCATAATAATTATCTTAGTATTGCTGGTCACATTGAACCAACTTTATGGGGTTATTTACCCGGAATTGTAATCATTATAGAGACCAACTGATGTAATTCAAAATCCCTGTTATTCGAAAAGTGCATTAATCCAACGATAACCAATGTGAATAATAAAGTTTACTTCAAAAATTCTATTAAATCTCAATAATGAAATTAGAGATAAGACCCGTTCATATTTTACAGTTTATTAACTTGATGAATTTTCACTAGCGATTTAATACAACACTGAAACATTTTCATATACAATATCTGACTGGTATTGATGGAGTTTTGTTCTCTGAGCTGGATGGTTTGAACATGAAGCTTTGATCAACGATGAGCTACAAATCTTCTCCACCATCTGACTGGTACTTCAATAAGGATTAAAAGTAATTTGTTTCATAGTAAACAAATTAGAAGATAATGATCAATGTAAATCTTTAAATGAATTCACTATATAAGTGATTATATGTAAAAATTATATTTAAGATAATCTCAGTGATTGAACTTTGAATAATTCCAACGTTTCGTCCTGCTAACTTGTTTGGACTTCTTCAGGGTAATAATCAAAATCAAAATCATCAAAGGAAATGTATAGCTGTTTAAACTCTCAGAATTATACTGTGTTAAACCAATCATATTTGGATGTTGATTTTTTGTAAAATAGGGATAAAATGAATCAGTTAACTTTAATTCATACGAAAAATTCAACTACATGGAAATCTACAAGAAGCGAAAGTAGAACAACTCTTAAGAAACTCAAGGTGGAAACCAGCAAACTCTTACAGTCATTAAAGGCTAAGTTAGGATCGTCATTATGATGATCGATGTAAATCTTAAAACAAATTCACTATATAAATGATTAATTCATTTCCTAAAGATTTCAATCTTTGATATATGATTGATCCTCTGAATATTGTTGTATAGTTAATCTATTTATTATTCTATCTCAATAGAAAATACTCCCGGTCATAAGTATATGAAAATAATGATAGTAGATAGTAGATATATAGATCTAGATTAAACAGTAGAATCTTTTATATTTGCTATGTAGGTGACATAAAATGACTTTCACAATTCAATCATCATAGTGTTAACTTTTGTTCAACTTACAGTAATCCATAATTCTATAAAACTTGATACACATCATCATCAACAACACATCTCTTTTACAAGTTAAACTGTTTAACATAATCGTATAACTTAGTACTTCTGCTTTTATAGATTTCTATTGTATTCAATTACAGGTACAAAACTACTTCTTGATACATTTGTTGTTATTTTCTATGATTTTCTCTTTAGATTTCTGCGAATGCAATCAATGATTTAAATCTTCAAGGTGATAATTTTGCTTATGTTGTTCTGAAACGTCGTGCTGGTGATGTACGTGTTAGTCAAGAGAAATTAGTATTAAGTATTAGTGTACTACTTAGTCGTATTGGTGGTTTATGTTCATTAAGTATTGGATTAACTGCAGCATTTATTGTTGAACTTATTGAATTTACTTATCGTTTAGTAACTACGGAAAGATCAAATATTAGACATAACAAAAGTAAAGATCATAAAATTGATAGTAACAATATTTCAGGGGGGGCAGCAATATAAAAACAAACAAAATCAAACTACAACTTGTATGGAAATAACTTGAAAACAAAAAGAGAGAGAGTTAACATTCTAATCATTTTGTGTCTCTATTGTATTTCAGTTTAATGTATATTGATCGATGTTGATTTGATTACAACCACGTATATTCTTAGAGAACGGATAGTTAGTTTTTAATCTCAAATGGTGACCTATTCACATCGAATGATCCTATTTCTGCTTTACATTTCTCTATTTATTATTATTCCATGTAATTTATTTGTAATTAACTTTGTCACAATTACTTTTTTATGTAAAACTAATTGAAAAAGATCATTATTTTAACATGATCATCATTACAGAATCATATATAATAAGGCTATATGTTTTTTGAAGTATATCCTCTTTTAGATGGATTACTTGAGATAATAATTCTGTGGGTTGAGATCAAGAGTCAATTGAAGCTAGACCACCGTAGAAAACTTGGAAGAACTGGATGGCTGTTTCGTCCTATTGTGGGACTCCTCAGCAGTTTATATCCAAGACTCCGCCTCGCGAGATTCGAACCCATGACCTGCGCACGGGCGCTTAACCACTAGACCACTGCTGAGCAGTCTCAAAATAGAACGAAAAGGCAGTCCAGTGCTCCCAGGTTTTCCATAGTGGCCTAGCTTCAATTGACTCATCATCTTAACTATCGAAACTACTAGAACCTCCGCAGAACCCCTTCTGATACTATTCAGAAATTAATTAGACAAGCGAACAGGAATGAAAATTTTTACAAACTGATAAATTCGACACTTTTCTGTCAAGTTTGTTACACTAATTTGCATTTCGATTTATGGTATTAAAGTGCTCAGTTCATTGATCCAAGATATCTTTGTCATTACTTAACGCACGAAACTACAGAACATCTTACTAAAATCTGACAACAATACAGTTAATAGTTAATTTGCAAAATATCAATCGTCTCAAACTTGATTGTTTCTTTTGCAAATATCAATCCATCGTCTCAGATTTCATGGTTCCTGAATCGCTATATACTACTTATGTGTATATAAGTACGCACATCACAATATGTGATCACACTTTGAATGACTAGGAAGTGAATGTGTTAATTAATATTCTCACTGGAAACTATGAACTTTGGATAGTCGTGAGGCAATTGAAGCTAGACCGCCATGGAAAAATTGGAAGCACTGGACGGCCGTCTCGTCCTATTGTGGGACTCCTCAGCAGTGCGCACTCACGATCCCACCTCGCGAAATTTTAACCCAGGACCTATCACACTCACGCATGAGTGCTCAATCACTAGACAACTGATTCGGCCGGCATCCAACGGTGTTAATGTCTAACTTCAACTAATCCACGAAATTGAGCGACACATCCACCATTGTCATCAGTCAGTTACTAACTCACAACAGACCCGGTTGAACGCCAACGATCACTGCTTCTCACTAGAATTCAAGGATATCCCTCTTGAAGCCAGTCACTAGTGAGCATATGTTGGTTAATATCATTAGGGGTTTTTGTGAATATTATAGTAATTTCATTGGTTGAGATTATGAGTTAATTGAAGCTAGGCAGTCAGATTAAGTATCACTTTCATCACGATCTGCAATACATTTTACAGAAATATTGTGATATGTTTTTGTGGTGCATGCGACCTATGCTGACAGATATGAATAGTATGTAGCAGCAGTCGGGTGTGGAATGGCTGTCAAAAGATTGAAAAGATTCATTTAAAGAGAACAGGGATAAAACAGAGTGCAATTGTAATAACAACAGAATTGAAAGAATCATGAAGCATTTAAAAGACACTTAAAGGAAGATGTACAAATGATGTATTCAATGTATGGTTTACAAGTTTTATGAAGGCACTCTGTAATTTTGTATTGAACAATAAATTAATATACTACACTTCAGCGCTCATCCACTACATTTCCATTAAGGATCCCTAACACAGTTTATGATTCCAACGAAACTTGACAATTTCCACATACCTATACTGAAAACTATCATGTGCTCACTAGTGACTAGCATGAAGAAAAAATTTCTGGAGTTCTAATGAGAAGTCGTGACCACTGAAGTTCAGCTATGTCGGATGTGAGTCAGTGATCTACTGAAGACGATAGGAAATGGTTGTATGATGTCTTGAATTGATTGAGGTTATAACCTATGAAATAAACTACAGTGTTATAAAACATTATCTGGTTTTTCGATTCGTTTCACTTGAAGTCACTATGTGATTAAGTCATCTTGAAATTGAACTAATCTACGTAATTTCTACAACTAGAACTGAACTACAAGGAAATTACAGTACATATTGTATTGAATGGAAATATAATTATGTTTGTTTATTTAAGGTGGTTAGATATAACTGATTATGAGTGAATTGGTTAAATATGCATTGCTTGGTTTTCATGATTTAAATGTCAAACTTTGCTAGGTTTGAAGTTATCACGAGTTCACTTCATCTGCGAACAAGAACAAAGACTCAGTGACCAAAGACCAGGAAGCTAGCTATTTGATGCGTCCCAGCCCCACTAACTAGAGGGAGAAGTTCAAGCTTGGAATGGGAAAAGTATATTGTGCAACAGCCAGAAACGAGGTATCACATAGCGATCCACAAACACAATTCAAACGTATATACACTATCAATGATATGTATATAATCGATATTACCATTGAAGTATTTTTAAACGTTCAATCGATGATTTAGTCAATGGACTACCATAGAAATACCTAAACATTTAATCGATAAGAATAGTTCACTTCATTAACAATTATACGGTAAAATATACGTATAGTATTTGGTCCACAAATGGATCTCAAAAATTACCCCTCATTATTCTTATCGGGGTTTAACAAACTTTCTTTCACAGAATATTTAGAATTTGATGAGAACTTATTCCAAAATGATGTTACCCCATTAAGTGACATTATTCAAGATGAAAATGTTGACATTCTCATGTTTAAGTAAATCATTTCGTCGAAAAGAAGAAAAAGTTTTCTTCACTGAATTCTCTTTTTCTTGTAACCATCAACGTCTTTAGTTATTTACGTTAAATTGTGAATAATTTATTGTTTATCTTATAAAGTCAAGATCTTTATGTTTATACTCCGATGTCAGTGTAGTGGCTTAGCTTCATTAATTAATCCCCTTGATAACCTTACTTACTTACTTACGCCTGTTACTCATCGTGAAGGAGCATAGGCCACTCACCCCTCTGATAACCGTTATCATATAAATCTCAACGGTGTTTTAAATCACAAGGCAATAAAAAGTGACAAATGTAGTTTATTTGCAGACAGTACAGATTACAAAACTACAAGAACATTGAATGAATTTGAAGCACAGAGACAATATGCATATATGAGCAAATACAGAGGCAAATTTACAGTCAAATCAAATAAGGCTCAATTAGGTACGGCAAATGCTTCGAGTACATAATATACATGGGAAAGAGAATGATTCCTCGAGTGATATTTTAAGCTAGAGAGAGATATGTATGTAGACTGTCACATGTGATGAATAGTACACATTTATACAGACAAAATAGTGATCATCAATAGTATCATGATAGATGCGAATTATTACTGGTCGAATTTCAATGTTTGTCAAGTGAATAAAACGGCTTAACAACATTTAGCCAGAATTAAAATTGATTACAGTAAAGTTGTTATATCACTATTGTGAGTATTATCATCTTGAAAAATAAGTGGATAATAGTTATTGTACAACTTCATGAATGAATTCTCTGAAAATAGAACTCTTCAGTGAATAAATGTTTCTTGTTTTAATGTACATTTCATGGATGAACTCCAGTAAAGTTAATTCCTGTTATGACGAGATAAAAAGTCACAATAGGACGAAACGACCATCCAGTGCTTCCAGATTTTCCATGGTAGTCTAGCTTCAATTGACTCATGATTTCAACTATTGAAATTACTCATTATGAGTATTGTTCAAGATTACTTCCGTTTTGATTCAATGCAATGATTACTCAATGTAGTATTTCTTTCTGTTTTCCCGTATGATAACTTATTCTGTATAACATACGATATTCTTGTATTTAATGGACTTGAACTATGCACAGCATAACATGTGGAATATGATTTGTTATAACTGTAAATATTCTATCATATATGTGATTACATTCTAATGATTAATCGAAATCGGTGTACAATCAATAGATAAATGAGTATATTTTCAATGAGGGTCGTTGTCGTCATCGTGTTTTCCGGTTAATAAATATTCATATATATCATTTTTGTGTTCTTACTTTTACGTCGTGAGAATTACAGTAGATCCTCAATTTACAAGCATGAATGATAAGCGATTTCGGCTTAACAGTCAGCGACGATCGCACATAACAATTAATGATGCAGTCATATCAGTTGACCACCAGTCATAACAATTCCCATTTTGGAATAATAAAAACCCAAAAATATATGTACCAACTCTATGATGCTCTTCAAGTGTCTTTTTTTTAAGAAAAATAGAAATTCATGAGTACAAAACGTACGGAAGCATGCATAAGTAAAACCTGGTGCAAAACTTTCATCGTAAATAAGTTGCTCCCACGGTTTTCAGCTTTCAACATTCATAAGCACTTTATTTACTAAAGATTCAATGTTCTGATTACAATGTAAATGAAATGTATAGATGACAGAACCAACGACATCAATGAAACTGATTACTGGTGTTATAATCTCTTTCTTACGGTTATGACCCAGCTATTCCTATTGCTTAGTATTCTCGGACACCGATTCACTCGACAAGTCCCCAAATCAGAACACGGTTGAAACGGAAAGAGATTATATTCCAAATAACAAGGTTAGATGGAAGTAAGATGCAAGTAAGAAGCATAATAGGGAAAACGTCAGTGTATTTATAGTTTTTACATGAGAAGATTCCAGAGTATTCCTCAACTATCGACTAGTGCTGATTGGCTAATTCTTACCCAATCAGCGTGCATCAAAGCAATCGTGCATTGAGCATGCTTTAATCCAGTCTATGTCCGGCTAATAACTGTAAACAATAGTAATATAATTGTCTAGAAAATTTTTAAATCACTGCTCATAAGTAAGACATCAATTCATTAGTGATATCGGAATTCATCAATAATCATCTAAATCTAGTTCAATGAATCATAAGTCTGTTGTGCTAGAACTTGTAAAAGCTCACACGAATCTGATAAATCAACTACTGAATGTACTTCAATCCTAAATATGAATGCAGATACACTTATCATGATTGATTATGATGAAGGAACACCTTCTATGAAATTGCTCTAAGCATCATCATGATAAATGAAAAGTTAATAAATGAAAATGAATAAATCTGAATTGTAAATTAACTAGACGTTTCATGGAAATATCATTACTCATTACCTTAAAGTACGTAATTTTATTTCAAAACCAATAAAAAAACTTGTCGGACAGAGGTTTCCCCTCTAACAAACCACTAAGTTTTATAGCATCGTTCATTAGGTGAGTAGAATGAATGAATGAAGGAACAATGATTAAGATCTTGAGTCAGTTGAAGCTAGATCACCATGGAAAACTTGGAAGCACTGGACGGCCGTTTCGTTCTGTTGTGGGACTCCTCAACAGTGCACATCCACGACAAACTAATATTGACAAAACACGGTTAAGGTAAACAGTAACTATGTCATGTAACAATCTTTTTTTAAAAAAAATAATAAATCAGTATTTAATATGAATGAATTCACACAACTACAATTAATTATTATCTACATTCGATTAGTTCAGTTTATTAGATTGAAAACTCTTGTAACTCCCTCTCATATAAATCAAATTAACTATTTGATGATAAATCTATACTAATTCATGGACATATTTATCTTTCGTAAACTTGAATTGATTATCATAAAAGAGAAAAATTCACTCCTCCCCCCCCCCTCCTTCCATCATTTTCATGTTTACGTTGAAGAAAAATATTGGTAAAGTAGAAAAAAACTCAATTTACATTAAATGATTTAGCTAATAAATTTAATTTAATCAGTGAAACACAGTTAAATAATCTCCATAAAACCCCTTCCTGATGACTGACTTCAAGTGGCATATCCTGGAGTTCTAGTGAGAAACAATGACCAGTGGAGTTCAGCCGGGTTTGTTGTGAGATAGAAACTCACTGAAGATATTGGTGGACAGTGACGCAATATCTTGGATTGGTGGAAGTTAGACGTTAATGACATTGGATGCCGGTTCAGTGGTCTAGAGTTTAAGCATTCGCGCAAGAGACTGTTAGGTCATGGGTTAATAATTTATTAACTTCATTCACTCGTCGTTATATTTAATCAATGTCATAATAATAACTATTGGTAGGCATATTGAGTGAATCTTTCAAGCAAACAGAAACAAATAAGTGATTAGTTTCCATGGGCAGGTATTTTTTCTAAAAAGTGAATTCTATTTACAATTAGTTTTATCATTATAACTAGTTAGCCATGGTATATATTTATTTAAAGTATTATATGTTAACTAAATTTCATTGAGTCAGTGTGCGATTGTTAGCATTTTTTAACAGGGTTGTTTTCTATGGGATGGGATTGCGGATCCCATCCGCAACCCTCCTCCTTTACCCGAGTTTGAGACAGTCAGTAACCCTAGAACAGCTACAGGCAAACACTTGGTGGAGGAACTCTGGAAGATACGGAAACTGCCACGTACCTCGGTAGCATCATTAGTCAACAAGCATTATCTGATTCAGATATATAAATGCAAGGATTGACAAAGTAAGGGATGCATTCCTACAGTTGAAGAAAATATGAAACTCATAACCATCATACAGAATGTGAAAAACAAATGATAAAAATCTGCAAATGAAGCATTTATTATATGGTTCTCATATTTCACACTGGTTGTACCTACGTGTGTTCGTGTACATTATAAAAGGTCTATGGAGAAAATAGAATGTGAAGTCGATGTCTGTGGAAGAAAATGATGAAGAAGAGAGAAAACTATGAAGGATTAAGACCATGGTAGAAGAAGAGGTTGTGCCAATTTCTTTTGGACACATATATCTGATTTTTCCAGAGATTCTTTTGATGGTGATAAGAAGATCCAATATAAAACTGCCTTTGACAATTTTATACTTACCTTGTAGACGACTGAGGGAAGAGTCCACTTTGATTCAGTGACCTGTGTTCACAAGGTGTCTGATTATTGAGCTTATGCTTGATAAAAATAACGTTTTGATATCTCTGTTTATTCTACTTCATTGTTACGATGTTTAACAGAAATTTCTTATCATTATTATTGTAATTATTATAATCATGTGAAATAAGTACATATCTTTGCAATTGTACAGTTTTGAAAATGAATTCTCCGAAAATAGAACTCTTCACTGAATCAATCTTTCTTATTTTGAATCCCCAAAGGTCTAGGGTTAATACGTTGGCAAATATTTCGATCGATCAGGTTTTAAGTCATTTTTGGGTAGCTAAATTTTCGTTTCCTTTCTGTTCGTTTATCAAGAAAATCAGTGATGAAGTTGACAATCATGATAATGATTACCTGAAATGATTAAGGTTTGTCTTGTTTTCAAAATACCAACTCAAAGTTCATTACAAATATCAGGAAAGATTGTAAAAATCAGTTCTATGAGAGGTTGCATTCCATGCTGAAGAAGGGCTCATGAAAAAACTTGACCATCACAATGGGAGATTAACACTTTGTTTAAAGATATAAGGAGACATAAATAGGGAGAAAGGAACAAAAATAATGAGACTGACAAATCTATATGCTTTCAATAAATCGTTATGAGTGGTACTATTTTTTCCACAAACACATACAAAAATGCATCAATTAAAAAAACTCAGAACGTCTATGGAAGACGTGAGAAAAGAGAACAGCTGCTATAGCTTCAGATCATTATTCGTTAGTGGCCAAATCGAAACTGCAGCCAAAAAATGATTGGTTAGTCGGACGGACTGTATTACACATGTTTAGTACAGTCCTTCATCGAAATTTTAACACGCTTATTGAATCCAGAATAGATCTCAAGTCTTATTTGAAATGGATTTGAATTTCTCCTGTCAAACAACTGACTGAACTGCTAAACTATCCATCGCTAAATTTCTAACTACTTTAATACATTGAATTAATCAACTGCATTGATTTGTTTAACCAAAAGGGATTCAACAAATTACCTAATGCATATTTTTGTATTTTGCAAATATATTAACAATTTTGTTGCTTGGATACAAACTCACATATTTAGAAAATAAAAACAATAATTGGCTTATAAGCACAACTCTTTTGAATATATCCATTACACTTAAATATTGTATTCAAGTGTCACAATGATATTAATATTATTATTATTATTAGAAAGGGGTTTTGTGGATATTCTAGAAATTTAATAGTTGAATTCATGAGTTAATTTAAGTTAGCCCACCATGGATTGGTTTAAGTTAGACATTAACACCGCTGAATGACAGCTTAATGGTCTAGAGGTTAGGCGTTTGTGCGCAAGACCGGTAGGTCCCAGGTTCGAATCCCGCAATCAGGTTAGTGAGTGCACCCCCTGAGGAATCCCACACTAGAATGGAACAGCCGTTCAGTGCTTTCAGGTTTTTCATGATGATCTAGCTTTAACTGACATTTGAACTCAACTATTCAGTCAGCTACAACGTAGGAACAGGCACATATGTGCATCGATCCAAGTTGCCATACTGCATTAGCACAACAAGATGAACACCGGATTCATGAAAGTAGTTAATTCAGAGGTGATAATATATAAAAGAAAGATTGCAATAAGGATATAGTACAGGAAGAAGGAATTAGTACGTAGAAAGAAAGATATATAGCAATTTGAATCTCAGTTTAAGGGAGGACAGAGAGTGTATACACCTACACCATTGTGATCGATTCTGAGCCATGTCACACACGGTCTTCAACTATTGGTTACGATAGTCACTCAAAACTCAACCAAGCAGTCTGCATCTCCCAACATGGCTAAGACTAGAAGTTAGTGACGTTGTGGACTGATGTCACGTTTTGGTTTGGCCACCCCTAACTTTCTTCCAACTATCCCCTACACCGGTTAGCATTGCACGACGTGGTAATCAGTGTTCAGGCATACGTAACACGTGGCCCAACAATCTCAGTCGATGAAGATTCACAACCTCATCAACTGACTTACCATTATCATTCCCTAATACCCTGCGTCTAACCTCACTACTACTTACCCAGTGATCCCAGCAATATTTCTAAGGCATCTGTGGTTAAATACTAGTAGCTTACGAGTGTCTTCTACTCTTAATGGCCATGTTTCTCTACCGTAAATTAAAAGAGAACGGACTGCCGCGCAGGGGACTCGTCCCTTTATTGATAGACGGATATCTCGCATTCGCCATAGGTGACGTAAGTTGGCAAAAGCCGAATGACCTTTACGAATCCGTGCTGAGATGTCGTCAGACACCACCCATTAGGGCTGATCAGACTTCCAAGATAAGTGAAGCTGTCAACGCGTTCGACTACTTCACTCCCTATCCTTAATTCAAGTGTTGACGCAGACCAGTCCTGAAGCAACAACTTGCATTTAGAGGGAGAAAAGCGCATTCCAAACATTCTGGCATTGTTGCTTAGTGCTACCAAAAGACTGCATTTAGTCAACGTCTTCACCAAACAGGACGAGAATTTTATTTTCATCAGTAGGTCTATAATGAAGTTAAACAAAAATGGAGAAAGTGGACAGCCTTGACGGACACCACTTGAGGTTGCAAAAGTAGATGACAGTTCGCCATAAGCCCTGACTCGACTAGTAGTGTTCGAGTAAAGAGCCTTCACAAGGTTTATGTACTTCTGAGGTACGCCTTTCAATGACAGACACTGCCACAGAATCTCGCGGTCTACAGAGTCAAATGCTGCTTTTAAGTCAAGAAAGACCACCATCGTCGGACGCCGATATGTATGCCTGTGTTCTAGAACCTGACGAATGGTGAATATGTGGTCGATGCAGCCACGACCAGGTCTAAAGCCAGCTTGGTTCTCTCGTGTTTGTAGTTCACGAGTCTTAGTTAGGCGTTGATAATTATCGAGGCCAGTATTTTAGATACTATGTTTGTTAAACTAATCCCTCTGTGGTTGTCACAGGATGATTTTGACCCTTTCTTATATATTGGGACGATAAGTGATTGCGACCAGTCAGATGGGATAACGTCTAATTCCCAGATCTTAGCTAAAATATTAGTCAACCTAATCGCTAAAATTGGACCACCATCCTTAAAGACCTCTGGAGCCAATCCATCTGGACCAGCTGCCCTTCCTCGTTTCAGATTAACTATAGCCTTTTGAACTTCAGCAAGAGTTGGGGGACCTACTTCAATGTTCCATTCACACTGTCTGGGAATGGAGGGTAGTTGTAGAGTAGCTGAAGGCCAGCTGAACTGTTCTCTAAAATGTTCCGCCCATCGTTCTAAACGTCTGGACTGGGAGCAGATGAGAGTATCGTCTTTTTCCGAAATAATCTCACTTACACTTGACTTATTAATTCCAGTTTCTTTTATTAGTCTGTAAAGCTGTCTTGTGTTCCCTATAGTCGCCGCCTTTTCCATCTCTTTTGCTTTCGTTGCCCACCACTGCTCACGGTCGTTCCTTAGACTTTTTCTTAACCTAGATCTGATTTGTTGTCGCTCTTCATCATGTTCAGAACCTGATGGGACGAGTTTGCGAGAATCCATCAGTGTGATAGACCTTGAAGAAATCCACTGGTTCCTTGTAACTCTGTGGTTTAAGTCACTAATAGATGTCACTGCTGTTTCCACAGCTGATTGTATGCCCTTCCAAGCAACATCTGGGTCAGCCTCGTCTTCACAACTACCTAAGTGTGACCTCAGTTGTTCCTGGAACCTACTTTTGGTTTTCTCGTTACTCAACTCAGTTCTAATGGGTCTTTTTAATGTGGCTTTTTTGCGTCCAGTGAGGCGCAAGCAGATGCGTGCCCGTATTAGGGCATGGTCGGAGTCCAAGCAGGTACTCCAGAATGAGCGACAATCTTCTACCGACCCTCTCCAACGATGACTGATGGCAATATGGTCTATTTGAGTCCATCGTTGGTTTGGTGTAGGGGGTCGCCATGTTAGACGATGTCTCTCCTTATGCTTAAAATTTGTGTTTGCTAAAAATAAACGATTGTCTGAGCATAGCTGCAGCAGACGATCACCATTATCTGTTCGCTGTGTCGGAATACTAAAATACCCACCTAAATGCCTTTCTGTTTGGTTTAAACTACCTATCTGAGCATTAAAGTCACCCCCTACGAGTACTATGTCTGAGCGTTTAGCTTTCTGAAGAAGTTCAGATAGCTTTCTGTAAAATTCATCTTTCACTTCATCTGAGCTGCAGTCAGTGGGAGCGTAGGCAGAAACGACAAAAAGGCAACGACGTGTGTCCCTATCCTTCCGAGTTCTTACGGAGCCGTTTAGCCGAACAGCACGTAAACGACTGTTAACGCGGATTCACTCTAACAGTGCTTGTTCCACCCTCATGCTTAATGCTATGTTCACACCTGCCAGTCCACGAGAACTGGCGTGTCTCGGAGACACAGCATACATCAACGGCACGAGATCCCAGGGTTTTAGCCAAGGAGGCCTGCTGACCGATTTGACATAGTGTGCGTACGTTGAAGGCTCCAATGTGTAGTTTGGAACGAGGTTTCAGTAGACCTGGGACAGTGTTTTGAGCACTAGAATCGTTGGCCATGGTGACACTTGAGGGGTAAGCCGGAAAAAGAAGTTTAGAGGTGAATGTCGATGTAGGAGGAATAAAAGGAATTGAAGATGGAGGTTGATTATGAATACAGTGGTCTTGAGTGCTGTTAGAGGTATGAGGGCGGTTATCACTTCCCGGTTGCCCACAACGTGGAAGGGTTCTTCTGGATTAGAGGTGGTCTTAGTGACCTGAGAACGTGACCGCAGTGCCCAAGGGACAACTGCTTGAGGTCGGTAACACACGACCTTTTTATGGGTAATTTTTGTGTTAGTTCCGTACTTGTTGAGACCTTAACGCCGGAAACGGATATCCGTGGGATAAGGCGAGGTGTGCATTTTTAGGGTCGACCTTTTCTAACCCCACCCCTCCTTGTAAGAAGGCATCATCGCTGTCATGTTGGTTGTATGGAGGAAACACCATACTGCTGTGACACCTCTGTACATTCAGCAGTACGATTTCTCCTTTGGATCTTGGGTTTGTTGCTTTTAGTCTTACCGCTCTTCAACCGACCTGTCTGATATCGTAGAACCTTGAGAAACGGTTGTTCCAGCCAGTATAGCTCGGTCGCTTCATCACGACAGGCAAGCCCGACCTCCACGTCAAGTTAGCAACAACTCAATTATTAGATATTACTATTCTCTGAAGAAAATCAAATTATAATCTTATTGATTTCGATCAATAATTTGAATAGTTTGGGAAAATACCCTAATCGTTGTATAGTGTACAAGATACATTTTTTTATTTTCAAGACGTAATGAATAAAACGTGATATCATTATTGATTTGAGTGAAAGTGTGAAGAAAAAATCTATGACAAAAACATTTTCTTTTCAACAAAAAAAACAAAAAAGAAAAAAAGAATTATGTTTCTATTTCGTTCGTTACTAACGAGATTGAATATATGAATTTATATGCCTGATGATTGTACAATACAAAAATGTTTCCGAATCTCTGTTTATTTGCATCATTCCATGTTCTTAGTGTATAAAAAAATGTTTACAACAACAACAAAATAAAATCCATCCACTGTGTATAGAATATGTTACTTTGATGTTCTTTAGTGTTAATCCTATTCTATCATTCGATTTTGTGACTTCTGAAGAATCTCAGCTTACATCACGAGGCTTCATAACTCTTTTGAATAAAGATGCTTCAACTTGGAGAACACAGTTGAAATGGTCTAAATTGTTTATGCTGGTTAGAGTTTTTTTTTAGAAAGGTTGTTTTCTATGGGATGAGGTTGCTGAACAAATGTCCAACCTTCTTCAATATAGGGTTGAAATTAGCAAAACCACTTCTGCTTCGCTCATTTATTATGATTAGGAATAACTGAAGATCTCGGGAGGAAGGCTATGCAATACAAATTAATGTCTCGCAGATTTCTAGAAGTCAGAAAATATGAGATAGTTCACGGAATTAAATTTAAATACGCTATAAATTCGTCTACGCGTTAGCGACTTCACTTGATGTATTCGAAAGACGTTGTTGCTTGTGGTGATCGTTTAATTAATTATTTCGGATCAACTGTCATCTGACTTGCCACACCACATATAATGTCCTATAGACTGCAGAACAGCCAAATACCTTAGTACGGTCGAGTTCGCTCTCTCTCTTGAAATGCTTTTACATGGCCACACATATACAGCCAGTCAGGGAAATCCTACTCACTACCTTTTCGTAATGGGGGGTGTTGTTTACGAAATCGAGAGGATGAGAAGTGAACATCCGTGCTTTAACCGGGTTGGCGGGTCCACTTAAGGGAGTTGGCAAACCCTGACTCCAAATCAATGTTCCATATAGTCTTCAGGAGGGAATGAATGGTGTATGAACCTATTAATCACCGGCTACAACGGGACTGCATCTCCTAACGCTGCTCCACTGCCTTGTGGATTAGACCTTAAGTCCAAAGGTTTGGGGTATGTCCTTCTAAGAAAACCACCTGCTCAGGTTTGGGCGCCTGGGCAGTATCCCAGCCCTCACACAAATCGAATGACAAAATATAACGCATACATAGTTGATGCCTCTTTGGAATAATGTTTGGGTTTATAAAAAAAAATTAAATAGAGACATCACTGTGAATAAACCGAGTACTGAGTGTTATATGACAATAAACATGCTATTTCCAGTGTAAAAAAAGTTCGAGGTATATATATATATATATTCAAAATTTCGGTAGTGAAAGTTAGAACACACAACCGAACGGTTTTGTTTTCAATTAGACCCTAAATAGGTTTTACTCTAATATACACCAATGTTCATACTGCCCTGAAGAACATTTGATCAAATCTCACCATAATTTAATAGTCTAAAATATTTTCGTTACAGGTTGATCATATATCTCGAAGAGAGCACTTAGCTATTAGACAAATAGGAGGGGGTTCGACAATATACCAAATCTAACATCATTTAGTACCAAAAACATTGATACGATCATTTAATCTTATTGTTGACGACTGCATCAATCCCAAACTAGTTGAGTCCAACCGGTGACGATTTTACAAGGGAGACTTACCAATTTATTTCAAAGTAAGCCAATGTGGTCAATATTTCACGAATATCGTCTACAAATTACACAAACCATAATACCTAAAGCATTTTGTAAAAAAAGACTATTGATCCTCCAATAAAATATGGAATATCTAATCAACGAGCGTGACTGTCTTCAATTCGAGGAACAGTTTTGTTATGCTCAAACTGAATATATATGGAAATGCAACCATAGACTGACTCGTGCGAATAATTTATTTTCTAGACAATTTCATCTTGTATTGTTTTATAAAACACTGAAACGAATAAAGATACATATTTCTCAACGATCATTAGATAATACAAAGTAGAGTGTATCCACTAAAATACTTGAGTTTCAGCACGATTTAGCTGTAAGCCTGTGGTAAACATTTATTTATTTATTTTAGCACATAGATATTGGTACAAGAAGGCACCAAATACATATGTGCCACAAAAATCTTATTCGATATGTGTGAGGGCTGTGTTACTGCCCGGGTGCCCAAACCGAAGCAGGTGGTTTTCTTAGGGGGCCACTCCCCGAGCCGTTGACCTAGAGGTCTGACCCACAAGGCAGTGGAGCATCGTAAGGAGATGCAGTCCCATGGTAGCCAGTGACCAACGATTGGTTCATACGCCATTTGTTCCCGCAGGATACTGGAGCCCATGTGCACCATCAGTTTGGGATCCGGTTAAGGCGCCGGACATTTGCTTTTCGTCCTCTCATTTTTGTAAATAACACCCCCGCCACGAGAAGGCAGTGAGTAGGACTTCCCTGGCAGAGGCTATATACGCGTGGCCATGTGAGAGCATTTCGAGGAGAGCGGACTTTCCCCACTCTCGGCCGTACCAGGGCATTTGGGGGCTGTGGTAAACATAAGTTAGTTACAATTTTATGAAACACTTTTAAATCACTTTAGCTTTCGTAAACACATCAGTCATAATTACCATAGCAATGTCATATACTATAATCCATTTTTTTGATGGTCAGAATAAAAATGAAGCACTGTAGCTAAACTGGCCCGATTGACCTTGTTCTAGTATTTCTAGAAATTTCCTTATATTCGATTATATATATGTATATATATCTAAGAGAAAGAAAGGATACAAAGAGAATCCACTAGAAGTAGTTAACTAATTCTGTTGTATGACAAAGATGAAATTATTCGAGTGTTTGCTTTTCGTGCCTTAATTAATATCATCACTGTCAGTAGGATTACGAAAGATCATCAGGTCGTTTCATGCATAAATCACTTTTATATTGATCAATAAAACTAACATTCCGTTAACTGGTTCGCTTATGACTTGAATGAAACGATTTGACATTGTTTGACCAGTCAATGTTTTGTACCGTATTCACAATTATTGTAATTCAATTATTATCGACTAATGTAATTCTAAATTTTCCATTTGTGTTGATCATAAATTCATGAATAATATTAATATGAATAGTTGATCAATTTTCTTGTCAAAGTTGAAGAATTTATGACTCAAAAAAAGAAAACCTCTAATTCAACTCTAGTAAATTTGTAAAAACTAACCAATTCTATGGTAACAACAGTTGAGATATCCCATAAATTTTATTAGATTGTAAAAATTAGAAAAACAAAACGAAAACATTTAGAGAAAAAAAGAAAGGAGAACAACTGACAAAACGTAAGATCATTGTAGTTTAAGTGCACGAATTTCATTTACAGCAAAATCACGTCTGTAAAATAGATTGAATAAGAAATATTAAAATAGAATTTATATATAGTAAACCTGAAAAAAGCTTATGGAAGATATCAATAAAAAACTAACTGATACTGAAAGTGACTGCTTCTTAAACTAGACACGTATAGGTTTCACGTATTCCATCACAAACTCCGTCTGGAGTCCCTCCAAGGGCTACTGCCGGTCTGAAGTCTGGATGAAGGAGGAGGGTTGGGCATGAGGTTAGCGACCCCACCCCTTAGAAAACTAACTTGCTAAAAAAGCTAACCAGAAAAATTATTCAAATTATTCCATCACAAATGCCTTCTAAGTGACATTAACGTAGGTTAGAACAACAGAGTCAATATTGTTGTAGTTAAGCGTAAGGTCCTAAAAGCGAGTGGTAATTCGATGAAATAAGACTACCACATATGTTAACGCTTACTTTAGTCAATGCTTACGCCCATATCTAATAATGAACAGAATTGTAGCAGGTTAGAAGACGATTAAGAAGCTCAAACCAAAAATTCTTATCAGTCCATGAAGTTACTATGTTATAGGTTCGAATTTTCATAATCCGAATGATGATGGGTCAACGGGCTAGAAAATCATCTAACGAATACCCTGTTTGCTTTAAAAGACACAGATAGAAGATCACGTTGACTGATTAACCTAATTTTACCAATTCAACTATGTTAAATCAGCTTATCTAGTACAGAATAATCCCTTAAAATCAAAGAAATAAGAAGTTATCAAGCCTCTTCATATATATATATATATATATATATATATATATATATATATAATTGAAACTAACCTTAGAGATAGAATACTTCTAACTTCATGTGCAGTAAGACGCCAATTAGAACTATTCCAATAATAATGTACTTCTTCAACCTGGTAAACCCCAAACACATTGAAAACAAAAGTATAACAAACAAAAATGGACTGATCTATTTCTTATAATTGAACTTTTAGGATAACAGGAAACTAAACAACATTATCAATGCTGAGAAAAAAAAGACTGTGATAAGTTTTTCTTCGTTAGATCACAATAGTTGAAGGAGCTGGAAAGGATTGCCCAGGACAGGGTTGGATGGCAAATGCTGTTGAGCGGCCTATGTTCCTTCAGGAAGAGTAAAAGGCGTAAGTAAGTACCTGAGACTAATCTCGAAGCTTAAAAAATGTACACTTTTCCTGAGTAGGTGATCTACCTTTCTTAAAATCAAGATAAGTTTACTCAGAAGATTGATTTATAATCTAGAATTCTTCTATAGATATTTATCCAATAATAATAATAATAATAATTAAAATCTTTAAACTAATAGGGAAATAATTCTGAACTTACTCGATCCAAGTTTAAAAGTCTACAAATCTGTAAACTACGCGTAAAATAATCACGCAAAGAGCTGTAAGATATTGATGTCAAATATGCAAACAAATTACGATATTCTTTTTCTAGTTGAATAGCTCCAAACTATTTTTAAATAAAAAGTGAAGAAAAAAAAGAAATGAATAAAAATTCAGTATGAAAGAAGAAGAAGAAGAAAAAACGGCATAAAAACAAAACTGAACATTAAAATAGAAATATTCCATAGTGACTTACTCTACTGAAAGATTTCCTTTGAATAAATTGATCAAGTTGATGCAAAATCTCATTTATGAGAATTAATACAAATCGATCGTTATTCTCAGTTGACAGAACAGACTATAAATGAGAATACAAACAAAAGAAACAAACAATTCATTGAATAATAATAATAATAGTAAGCAGCTACTCATTATTGTACATTTTAATCAAAACATTTAATCTTTACTATACAAAAATCATTCGGAAGCATATACAGATTATTTGAAGTCATGATCCTTTATCACGAAAAGTACTCTTCTAATTAGTAGTACTTTTCGTGATAAAGGGTCACTAACTAGAAGACCAAACCAAAACGTGGCATCAGGTCACAACGTCACTAACTTCTAGTCTGAGCCATGTTGGTAGATGCACACTACTTGGTTGGGGTCCGCGTGACTATCGTAAGCAATGGTTGGAGACTCTTGGTGACATGGCTCAGAATCGATCACAATGGCATCGGTGTATACACTCCCTGTCTTCCCTTAAACTAAGAGATTAAAATCGCTTCATATCTTTCTTTCTATGATCTAATTCTTTCTTCCTTATTGCAATCTTTCTTTCATATATTACCATCATCATTGAATTAACTACTTTTATGAATCCGGTGTGCATCTTGTTGTGTTAATGAGGTATGGCAACTTGGACCGATGCATATATGTGTCTGGTCCTATGTTGTAGCTGACTGATTGACTGACTGACTAATTAGAGGATAATAGATATAAATTATAGGCAATGAAATAATAAGAACTATGTACATATACTTTTAAGTCAATGAAACTTATTAAGTCTTTCAAAATTCTGTATTTTACATACAGATATACATCATTTTATACTAATAAAGTGAATAGTTGAGATAACTCTGAAATTATAAAATCAATAAAGATGGTAGCTAAAGTGTACGAAACAAATTTGGTGAATATGTCGCTGACGTCATGAGTACTGAAGATCTTATTCTTCAATCCATTTAGTATCATGGATGATCACTTTGGAATAATAATAATAATAAAGTAGACCAAAATAAGAGCACTAGTTAATGCTAATTTGAAAAACATATCTCTTTATGAAACAAAACACAACAGAATAATCTAGTTATGAAATCATGAATGCTGAATTTGAACAAATCAAATACTTGTCAAAGTGAACAATTATGTAGTCAAGGTGTATGCTAGTCAGTTATATATAATTTAGTTGAGATGGTGGAAAAGATTTGTAGCTCAGGTGGATGATTTTGGTGGAGTTTTGTTCTCTGAGCTGGATGGTTTGGTCGTGGAGCTTTCATCGTTCTTCTGAACGACATGATCATCAGCACAAACTTCAGATAGAAGTGAAGTGTTTGAATTTCTCCATATGTGTCTCAAAGCTTGTTCTGTGCACCTCGACGTTGATTGGTTCTTGTTGACCTTAAATTTGTCGTTGTTTACTTCTTTGTTTTGGTTGTGTCTCCCATTGTTTTGATTTTTGTTCTTATGTTTGTGCATGATTTTTCTGATTGGTTGATAAATTGGACTGATTTCAATATGTTTGTTGATTGCTGATTGACCTGAGTGCCAGGCTTCTAGAAATTCTCTGGTGTTTTTGGAGTTTTCTCTGTCTAAGATTTCCACCAAAATCATCCACCTGAGCTACAAATCTTCTCCACCATAAAAACGATTTATGTAAATTTATGTATTAACCAAATTCTATAACTACACTGATAGAAATGACATAATTATTTTTAAAAAAATAACTACAATCTGAAATTTGAATACCCTAAATGGTTTGAGAAAATCTTCTGTATGAGCTATACATGATTCAATCCATCGATCATTAGCAGCGAAAACATCTAGATCCTCCTGAAATAAAATTAAAATTAAACAGAGGAAATCATATCATGAAAATGGTTTCACCAAATAAATATTGTTATCTTATTAATATAATTAAATAACTAATAACGATCCCTATCAAATTTATTGTTAGTATTATTATAAGAATGGTACATGTGACACGAGGTTATTGATCAGTTATCATGTCGTGAGTTGAAACTGTCCTTAGGTTAAGGTTACAACTGATATTCAAGGTGATGAAATTAGTATCAATACTTTCAGTACACAATAAAGAAAATGACCAAAGTAGTATAACAGATTGAACAATAAGTACATTATCAACGATAAGAAATTAGGTTGGCAGTAAAACATAAATCACGGGCAGGAATATTGCGCGATAAATTGGTAGGTACTCATAAGTAATATACTTGTAATAACTACATAAATATCACAGGCCTTCTCACTGGTACATAACCACACGAACCTCATTCATATTCACTAAGTAAAGATCTACATCTCTCTTCAATTCATAACTGTTAGCAATGTATCCGGTTATTGTAAAATGTCCATACAAATTGGAAAATTGAAGCTATTTTGATCATTAGTTCACATTCTCTTCTACATACAATTTCTTGCAACAAAGTAAACTTACAAACTGAAGAGAATTCATACAACTTTATTAGACGTGAGCCAGGTTATCATCACTTATCACAGAAAAAATTCTTTGTAACTAGCTCAGGGACTAATGAATCTGTACAACAAAGACAGTGAATCAAGATTTGCAGGCAGAGAAATAGAAATATACAGTCGGTACTATTCTACTAGAGATTCTATGATAGTAGTTATACGTTGACTACGTAAGTAAAACCATTATTTCCCTTGGTAACTATAACCTGTGTTCAAGATTAAAACATCAAAGCTATAAGACCTTAATAGTCTAAAACTTTTAAAACACTTGTAGAGTAGTAAAAAATAACATATGACGAAATATTCTACCAGCCAAAATATTCCACACTATCACGAAGACAATATAGACGAAGTATTAGTAAAACCGATAACTACGACGTAAGAACAAATAAAAGGACGTTGTCTGAAACGGTAGTTAACTTGTTAAGAGATTTGGCTTTCAGCTATTGGGTTCCAATTCTGAGCCCAGCCTAAAAAAAACTCGGTCTGGGCAACTAGGTCATATGACTAGCCCTCACATGAATTATGGTTTGAAGTCAAGTACCCGGTAGTGAGTTTATGATGTTTGAACGTCTTAACAACCAATCCCAATTTAACACACACATTTAGAATAATAAATTTACAATATTGATAAAGGAAACTTTTATTTTTTTTATCACTTGGAATGGACGTATATAAGGGATAAATAGATTATGGTGATTATAGAAGAAAATAAAAGTAAATTATGCTTTATACTCTTACCTCAGTTAAATCATATTTCAATGATTTGAAAACATTTAACAAAGTTTTTACTTGACTTTGAATAACACTAGTTGAAAGATACTCGAATGCAGAATCAAGTAATGCTTGAAGTTGATCTGAGATAGAAACTTTTAATTCCGTGATACACATCTTAAATTAGATGAGAGAAAAAAAAGAGAAAAACATGTATAAATCAATCCGATAGAGACAACAAAAGAAATGAGAATTATAAGGAATGAAATATGATATTCAACGTAATGATATTAAATAGCAGTGAATGGAAGAGGAATCCAGGATATACTATTCTTTGATATTGTTTCAAATTAATTACTACAATTATTTGACATTCTTTGCAATTCAAAATCGCTTTGTGAACATTTTATCACTAGGGAAGGCCAGTAACTTGGGATTTCATATAGAAAGAAGTATGTGATTAAAAAGCTTTTTTGGATATTGGAGATCATGTTTACTACCAGTTTGGAATCATGATTTGACAACTCACCGTATCCAGTAAGCTGGTGCAACTCCAAAATGTTTGTAATAAGCTCGTACTTCTTTGGGAACAGTTTCAATGGTCAGTATAATAAGCAACGTAGAACATGACAAATATGTACATTGGTTCAAGTTTCTACACCACACCAGGACAGAGAGATGTTACAGTATTTTAATTCGTAACAGTATTGTTAGTAATAGAAAAAATTAGGCAAAGTGTGCATTCATGGGATGAAATATTTCCAAGGTAATTAGGAAACTTAAGACCTAATGGAAGACAAAGAGTGAATGTACTTGAGTTAATCAATGAGAACAATTCTGAACCATTTCACCCAGTCATTAACCACTGGTTACGACAGTCGCACGGATTCCAATCACAAGGCAAGCGCCAATTTAGAATCCTAAAGGGAAACAGAAAAGAGGAAGGCCAAAGAACATATTGCATAGAGAATTGGAAGCAGACATCAAAAGCACTAATAGTAACTGGAAACGATTATCGAGGAAAGAGATGGATGGAGAATGCTAGTAAATAGCCTACTTATTACTTATTATCAGATCCCACTATTAAATATTAAACCTATAAGATAAAGCACTATAGTCTAATCAAAAGTGGAATTGACTATTTATTGTTTCATTAAATGATAAAAATGGGAATATACACAGATACGTAGCAGCGATAAAAATTCTGTTAAAATATCACATCTAAGTAAATGATTTAATAACATGAACTGAAAACAAAATGTACATTATTAAAAACACTTAAACTAATAAGAAAATGTTAGAACATACATTAAGTTTTTGTGAATTGATTTCTTGATTTTGATAAAGTAAATTTAATTCACTTTCAAGATGATTAACAAGAGACAATAAATCTTTTTGAGATGCTTCAATACTATTAAGAGTAATTAGAAAATGATATCGTGTAAGTGCATTAGGTCCAATCATATTAAATGATGATACTGTTGGAACATTGACAATGGATGAAGAAGAACTAAGTGAACCAGCTAAGATGAATAAATAGATGGGGGGGGGAAAGTAATTGCATAAGAAAAAGTTAGACAATATGTTCATCATAGAAAATTCATTTGATTATAAATTTAAATTAATTATGAAATTGTGAGATTCAATTTACTAAAACATCGACTAACTTTATTACTAACGACTTACAGCAATACAAGCAACACTTCTATTTGAAGTGAAATGATACAACAGGCAAAAAGATGGATGTGAAAAGCTCTAAACTATCACGTATATATCTCCACTTTTTTAGACATGTTTTTTTCAAGAAGAATTAGGAAATCTAGATATGAAATCAACTGCAGAAATGTGGAGTAAGATATGAAAGTAATAAATAACTATCATAGAGAAGTAGTTATTACCAACCTTATGCATTTGACATTTTAATCAAATTTATGAATGATCTGCGCATTAAAGTAAGTGAGTCCAATACGAAATATGAAGGTTTTATAATATTTTTATAAAGTTCTCAGGTGTACAAATCCTTGACCTGTATCTCATTACTGATAACGGATCATGAAGATCACATACCAAAATACACTGATTAATTTATTCTGAATATCAACAACAGTAAAATGTAAACATTTATAACTAGAAAGAATATCGCAGTACTTGAAAAATGGTCTCTATCGTAACTTAGTGTTTGATTGGATACTGCTCTATAGTTTGAAGTAGTTCCTACTGAGTTCAGGGTGCAGTGAGAACTTTAACAAAAGGATGTAGACTAATCCAGTTGACGAGTCCCAGATGGGAAGAAACGTGTGTTGTGGATTCCACCATTAATCAAACGAAGACATAATTCCCGTAATTCGGTAACGCTGTAGTAAAATGTTTGAGAATGAATACATATAAAGTACTCACTCATATGTTGGTATTTGACAGAGATAAATTGGACTTATTGTATATAAAGAGGCAAATAACCAGAACTTCCTATGAAATCAATTTTTTGTAAGTGTTATATGGGACTCCTAAAAGCTTAGCAGAGGAATCTAGCTTACCCACAGCAACACTATTCTGAACATAACTGTATGCATCTTGTACCCAACCCGAAGGAAACCCTGTACGAATAACGCTGCCCAGAAAATCATTTACCATAAGATCAATTAGCATTGAACAACTATGATTCACCATAGCACAAATAGTATCCACATTACCAGATGAGAGAGATCGACTGTTAAAAGGGAAAAAATAATTTCAGTATGACTGAAGTTGGTGTTTTTACAATAAATATTCAATCATTGACTAGTATCTGAATATACCATACATATAATTACTTTTAAGATTGGAAGTTTCAAAGCAAGGTATTTTGATAGTAGAAATAAATAAACTTGGTTCATCAGCCAAAAGGTCACCACCATCCTTAAAAAGAGCCGGAGGTAAGTGATCTGGGCCTGGCGACTCGTAGCGTTCCAGGAGTTGGAGCTCCTTGAGGACTTCCACCTCGTTAGGTGGATCAGTCGTCTAACCAATGTCGTCGGGGAAATTCGTACAAATCGATTACTGAAGAGATGATCTTATACTAAACTGGTAAACCACTGACGGATACTACAGTAAATGGAATCTGGTCACAAAATCAAATCAATCGGATAACAGATGCAATAACGATGTTAACAATCATTAGCAGTTAAAATTTGACCACTGAGATACAATAATATAAAGAAGTAGTAGCCCCTCATAATATAACAGGAACTATCAATTAATTATTTAATGGTTAGTGATGAACGATCATATATTTCAACATGATTTTGTTGGAGTGATCCAGAAAATTTCTTGCAAAAGACAAGCAAGGATCAGGAAACACTAAGAAGCGTTTCATCCAATCGGCGTTCACTTGAAGTTTTAGCCAAAAATATCAAAGAAGTGGAACGTCAAATGTAGAGGTTTTGATTGGTTGATTGCTATATTGCTTTCCAGAATCTTCGAGCAACCCAAGGACATTCAAAATTTTTATAAAAACCCTATATTTTCTGTGTTAAAATGAACCTTGTAGTAAAGTACTTCTCGCATACTTTACATCTTCTCCTCGTTGTTCAGGTTGCTGCATAGTTCTAGCTTGGGGTCACAGAATAGCTTGGGAAACGAATAAAGCGTTCAATTCGCAAGACTTATCAGATTTTACGAAAATCCCTTAAGATCGTTAACGCTGGCAGACAAAACGTTTCGTCTTACGTCAGATTTCCAATGAATTTCTAATTTGATCCTTTCATAAAACTGATAGGAATCGTATGACACTCGGTAGTGTATGCAGTGATAGGATAAATAACTGAAGGATGGCGAAAACCAATGTGATTGATCATCAGAATCCACAGTCCACAAAACAATACACCATATATAAGAAAGCTACAATACTACGCGTAGTTGGTTGAATGAATGGCCACATTTATGCTGCGTAATCATTCCCGTCAATTAAGAAAACTGAATTTCCTGAAAACATGAAAATACACTACTAAGACCTTGACGCTTGGAGAAAATCATTACAGGTATGTTACCTTACTAAATTGAAGTTAATACATTTCACAACGAAAAAATTGTAACTTACACAAGACTTTTCTTAGTGATGAAAAACACATCGTCAATAAAACACCATATATTACTAGATGAGTCGACTTCATCTGAATTTAATGCCTTGCAAAACAAATAATTGAAAAAATCCAGATTAGAAATGATGTTCATCTATTTAGGGTGAAACTAACAACCCAGTGAAGAAATCACGAGTTCGAACTGTTAGTAATGGTGTTAAATAACAACTACAATATTTTTATCCCTAGATTGAGCAGAATAATGTAATATTAAGGCATCTATCAATTTTCTAGTCAACATTGGCAGAAACTTTACAATAAAGTTAGCGATTATGCATTTTAGTAGTTTAAGATTGATTACTATCCCAAGTATGTTATCGCCATCTGAACAAATCCAAGTATATCAGAAGAAAATTGTCTATTTCATTTGATCAAATGTAGTTGTTGTTGCTGCTGCAAAAGCAGACGTGATTTGAAGCCTATCAAGAACGACGAATTGAAATATTAAAGGTAAAATCTTCTATTCAGTTTACATATGCGCCAGAACCGAAAGTAAACATAATTGTAAAGTCCGATATCCTCAACGACCAACCAAAACCAGGTTTAGAAACAAACATATTTTAATTCATAGAGAGTAAGTTGTAAATAAATATTCTTTCCTTAGAATCCACATATAGTTATACACCGCTATTAGAGCTGCTGTTGAATACCGAAGTGGAGATGTTTAGTTAACTAAAGTAATGAGTGACAAAGGTTTACAGTTCCAAGGTGGGAAAGCTACTAAACGATTATAGATGAATTCAATAAAAACATACAAAATATAGTCATTTATCATAAACACTTACAATAGATATCGTATACGGAGAAAACAACTCACCTTTATCATTGTCACATAAAGATAATATTGTTCTAAATTAAGATATTTATTGAGTAAATCTTGTACTTGACAAACAAGATGAGAATTTTCAAAAAACTTTGAAATTTCATTACTTTTTTCTTTAAAAAAAAAGAGGATTGATTTATTTTTAGTATTTTAATCTAAATTAATAAAACTATAGATGATACCAAATTAAATCCATTCTGATAATAATCATTTGCTCACTAGTGGTGACTGACTTCAAGAGATACTCCTGGAGTTCTAGTGGGAAGTCGTTACCAGTGGAGTTCAACCAGGTCTGTTGTGAGATAGGAGCTCACTGAAGACAATGGTATACGGTGGCGCAACTTCGTGGATTGGTTGAAGTTAGACATTAACACCGTTGGATGCCGGCCGGCTCAGTGGTCTAGGTGGTTAAGCGCTTGGCGCGAGGCTGATAGGTCTTGGTTCGAATCTCGCGGGGGCGAGATCGTGGATGCGCACTGCTGAGGAATCCCATAGTAGGACGAGACAGCATTTGAGTGCTTCCAGGTCTTCCATGGTTTCTAGCTTCAATTGAATCATGATTTCAATCAGTAAAAAAACACACTACATTTACATCCATATAGTAAGTTTCAACGAGATAATACACTAAGATCATAAGAACTTGTGTGGATATCAGTCAGTCAGTAACAACGTAGAACTTCGTACGTACGTACATCAGTTCGAGTTGCCACACCACATTAGCACAGAGATGCAGTGGTCGATTCAAATCCCGTAGTGGTAGAGGTAGCAAGAGTATAAGCAGTAATCGGGAAAATTAGTGTTTAGACATGTTACTTAAAGAGTATAACAAAGTGAAATAAATTTGGGAACAGAAAAAAAGAGACAAGGAGAAATAAGGAGATCAAAATTTGGGAGAACACAAAGAGTGCATGCACCTGCGCCATTGCAAACGATTTTGAGCCATGTCATTCAGGGTCTCTAACCATCGGTTGCTTTCATCTCGCGGTCCCCAACCAGGTAGTCTACACCTACCAACATGACTCAGTCCAATTGTCAGTGACTTCATGGACTTGTGCCATGTTTTGGTCTGGCCGCCCCTAGCTTTCTTCCAACCTACTCCTATACCACTGAACATCGCACGTCGAGGCAGTCGGTCGTTGGGCATACGTAACACGTGTCCCAGCCATCTCAACTGATGAAGTTTCACTACTTCATCAATTGATTTGCCATCCTTACCTAGTACCCGTTTCCTAACAACTGCGTTACTTACTCGATGGTCCCAGGATATACGAGCAATATTTCGAAGACACCTATGATCAAATACTAGTAACCTACGAATATCCTCTACTCTTACCGGCCATGTTTCACTGCCATAAAGTAGGACGGAACGAACTGCTGCGCAGTAAACACGTCCTTTGGTTGATAGACGGATATCTCGCCTACGCCATAAATGACGCAAGTTGGTAAAAGCTAGTCGAGCCTTCTGTATCCGTGCTGAGATTTCGTCACACACCAGACCACAAGGGCTGATGAGACTTCCAAGATAAGTGAAGCGGTCGACACGCTCAATTACTTCACTCCCTATCATTAGTTCGGGTGTCAATGCAACCCAATCCTGAAGCAACATTTTGCATTTCGAGAGGGAGAATCGCATCCCGAACATGCTTGCATTGTTGCTTAGAGTGGTCAGAAGACTCTGCATTTTGTCAGCGTCTTCACCAAATAAAACTATGTCATCTGCATATTCTAAGTCAACAAGTGAACCTCCCGGTAGAAGTTCAACCCATGGAAATTTAGATGAGGAGAGTGTTTTCTCTAAAAGTACGTCCACGACAAAGTTCAACAAGAATGGAGACAGTGAGCAGCCCTGACGAACACCACTTGAGGTAATCAATTCTGATGACAGTTCGCCATAAGCTCTCACTCGACCAGTTGTGTTCGAGTAGAGAGCTTCTACAAGGTTAATGTACTTCTTTGGTACTCCTTTCAATGACAAACACTGTCATAGAACTTCACGATCAACAGAGTCGAATGCCGCCTTAAGGTCGAGAAATACTACCATTGTGGGGCGTCTGAACGTGTGTCTGTGTTCCAGAACCTGACGTTGTGTGAATATCTGATCTATACAACCACGTCCAGGCCGAAAAGCAGACCGATTTTCTCTAGTCTGTTCTTCACGAGCTTTGGTTAGGCGTCGAAGTATTATTGAAGCTAATATTTTAGACACTACATTTGTCAAACTGATTCCTCTGTGATTGTCACAAGAGGACTTTTGTCCTTTCTTATAGACTGGCACAATCAGTGATTGAGACCAGTCAGGTGGGATTACGTCCAGTTCCCAAATTCTACCTAAAACCTCAGTTAATCCCACTGCTAATACTGAACCACCATCCTTAAAAATCTCAGGAGTAAACCTATCAGGGCCTGCTGCTCTCCCTCGCTTCAGATTTCCTATGGCTTTTTCAACTTCGTAAAGAGTCGGAGGACCTACACTAACTTGCCATTCAGGTTGATTGGAGATCGTGGCAAACCGAAGTGTGGCTGAAGGCCACTTGAACTGACCACTAAAGTGTTCTGCCCATCGATCCAATCTCCTGGATTGAGGATGTATAATATGTCAATCTTTCTCTGAGAGTGTTTCGCTAACAGTCGGTTTCCTAATACCGGTTTCCTTAACAAGTCTGAACAATTGTCTGCTATTACCTATTGCCGCTGCCTTTTCCATCTCTCTTGCTTTCGCTACCCACCACTGTTCGCGATCATTGCGTAGATTTCTTGTCAGCTTTCGCTTGAGCTGACTCCGCCCTTCATTATGTTCAGAGCCAGGTGGAATGAGTTTCCGAGCATCTATCAGTGCGATAGATGCTGCTGAGATCCACTGTTGCTCCCTAACCTTACAGGTCACCGTACTAGAAGATATCACTGCTGTTTCCACAGCTTTTCGGATATCACTCCATGGTGCCTCGGGGTGGGCATCGCCTGCATGGCTGCCTAACCGTTTTCCGAGTTGTTCCTGAAATATACTCTTAGTTTGACTACCATTAAATAGGACCCTAAGAGGTTTCTGTGAGGCGTCTTTCCTACGTCCACTAAGACGCACGCAAATACGCGCTCGCACTAGAGCATGATCTGAATCTAAGCACGTGCTCCAGAATGAGCGACAGTTTTCTATCCAACCCCTACATCGGTGGCTAATAGCAATGTGATCTATTTGAGTCCAACGTTGGGACGAATCAGAGGGTCGCCATGTTAAAAGATGTTTTTCCTTATGCTTAAAGTTAGTACTTGCAAGGAACAGGCGGTTATCTGAGAATAGCTGCAACAGACGGTCACCATTATCCGTTCTTTGAGCCACGATGCTAAGGAAGCCTGCTGTCCCATTTGGCAGTGTTCGGACGTCAAAAGCTCCAACGTGTAGTTTAGAGCATGGTTTCAGGAGACCAGGAATAACGTTCCGCGTACTCGAATCGTTTTCCTAGCGGTGTGAGGTGATAAAGAGACGTGAGGAGGGTTAGTCATGGAGATAAGACAGGTATTAGGAGGTGTGAGAAGGATTTGGATGTGACCAACTTGGTCTCATGTGCTGTTACGGGTATGAGGGCTGGTGTCACTTCCCGGCTGCCCACACCATGGAGGGGTATTTTTTTGAGGAACCTGAAAAGGAGATTGGATTAGTGTTGGTCTTAAAGACCTGGGAGCGTGACCGCAGAGCCCAAGGGACAACTGCTTGAGGCCGGTCGCTCACGGCCTTTTCGTGGAAGGTGGATATACACTTTTTTCAAGGTCTTATATTAACATTGAAGATACGCAGACAATATGAAAACTATTTGAGAGATTTTAAATGGATAGAAAGGAGATGGTTATACACATAATTCAACGAGATGAGAAATTACAAAAATTGATTTAGTACAATTCAGTAACGATGTACAAGTTCATAGTCACAGCCAGAGTCCAGATAGATACTCCAAAAGGAGAGGCAGTCTTGTACACAACCACGCCAGAGGTAGCTGATCGCGATGTGATCAATCTGAGTCCAGGCTTGAGATGCAGAGGGAGGACTCCAGGTGGCAAATCGGCGATGACTGTGCCGAAAGTTAGTGCTAGCCAGAAACAGGTTGTGGTCTGTGCACAGTTGCAGTAGACGGTCCCCGTTATCTGACCTGAGACCAACGAGTCCCCATCGGCCACCTAAACGACTTTCTTCTGTGCCTAGACGCCCGACCTGAGCATCCACGTCTCCGGCTAGTACTACAATATCTGTCGAACGCACTTTCTGGAGAAGAACAGATAACTGGTGGTAAAAATCATCCTTGATTGCATCAGGGCTGCAATCTGTCGGGGCGTAGGCGGAGATGACGAAAAGACATCGTTTCTCACCCCGATTTCTTCTCACTTTGATGGAACTTTCTAATCTAACAGCACATAACCAACCGACTGTTAATGGGGATCCAATCGATTAGTGCTGCCTCAGCTCTAGCTCTTAGTGCGACACCAACGCCGGCAAGACCAGACGAAGATGCCACAGGGTCCCCGGATAAGCGCACGTAAAACAAGCTTTTCGAAGCGACAGATGAAGAGCGAATTTGTAGTACTTTACCAGAGTCTTGAATACGGGTCTCGGATAGACAGCAGACATCGATATTAAGACTTTCCAAAGACAACCAGCCCTATCAGTTGTCCAACCTGCATAAGTGTGCGAACTTTGAAGTCAGCCAGTCTAAATGGTGCACGTGATTTCAGAGGGACGGTGGGCCCACCCCACTCTCGGCCATACCAGGGCATTTGGGGGCAGTAATAAATAAGTAAATATAAATTTGTAATCGATAAATTATAAAGATACAGTATCAAAGGTTAATTACTATGCTGTAACATTACAAAAGAGCGAACCATTCTACGTACTTTTAAAATCATTTTCTGCAAGATTGCACTGTTTGATATCAGCCTACAGAAGAAGAAAAAAGACATCATAACGACTTCACATATTTACATATACATGGTCTGTGATTAAATAAATAAGTATCTTTATGTTTTTTACTATGAGTAAAAGATAGAGCACTCTTCAATAAATATGTGAAACCTATAATTAAAGATTACTAAGTTTCTTTTCTAAAACTATCTGGAACGACCTCTCTTGAACTACTAATCATATATTTCGCATATTCCAAATTAGTTATTTATAATTTGAATGAAAATAATAAGTAGATCCAGAACATGTATTCAATTTGTATGTTATTTCATCAGCAAGTACTGATACTTATTAATTCCGAAATATTTTATTTATTAGTGTACTGTCAGTCAGTCAGCTACAACGTAGGAACAGGCACATATGTGCATCGATCCAAGTTGCCATACTGCATTAGCACAACAAGATGAACAGTGGATTCATAGAAGTAGCAAATTCAATGGTGGTAATATATAAAAAAAGATTCCATATTAGGACATAGTACAGGAAGAAAGAATTAGTTCGTAGAAAGAAAGATATATAGCAATGTTAATCTCAGTTTAAGGGAGGACAGAGAGTGTATACACCTACACCATTCTGATCGATTCTGAGACATGTCACACACAGTCTTCAATCATTGGTTACGATAGTCACTCGAACCCCAACCAAGTAGTGTGCATCTACCAACATGGCTAAGACTAGAAGTTAGTGACTTCAAGCACTGATGCCACGTTTTGGTTTGGCCACCCCTAACTTTATTCCAACTATCCCCAACACTAGTCAGCATTGCGCGTCGTGGTAATCGGTGTTCAGACATACGTAATACGTGGCTCAATCATCTCAGAATCACAACCTCATCAACTGATTTACCATCATCATTCCCTAATACCCTGCGTTATTTATTTAATCTGATGCAATGGCTTACATTAAGTCACGAAACGTCGTCAGAAATACGTTTTTTCTACTCATTGAGATATAACAAAAAAATATTTATTATTAATAATTGTTTACATTTATCTACATTTTATGTACAATATGTTTTCACGAATGTATGCACAATGTTTTAAAGTTATTATTATTATTATTATTATTATTATTATTATTATTATTATTATTATTATTATTATTATTTGAACACATAGATATTGGTACAAGGAGGTACCAAATACATGTGCGAAACACAAATCTCATTTGATATGTGTGAGGGCTGTAATACTGCCCGGGTGCCCAGACCGAAACAGGTGGTTTTCTTAGGGGGCCACACCTGGAGCCTTCGACATGAAGGTCTGATCCAAAAGGCAATGGAGCATCGTAAGGATATGCAGTCCCATGGTAGCCAGTGATCAGCGATTGGTTCATACGCCATTTGTTCCTTCAGGATACTGGAGCCCATGAGCACTAATGGTTTTGAATCAGGGTTTTCCAACTCCCCTAGGTGGCCTCTCCATGTCCACCAACCCGGTTAAAGCATTGGAAACACGCCTTTTATCCTCTTGATTTCGTAAACAACAGGCCACCGCGAGAAGGCAGTGAGTAGGACTTCCCTGGTAGTGGCTGTATATGCGTGACCATGTGAAAGCATTTCGAGAGAGGTAATTCTCCTCACTATCGGCATTACCAGGGTATTTGGGGGCAATGTTTTAAAGAATTAAACTCAGAATGACAATATTAACTTCTTTTTTTGGAACAGATTAATACAATGAATCTAAGCATAGTTTAAAGCAATTTCTAAATAAACATTATTTAATTGAAATTTCTCAATTTCAATTTCATTAAAAACTGATCTTATAAATTTACTTCTTAACATTGTGAATGTTATTATTGATTATTCATATGTATAAAACATAACTTACAGAAATTCGCCTCTGTATAAATCTCAAATAAAGTTCTGAACATGTAATGATCTGTAATGTTTCAACAATTATAGGCTCAATGATCAATACGCGATCTGATCCTAATTCGTTTGAATCCAATATTTTATCTCTATTGATCGACTGAGCTGATGAATCATGTCTTTTACTGTTTAAACTATTACTATTTAATTTCTTGAGCACTGAACAAAGTTCATCAAGATGATGATAATTA
The DNA here is from genome assembly GCA_944470405.2 of Schistosoma mattheei. Taxonomy (NCBI): domain Eukaryota; kingdom Metazoa; phylum Platyhelminthes; class Trematoda; order Strigeidida; family Schistosomatidae; genus Schistosoma; species Schistosoma mattheei. The sequence continues at coordinate 88,165,944 of OX103943.1, forward strand.
TAGAAACGCTCGATTACACACTTGACGTATTGGTCAACGACACAATGAACAGAAGATACAAACCCAAATATGTTGCCTGGACCTAACAAAATATAAGAAAATCAATAAATAACACCACGTAACCTGATTACAGCTACCCCCACATACATAAATTCGTGAAACTGCCTGTTATAAATGGATTCAAATAAATAAGTGATGTACAGTACATTTGTACTGCAGTTAGCAGAAGGATATAGGACGTGTGTTGCCTCCTGTTTAGATGTACCAGCATCAGTGTTAATGCTTACACTGAGACCTCAATTCAGTACCCATTGCCTTAAAAGTCAACGCATTATCCAACAAACTAGTGATTCCAGATAGCCACTGACGTGTCCAACGGGTCAGGGGTTTGTATTTTCTACCTACTGAAATTTCAGGGCTACAAAGAATGCATACTGAGGACTTGTAATTTAGAAGGCAATATTGAAGCATTTGCTCAGGATGTAAATATACCAGTGAATTGCACACCAGTATATAAACAGCAGGGAAACACAAACCCTTACAAAGAAACTGATGTGTTTGAAAAGGTTAAGCAAATAGTTTTCCGGTATTAATACAACACAATTATTTACTATAACTGTATCACACAAGATCATTACGTGTCATCATAAACGAGTTAACCGAAATAAAATGTCCATGAACATAGTAAATGAGGGAAAAATGAGTCTACAAATTTTGGGCTGTCGTGTTCTTTACAAATAAGTGGTGTTACTAGGCATCTAACCTTCGTCACCACTAATTGCTAGCATTGTGATTTTCAATGGGACAAGAAGTTTAAAATACTCCCTAAACAACTGATAAGATCCTTAATCTTCTCCATTCAGAGTGTGATAATGAGAAATTATCACAGCAGTATAAAACGTCAGTTTGAACAACTGTGTAGAGTCGGTAAACTGCACACTTAATAAAATAGAACTGGGAGTTGAGTTATTGAACCAGTCTTGAAGGAAGTACATGCTCCTAGTTTGATGTTTGCACCAGAACCGATATATCTAGTTAGACTTCAGATGGCATGAATAAAATCGATGACAGTAAGATTATTGCGATTATCATTCATTTTCCTCCAGCTTTCGCAATAGTTTTACTATACATTCTTTTTAATTCTATGATTTCATTTGTTTGACTCCCTCTTATTTATTACTTTAGTTTTTACTGCTGTTGGTATTGTAATCCAGAACTCCTTTTCTGTTGATCTATTTTTACGGTGCTTTTGTAGGGCTGTGTCAACCTAGACCGTTTATTGTCTGCAATTCCTGTTTGTCCTTTAGTATCTTCCATGACTTTTACTAAATTCCGATATCAGTGTACAGACTGAGAGTGAACTAAGAGAAAGCAACTTTTTACCGGAGTTTCTGCTTTATAACTCGAGTTGAGTTAATGTACATTCTTTCTATGGCGGTTTTTAGGGACTGATGAATTTTCAGTTTATATCAAGAACTGATTTTAGTTAGACCACAACTGAAAACCAGGAGGCCCCGAACACTTGTTCCGTCATAGTATGAGACTTTCTTCTCAGTGTGCATCTCTGTCTGCAGAGGGGATCAAAACTAGGATATTTAGCTTTATAAGCAAAGATGGATAGTGGCTAGCAGTGAAATTCAGGACGCCCGTTTCGTCCCATATGGGACTCGTCAGCTGGACGTACTCGCATCCCAGAGTTGGTGTTCGCCCTGGGACTCGAACTCAGTACCGCTCACTTCAAATGCCATCGCTTTATCCACTCGGCTACTGTGTCCTGCTTCCTTGTACAATGGAACGAAGTGTTGATTCACCTGGTATTGTTTGCTGGTACCTTCCCACTGATTTTTAGGACTTTATTTATTTATTTATTTGAACACATAAATATTGGTATAAGAGAACGCCAATATATATGCGCCACACAAAACAATGAGAATTCGAAGAGAAAGAAAAAAACAGTAAGCAGCGTGAAAAAAAGAGAATAATAACGAAGAGGTTGGTGTAAGGTAGTGTAGTAATAATAATAGTAATAATGAGGGAACGGAAAGGTACAATCAGAAGAAATCTTTCAGGTAAGGAGACACAACCACTTTTTATGAAGAAAGTAAAAGAAGGTTACAGCAGGATCGCCACTGGCTTCTATTCTGAGCCATATCTGATAACGTCTCTAGCCACTGTGTAGCACCATCTCTCGGACCCCAACCAGGGAGTCGTGAAGGACCAACACAAGCCAGTCCTTTGCAGCTTTCTTTCATGCCACGACACCATGTCATGCACTGACCACCTCTCCGCTTCTTCCAACCAGTCCCAGAGTCGGCAAATAATGCACGACGTGGAATTCTCTGGGACGACATTCGGAGAACATGTCCAAGCCACCGAAGTCGGTGTTTCAAGATGGTGACACCAATTGATTATCATCTCTGTGCCCGAACACACGATGCCGAACCTCTGCATTACTGACATGGTGTTGCCACTGAATGTCAGCAATCCTTCGGAGACAGCGATGATCGAACACAGAGAGTCGTCTAACGTCCTCAACTCGGAGAGGCCAGGTTTCACAAGCATAGAGCAAAACTGCTCTCACCGACGCGTTGTAGATCCGACCTTTTACAGCCAGACTAACATCACGAAGGCGCCAAAGGTGGCCCAGATTGGCATAAGCCGCTCTGGCTTTCACTATTCGTGCATTGATCTCATCACTCACACCCCACCAGCACTTATGCAGCTACCCAGATACACGAACTTCTCAACTACGTCTATCTGCTCACCATCCAGGGTGAGTACAGGATTAGAATCCTGCCAGTCTTGTAGAAGTACTTTGCACTTCGAAGGTGCAAAGCACATACCATACCTACGGACACTGATTGCCAACTGATTAAGTGCGGATTGCATGCCTTGGGCATTATCGCACAGTAAGACAATATCGTCCGCATACTCAAGGTCGAGAAGTCTTTCTCCAGGCAACAGATCCACACCACCATTACTTACATTCATCAGAGCTGTTTCCAGAATGTCATCGATGGCAAAGTTGAAGAGGAATGGTGAGATTGGGCAACCCTGCCTAACCCCACTGCTCGAATGGAACAATGGAGAGAGGTGGTTGTATGCCCTCACTCTGCCTGAGGTGTTTTTATAGGGCTTTTAGGATGTTAATAAACTTCTCAGGCACACCCTTCTTCAATAGACAATCCCAGAGAACAGTCCTGTCCAACGAATCGAAGGCAGCCCTGATGTCAAGAAACACTACGATTGTTGGCCTTTGAAAAGTATGGCGGTGTTCTAACATTTGGCGGAGGGTGAAGATATGATCAATACATCCTCGACCAGAACGAAACCCAGCCTGCTCCTCGCGAGTCAATCTTTCTCGGGTTTTGAACAACCTACGAAGAATGACGGAAGCCAATAGCTTGGACGCAATCGGAAGTAGACTTATCCCCCGATAGTTGTTACAGGAACGACGTGAACCCTTTTTAAAGATAGGGACAACTATCGACTCATTCCATGACGTTGGTACACTCTCTAGTTCCCAAACCTTTGTAAACAACGTCGTCAATTCCTTAGTCAAAAAGTCACCACCATCTTTAAAAAGAGCCGGAGGTAAGTCATCTGGGCCAGGTGATTTGTAACGCTTCAAGAGTTGGAGTTCCTTGCGGACTTCCTCCTCATTTGGTGGATCAGTCGTCACCGGCCATGGAGGGCAGGACAGTCTGACCGATGTTGCCGGAGCAGCAGGCCAGTTGAACTGCCCTTCGAAAAATTCTGCCCATCGTCCAAGACGTCGATGGATGTTAGTGATTGGCATCCCATCATCCTCGCAGATTGTTTCACTCACACCAGACTTCTTGCTGCCAGTGGCTCGGATGAGTTGGAAGAGCTTCCGGTAGTTACCAGATGCAGCTGCTGCTTCCAGCTCATTAGCACGCATCGACCACCAGGCTTCTCGGTCCTTACGCAAGCTTTGCCCAATTTCCTTACGTAACATCCTTCGTTTATGGTCAAACTCACGGTCACCCGGAGTAGACCGACGGGCTTCAATGAGTTGTAAGGAACCAGAAGAAACCCAGTGCTTAAAAGCGGGACGTTTCGCAAACCCACAACTGACTGTTCCCGCCATTTTCATGGCGTCATGCAATTGCAACCAATGCTCATCTATACTTTTCGGTGGAGTGGTAGCTAGCCTAGAGGCTAGCTCGGTTCGATACTTACTTGCAACAGAAGTTGCAACCAGCTTGCTAACATCAATCCGTTGGTGGTGGTCACTTCGTTGTCCACTGAAAAGTAAGGCAAGATTGGCGCAGACCAAGGCATGGTCAGAGTCCAGATAGGTACTCCAAAAGGAGCGGCAGTCTTGTACACAACCACGCCAGCGGTAGCTGATCGCGATGTGATCAATCTGAGTCCAGGCTTGAGATGCAGAGGGAGGACGCCAGGTGGCACATCGGCGATGACTGTGCCGAAAGTTAGTGCTAGCCAGAAACAGGTTGTGGTCTGTGCAAAGTTGCAGTAGACGGTCCCCGTTATCTGACCTGCGACCAACGAGTCCCCATCGGCCACCTAAACGACTCTCTTCTGTGCCTAGACGCCCGACCTGAGCATTCAAGTCTCCGGCTAGTACTACAATATCTGTCGAACGCACTTTCTGGAGAAGAACAGATAACTGGTGGTAAAACTCATCCTTGATTGCATCCGGGCTGCAATCTGTCGGGGCATAGGCGGAGATGACGAAAAGACATCGTTTCTCACGCCGATTTCTTCTCACTTTGATGGAACTTTCTAATCTAACAGCACATAACCGACTGTTAATGGGGATCCAATCGACTAGTGCTGCCTCAGCTCTAGCGCTTAGTGCGACACCAACGCCAGCAAGACCAGACGAAGATGCCACAGGGTCCCCGGATAAGCGCACGTAAAACAAGCTTTTCGAAGCGACAGATGGAGATCGAATTTGTAGTACTTCGCCAGAGTCTTGAATACGGGTCTCGGATCTGTTGTCCAACCTGCATAAATGTGCGAACTTTGAAGTCAGACAGTTTGAATGGTGCACGTGTTTTCCGAAACACTGCTTCAGTACTCATATTCAGTGGTAATATACAATTTTCAACCGGACAGTGACTCGAGAATGTTTAGATACAGTCGAATTTTCACCAAAGGCGAGCCGCTGTATAAGTATAAAAGGGGGTGAATAGTGTGGTAAATAATAATAATAATAATAATAATAATAATAATAATAATAATAATCATTTGATTGTTATTCGAAGCGAGAAAAGTAGTTTCCATAGATATAGAGAGTTTATCGTTTGCGTGTGGGCTGCGGTACTGCCCGGGTGCCCAGACCGAAGCAGGTGGTTATCTTAGGGGGCCACACCCCGAGCCTTTGACCTAAAGGTCTAACCCACAAGGCAGTGGAGCATCGTGAGGAGATGCAGTCCCATGGTAGCCGATGACCAACGATTGGTTCATACGCCATTTGTTCCCGCAGGATACCGGAGCCCATGTGCACCATTGGTTTGGGATCCGGTTAAAGCGCCGGACATTCGCTTTTCGTCCTCTCAATTTCGTAAACAACAGCCTCGTCAGGAGGAGGCAGTGAGTAGGACTTCACTGGCAGAGGCTGTATACGTGTGGCCGTGTGAGAGTTTTTCGAGAGGGAGTGTGGACTCTCTCCACTCTCGGGCGTACCAGGGCATTTGGGGGCGATTTTTAGGACTGCAATTGATCAGTCTGTTGTTGGCATATGTGCACGTACATCCAGCTGACGAGTCCCAAATAGGATGAAACGCGCGTCCTGGATTCTACTGCTAGCCACTATCCATCTCTGCTTACAATGCTTGTGAATTAGGGCTATATCGATGCAATCCGCACAGGATGTATACATGCCAATAAGAGACTGATCAATTGCAGTCCTAAACAACAATGGGAAGATACAAGCAAACAACACCAAGTGAATTCGGATCTTTAGGTCTTGCGCAATATAGCACATTGGTTGGATTAAGTATATAAATCACTGGACTCCGACTAAATGGTCAAAACATCAAGCACTTGCCTCAAGACCTAGAAGTTCAGGGTTCTATCCTCGGTGGAGTCGTGGACGTGCACTAATGTGGAGTCAAATACTAGGACGAAACAGATGTCCAGTACTTCCAGGTTTTTAACTGTAGTCTAACTAACGTCAGTTTGATATAAGCTATACTAATTCATATCCACCAAGTAAAATGAACTTAAACCTAGACTTGATCTGGAAATCCAAATGGGATTCGAACAAAAATAGTAACAATAACAATAATAGTTGTATGCTTTTTTTAAACTAGCACCTAGAGAACGAACCACCACTAACCTTACACTTCATGGTTCGATAATTAAGATGACTGATCTGATTAAGCTAATCTAGTTAATTGCGCATTAGTAATATATCATTTGCTTCCAGTAACTAACTCGAATAAAAATTATCTCGTCATGTAGGAGAGGGTATAGGAAGATGAATAAAACATATTTTGCTACCATAACAACCGGTATTTTACAAATTCTTAACACTAAAATGCTTTTGCGCCTTGTAAACATTTCACATTGAAAATGTCAGAAAAATTAGCTTCAGCACAACTCTCCTCGTTTCTTTAAATGACAATAAACATTTTATACTTACCACAGTATGTTTCGACGTACATTGAATTATTTTTCAATGTATCCGCAACAAACTCTAAAATTTCTGTGATTAGATTAGCTGATGCAAATTCAGATGATTTTGAAGATGATTTATAAGTAGTTATCAATATTTCACATTTATTTGAAATGTATGAGCAAAGATATGTAGAAAATCGTCGAATTCCTTCATTGGTTTCGCCCAATAAGAAAAATATCTTTAACAAATGTACTATATTCTTTTCATCCCGTTTCGAAATATATTCATCGAATTTCCCAATTGCCATCTTTACGAGAATTTGTCGACTGTCATCCAGAGTTTTCAATGGGTTATTATCAGGATTATCTATAAAGTATTATTTTAGATCATCATTAGTATGACTATCACAAATAAGAGACCATTTTCAATCGAAGAGTAGAAACTATAACACGCAATATTTGAGGATAGGGTTTATAAAATCAGAATAAATATAGTATGTGTATGTTGGCAAGTTAAACTGTACAGTCGTGTTGCAGTTTGATGAGCTGAATCAGTACCAGGATTATAAACCACAGAGAAATGTAGAAATTCTCACAAATCTGTACTGTGACAATTTGAACAAGATTATAATTTTTTTCTACTAATTAGACCGCTCTCCGGCTGTGCCATAATAAACTTTAATTTATATTTATAATACAGTATAGAAACCATTAAAATGATAGAAAAAAGTACGGAGGTGTACGAACTAATTAATTATCCTTTTAAACTTGATATCACCATTTAGTTCTATTGGGTAATAAAAACCTTGTTGAGTAACATATGCCTGTTACTGTAATAGCTAGTTCGTGGAGCTTGACGTCCGAACATGTTTCAATATGTTGGCTTCTCATATTAATATACTGTCAAATTGGCTTTTATATATATGGCTTTAGTTTGCCCCTTGTTTTTGAAGTATACTCTGAAATTTTCGCCGTTCATTATCATTGATATTATACTAGTATTTCGACTCATTTGCTACTTTTTGTTGATGTCATCTTTTTTATATCCCGATAAGAATAATGAATGGTAACTTTTGGGATCCATTTATGGACCAATACTATGCGTATATCTTTATCGTATAATTATTAATTAACTAAACTATTCAGTATTCATGTCCCTCTTATTATGAGCTATATTTTGACCTATGAATTATTATACGATTCATCATTCTTGAGTTATACCCAGTCTATCAATTACTACCTCCCACATTCACAGCCACTTTTGGCCAAATCTTGTACAAATGTTGTTTCCTATCTTATGGTACGATGAGGTCTGCCTGGTCGGTATATAAACGCAGTATGTTTGAAATAAATGATTTATATCGCAGAGGCTGAGATGGTGTTCTGAAATTAGTAGGCTGGGCTAGGTAGGAAGCAGGACCGATAAGGACTTTGGACTGCTCGTACATGTTTTATGCGTCATTGGTCCGATCGATAATCTATTGTACTCTAATTGGCGGTATCATCACGTTACACATCAACAGGACACAGGGCACAAGTTATAACAATCTTATTGAGCTACCATGAGATCCTAACCTGGGCTCAAACACATTTGTGTCAAGTTATATGTTGATTATGACTAATTCGTAACTCCTTAGACACTTTATTGATTTCCAATTAGTCAAATCACCATCATGGTTATCAAAAATAGAGGACATTCGTGGGTTACATGCATCAAATCATAGGTATTTTCGAAGCATTGCTCGTGTATTTTGGGACCACAGAATAAGCAATGCTTGAATTAAGAAAGGTTACGAGGTAGGAATGACAAATAGATTGATGAGGTAGTCAATCTTCATCAAGTGAGGTGGTTGAGACGTGTTACGTATGTACGTGTGGGAGTAGGCTGGAAGAAAGTTAAGAGCAGCCAAACCGAAACATAGCATCAGTCCGTGAAGTCACTAACATTTGGACTTGGCCATGTTAATAGATATAGACTACCTTATTGAGGTACGTGCGGTTATCGTAACCAATAGTTAGGGACTTTAAATGACATGGCTCAAAATCGTCTGCAATAGCGCAGTTGCATCCATTCCTTGTCTTCACCTAAATTCCTCATGAATCTCTTGTTTTATTTCACTAATTTATATTTTCCTATTGAATCGTATTTTCGGTGCCTAATCTTTCCTATTACCACTGATACGGTGACTACATCTACTATTCTGGGACTTGGCCTGACAATTTCATTTCTCAGTGATGATGGGGTATGAAAACTTGAATTGACATACAAACGCACCAGGTTCTACGTAGTGACTGACTGAGACCATCACCATACATTTGACAGGCGTGGAGCATTCATTTAAATGCGTCTAGTTTCTCACCTTTAGACTTTATAATGATGATATTAATATTGTGACTCATCAGCCAATTACGAAGCTCCATACTCGGATTTGAGTCATGTTTTGTGACGACTAGTGATAATATCTGAATACTTAAACCACAGAATTTGGAGTTTAAACCTACCCTCCACTGGTCGATAGCTTAATGTTTAAACCAACAAGCCACTGATTCACTATTGAAGTATTTGGAAATGTTTCACTTTTTTATTCCTTTTACTTAACGGAATAGTGTTCGACTGATACAACGGTTAGATTACATCAATCTTCAAGAAATTGGCAATAAACGTCACCATCAACATATATAGCAGTTAAACGTAAGTGGCGAGAACAAATAGCCAATGTATGCTAAGTTTTCATACCATAACCAATGATAGAACTGTGACTTCTAGACTATTCTGAACTTGTAAGTTTTTGAGACATGTTATGCACACTCCTGTTACGTCATATCCTGATCAATGCTAAGCGATCTGGTAGGTTGAGAGGTTAAAAGCGACCACGAAATCATCTATCTAAGCTGTGTGGGAGAGGTATTGAATTCTTGATCAAGGTCCTCTAGATAATCGTGGTAAACAGTTGAAGAACTCGAATAAACGTGGCTCAAAATAGGACTTAACAACATAGATCCATTTATTTCCTACTTATCTCTAAATTCCGATTTTAATATAGATACTTTTAGTCACTTACTTCGGCTAATACTGCAATTATTTTGGCATCTATTACTTTCACGTTGTTAGGCTCTTCCTTCATTTGTTTCGACATGAAGTATAGGGGCTGTCCGAGACATATCTCTAAATGGTCCCTCATTATGACTGAAACATGTAGTCTTCCCACTTTCATATAATTTGCTGACCAGGATCTCATGTTAGGCATGTAGTTACAGGTTATTGGGAAGCTATCTCTACTTCCAATAAAACCACAAGCATAGAAGTCGAAGTAACAATTCACAACCACTTTTTAAGCAATTCATCAAAATATGCTTTATATATGTAAGCGAATGAACCCGGACAGTGAGAAAACTACTGGTTTAGACAGCTGATATTTTGAAGTGAAAAACAGGCTTACCCGCTGATAGACGAGAGATAAGAGAAATTATGTCTCTCTCCATTTCCAGATAAGTAAACACGTAACCAGCGGCCTAAAAATAACTGTGATAATCAACTAAGTTACTTCATCTAATTTAGAGTCCATGAGACATCGTTTCACTCCAACTGCACTGTTTCTTACAGTAATTATATGACTAAGTTTATCTACACAATTAAGAACATGATTCTGAAAAATATTAGGAATTCAATAAGATTACTTTCACAAAATCTAATTGCTCCACTTTCCCACTGAGCTGTAGAGCAAGTTTTGAAGCACAGCCCACCAATCTTGAAGAATTTTCGGCATTTATTTGTAACTTATGGAAATCAGGTCTACAGAAAAAGTATAGCTAACGGGCTTGCATACATTAGAGAGTTTATCTTTTTTAATTTGTGCTCTATTTCACTTCTTCTAGCAAGTAAGTTCTTGATTTCATCAGATACATCTGCCTGTAAAATCAGTTTTATGCAAAACTCCAATATTACTTACCTTAACATTATGGGACTTCTCAACTAGATCCTTAAGCTCAGAAAAGTCGTCAATCGTGCATACATCAGAGTTCATGATATTGGTCAGAGTCCAGTTACTTTTAAAAAAAAACAATCCCAGAAGAATTAGATGTTAGGTGTGGAAACTAAAACTCCGCCTATACCTCTTCTAGGGCTACTGCCGTTCCCAAGCCAACACAAACGAAGAGGGTTGGGAGTGGGTCGGCAACCCTATCCCGTAGAAGACAACCTAGCTGAAAACAAATACTAACCAGAATAAACAATTTAAACCACTTAAACTCTGTTCTCCGAGTTCAAGCATCTTCATTCAGAAGAATTATCACGCCTCATCATGAAAGCCGAAATTCTTCGGAAGTCACAAGGTCGATGCCCCTTCTAACAGCCAGAGCAACATTCGTTATAGGTATACGGAATGTCCAGACAATGTGGGAGACCGGGAGGATCAATTAAATAGCAACGGAAATGATACAAATTGGCAGTTCTCGGAATCAATGAAACTCATTGGACCCAAACTGGACAGGAAAATTAGATTTGGGAAAGATGCTCACGTACTCTGGTCACGAACAAGAAAATGCTCCACACACTCACGAAGTTGCTCTGATGCTGTCGGGACAAGCACGTAATGCACTTGTAGGATGGCAATCTCATGGATCCTGGAACATCAAAGCATCCTTCAAAACAAAGGAGGGAATTACAATGAATGTTATCCAATGTAATGTACCCACCAATGATAGTAATAACGATGATAAAGATCAGTTCTACAAGAGGAAATGTGAAACAACTATATCACACGACGAAGAAACTGGTAGGGGAATATAGTAAACCAGAGAGACCGGTCAAGGACGAAGAAGACTAGCCAATCACCGAGATTCAAGAACAGGGGAACATATGGGTAAAACACTTCGAGGAACTCTTGAATAGACCAGCTCCATTGAATTCACCGGATATCGAAACAGTATATACAGACCTTCCACCAACGATCGAAGAAATCAATTGTGGCCGTCACACAAATCAACAGTGGGAAATCAGATCGATCTGACAATATACCAGACGAAGCACTAAAGTCAGACATAGAAGCAACTGCAAACATGCTCCAAGTTCTATTCAAGAAGACAGACAGACTGGAAAGGAGAATACCTCGTCGATATACCAGAGAAAAGAGATTTGAGCAAATGTGAGAACTACAGAAGCATCATACTACTATCAGTACCAGGAAACTTTTTCAACAGTGTTGCTGAACCGGATGAAAGATTCAGTAGACACCCAACTTCGGGTAAAACATACCGGATTCCGAAAAGATCGGTCGTGCACTGATCAAATCGCGGCACTATGGATTATTGTTGAACAATCAGTTGGATGGTACTCGTCACCATATATCAAATTCCTTGACAATGAGGCGTTTGACAGTGGGATAGGACATTATGGGACCTTCTTCGACACTATGGATTGAGTAGCTAAGAAAATCGTCAACATTATACCGAATTCATACGATGGACTAAACTGTAAAGTGGCGGATGGAGGACTACTGACAGACCCACTAGAAGTGAGGACCGGTGACAGATAGGGTTGCCTACTACCCCACTTCCTATTTCTTCTGGTGGTTGGCTGAATTATGAAGACCTACACATCTGAGGGTAAGAACAGAATACAATGGACAGATTGCATGCAACTAGACTCGGACTTCGCAGATGACCTAGCCCTTCTATCCCATACACATCAACAAATCCAGGTGACGAACTTATGGAACTCAAAACAACTGACTAAAAGCTATTATCAAGGTCAGAATTTTCAATAGGAACGTCAATACAGTTCTATTGTATCGAGCCGAAACTTCCAGAACTACTACAGCTACCAGCAAAAACGTACAAGTATTTATAAAGGGTTATCTAAGCAAGATACTCAATGTCCGCTGTTGACCGAATACCGCCAGCAACAGCCCTACGCTAGGAGAACAAACCAGGTTCTAGCTGAGGAGGAAATTAGGAAAAGACGTTGGCAGGTGGATAGTACATTACAGAAATCATCAGACTGCATCACAAAGTGAGCGCCAACTTGGAATCCTGAAGGAGAACGGGAAAGAGGAAGGCCAAACAACATATTGCGTGGAGAATTGGAAGCAGATATCAACAACACGAACAGTAACTGGAAACAATTGTCGAGGAAAGAGTTGGATGGAGAATGCTAGTGGGTGGTATTTGCTTCTCTATGTGTAAGTAAGCAATCAAATATTGCTTATTCCTACGTAGTTATCTACCTTTTTTTACTAAAGATATCGAGAACATCAAGCACATTGAAGTCAACTTCCTTTGTAACACGCTATGCAAGCCTCTGGAATAGGTTGCTAGTAGACATCCGGTTTCGAGACCGACAAGCTGGATTTCGTAAAGATCGATCGTGTACAGACTGAATCGCAACTCTACGGATCATTGTGGAACAATCAACTGAATGGAATTCACCACTCTACACCGACTTCATTGACTACGAGAAAGCACTTGATAGCGTGAACAGGACAACACTATGGAGGCTTCTTCGACACTACGGCGTGCCTCAGAAGATAGTCAATATCATACAGAATTCCTTCGATGGATTAAACTGCAAAATCGTGCATGGAGGACAGTTGACAAACTCGTTCGAGGTGAAGACCGGTGTTAGGCAAGGTTGCTTACTCTCACCCTTTCTCTTTCTCCCGGTGATCGACTGGATCATGAAGATGTCACACTTGGGGAGAAGCACGGGATACATTGGACATCTAGGATGCAACTGGACGATCTAGACTTCGCAGATGATCTAGCTCTTCTATCGCAAACGCAAAAAAGTGCAGAAGACGACCAGTGTAGCAGCAGTCTCAGCAGTAGTAGGTCTCAACATACGCAAAGGGAAAAGCAAGATTATCCGATACAACACAGCACGAAACAATCGAATAACACTTGACGAAGATTTGGGAGATGTAAAAACCTTTACATATCTGGGCAGCATCATTGATTAACACGGTGGATCTGATGCAGATGTGAAGGCGCGGGTCGGAAAGGCAAGAGCAGTATATCTACAACTGAAGAACATCTGAAACTCGAAACAACTGTCAATCAACACCAAGGTCAGAATTATCAATACATATGTCAAGACAGTTCTACTGTATGGGGCGGAAACCTGGAGAACTGCGAAAGACATCATCCAGAAGATACAAGTGTTTATTAACAGTTGTCTACACAAGATACTTCAGATCCGTTGGTCAGACACTATCACCAACAAACTACTGTGGGAGAGAACAAACCAGATTTCAGAGGAGGGAGAAATCAGGAAGAAGTGCTGTAAGTGGATAGGACACACATGGAGGAAAGCACTCAACTATGTCACAAGGCAAGTCCTCACATGGAATCCTCAAGGCCAAAGGAGAAGAAAAAGACCAAAGAACACATTACGTCGATAAATGGTGACAGACATGAGAAACATGAACGAAAAGTGGATAGAACTAGAAAGAAAGGCCCAGGACAGAGTGGGTTGTCGGATGCCGGTCGGTGGCCTATGCTCCATTGGGAGTAACAGTCGTTAGTAAGACATCCGGTTGGGTCAAACGCTTCCCCAACTTATATCTTTCCTAAGTTGCTTTATGGACCAATTCGGAGTTCCCCACATGCTCAATGGAGCTTAATAAATTATGGTTTCTCCGGAGCATTTTACGCCTGTAACAAATTTAACTTACGCGTTCCCTTTTTCACTTAATTGTGAGGACGGGGAACAAACCTTCAAATTTACTTATAATTAATTTCGATTTTGGGCTGTGCGCAAAGCAGAAATAAGTTATACTATTACCCCTGAAGCGCTGCCCGCGCTCTTCATGGTCACAGCTCATACTAAGCGCTCCTTATAATTACTCTACAACGACTACAAACGTCTTGGAATGATCTGACCTGGTGTATAACATGAACGCGATATCATTTTTGAAAGTGATTGTAAAAACTGCACTGATAGTGAGATACTGTGACATAAACCTAACTAAGAACGCTGTAGCGGTAAATAAATCCCTAAAATAAATAGCTCTGTAAGTTTTCGACATTGGATGCTGACCACATGTTTTAATGGACTCGCTTAGCTGAAAGCGCTCGACCATGCATCCGCACCAGATCACGAGTGGGAACGCCGTGCTCAAAAACCCCTGCAATCACCAGCCAGATTAGATCAGACTATTCTCAATATATTGATAGCATATCAAATATATCTTCGAACTTCCTCGCTTCTGTCTTTTGATTTCGTATGGTGGGTACGCTTCATATTAGAAGGTGTTACTGGTTAAAGCGTTGTCAAACTCTGAACACCTGTGGCATCTTCAACACCATAGTAAGTTCTGCCTTTAGTACTGGAAGGAAACAAACCTGAGAACTATCGACCCGCTAGGCTAACGAGCGTTTTTGTTAAAATTTTAGACAAGGGGTTGTTTAAATACCTTCGACGAAAGCCGGATCGGAGGAACAGCATGGTTTTAGAATACGTTATTCCTGTCTCACAAACTTGTTAGTGACTCATGAAAGCTGGTGCGTCCTTAAGGACCAAGAGTTACCTATAGACGTAGCCTGCATTAACTTCAGAAAAGCTTTTGACAAAGTTCCGCACAACCGGCTGTTATGTAAGTTAAGAAATGTCGGGGTTGAAGGTAATCTATTAATATGGACAAGACTTCTTAGTTGGGCGCCAACAAAGAGTACGGGTAAACTTAAGTTGTCTAGCTGGGAAACTGTGCTTAGCAGAGTGCCTCAGGGTGCAGTTTTGGGGCCAGTGTTATTCCTCTTCTGTGTGAATGGCCTCCTTCATCTAATGTCATCATCAGTCTTGCTGTATGCTGACGATGTCAAGATATGGAGAGCAATACGGGGTGAGGGTGATAGCTAAGAACTTCAAAATGACCTGGAGAAATTATCTGAATGGTCTCAAACCTGGCAGTTGCCGATTAATACTTCCAAGTTTACTGTGATGCATATCTGTCATCAAGTTGCGATACATACATGATGGAAAACATTGAGCTACAATGACGTAGGGGTCATCGTTAGCCAAGTCCTAAAAACTACTGCACGTTGCCGTGCAATAGCAACCAAATGTTTCAAAACCCTATGGTCAATACGTAGGGCCTTAAATCGTGTCGACGCTAAAACTTTTTTGAGTTTTTATACAGTATTCGCGCGTTCTAAACTTGAGTACCTCATACAGGGGGCTAGCCCCTACTTACAAAAAACAGTGAGCTTTTGGAGAGGATCCAGAGAACAGCAACTAAGCCGATTCCCTGAAAAGCGAAGCTCCCATATGATGATCGACTGGCCAAACTAAACCTATTCCCGTTGTCATATAGTAAAACCAAGGGTGACTTGATTACAACTTTCAAATTACTTAGTGATAAATTTGCACATGATATGCCTCATTTTTGTCTCCTAAAACAGAGAATTTACGAGGACACTCCATAAAAGTTCATAAGCCCAAAACAAATTATTAGTTAGCTAACTATCGACTTTCCCACCGAATTATCAACGGGTGGAATTCATTACCTTAGCACATGATTGGAGCTCCACCTGTCGACCACCGCGAAAGAAAGTTGGATCAACTGAAGGACCATCATCACCAGGACTAATACAGGCCATCTAATATCCTGTCCTCCCCCAAACTGGAACTGGTTAACTCTGTGGGATATCTGCCCGAATGTACTGCCTTCTATTTTTATTGACTTCATCTATTTATCCACCCCTGGTAGGAAGCATTTTATGTACAAACTATTGTTGTGAATTATAGATCGTTTCTGTGAAAATGACATGTGCCTGCTCAGGAAGAAATATACCATTATATTATTATTGAAACCTGTTTTATATCCCAACTATCCTTCGTAAGTGTTGTGGCATCTATTCATAGTGTTTATACACATATTCCAGATTTCCGGTGTTCATACTCAAGTGACTCGTGGCATGTTAATAATAACACGTCCCAGAAATGTTTTCTACGCCTCATTCGCTTTCAGATTTCCTTTTCCATCCATGGAGGACAATAAGATATCTTACGTGTTGAACAAGAAATTAATAATAATGATACAGACTCAAATATAGCTTTAAACTTATTCTATTCGCCTTCAACTGACCCATTTATATTGGACGACGAATCTTTAGAAAAAGCACGGTTTCGTACTGCCAAAACGAAAACCTGCAAAATATTGGGACTGGGTGGACCAGATACATGCAGGATCTTATGAGTCCAAGACCTAAGGTGCAGTACAATGTGATCACTGTTTGTTTGTGGAGGCAGCTACCAAATGCTAGTGACGCCATGACAGCAATGTGTAAAGATGAGGAACAGCAATGATGGTTTATGTTACAAGTCAATATTTGTTGGTTTTGCGACGCATTAGAGAAGTGCGCGCCGTATTACTGGTTACAGCAAGCTGCAGTCAAAGCATCCACCTGAAGCATGAGTCCTATCCATTTGATGTACGTAGCACTAAATCTACCAACGACGAGGCAACAATAGACCTCAGTTCAAAATTAGACATAATTTGAGACAATTATAGAGTTTTCACCGACGCTTTAGCCTTTCAGGGTCATATGAAGCAAGGTGGGGTACTTTAAAATATGAGGTGACGTGGCTGATAAGGTATAAAAACTAGCTCGAGCTGTTTTCCCGGATCCTTGTGTGTTATCGTCATACTTGTTGAAATCGTCAAAATAAGCACTGAAGTTAGTGATCTCATGCAAACTTTCATGTTTAACGCTTAAATGTCTAATAAAATATTTTGTGTGGTAAAATAACGCACTAAGTCGCAGAATTACAGTACTATCAAATAGATGATATATAGATATATTGGCAGCGGAATACTGGCTTCGTGCGGAAAGATTTGGCCATTAGAGATTCGCAACATTCTGAAATCGAAACCCATCACTGTCATGGAAATTATTTTATATAAATAGGATATTCGAAGTTATTTAATTCTTTCCTGTAACACGCAGAGTAACGAAAAGATTAAGAGATTATAGTGTCGTCAATAAGGATGGTCGACATTTTTCGTTCGAAACTGTAGTTTCTAGGCTCAGGACTGGTTTCGAACCAGCTAACTCCACAATCAACTGCTTTTGCTGACAGTCAAAATTGTAGAAGCTGATGTTGGCCTATATATACGCCATAGTCTAGAAGCTGCATTGGGAGAACTGTTGGTGACGTTAAATCCCCAGAACTCATTTGGGAAAGGACCTAATTTTGTAATTTGATTTAGAAAATTTGAATTTCTTTGTTTTCGTGCCAAAGGCGCTCTTGTCACCTTCATGTCGTAGTTCTCACTGAGAATTATCTTAAATGCTATTGGTTAGTTGCATCTTTCAGTATGCCATTTGGTAACTCTCCAAGGACGTTTTGCGTCGTATATATACATTTTAAATTGTGTTTGTTGTGATCGCTCGTTTCTGGCTGTTTGCGGAATATATTTCCCCATTCCAAGCTTGGTCTTCTCCCTCTACCTAGCGGGGCTGGGACGCATCAATAGCTAGCTTACTGGTCTTTAGTCACCGAGTCTTGTTTCTCGTTGGCAGATTAAGTGAACTCGTGATAGCTCCAAACCTAGCAAATTTGGCGACGGTGGCTTCGGAAACACGGATCCTTCTAAACTTGAATTATTACTCTAGCAGCAGACGAAACGTATCCGGGTGTTAGCAGATACAAAACTTATGTCTAATACTCAACCAAGCAGTTCTAATCCTACTGCTACTGCGCCACCAGTTGATGGTATCCTTAACAGTATCTCCGAGTTTTATCACGATCCGGAATCCATTGTCACGTTTGATATGTGGTTTCGACGTTACGAAGACTTATTCAAATTTGACTTTGCTAATCAGGATGATACTTGGGAGGTCCGCTTGCTGCTTAGAAAGTTGGGTCCTAGTGAACTAAACAGGTATTGCAACCTAATTCTGCCCCTAAACCCACGCGATCGCTCATTCTCAGACGTCGGTTGCCAACTGGAATCTACATGCACCCGGACAGGCCATATGAAGCCAGGACCGAGCACAAAGGCAAGTTGGAGCTGATCATTTCACTTGTGGACTGTCTTGATGATTAAAAAAAACGTGTAAAGGACAGGGCCTACCAACCCGGCGAACCTTATATAAGTAGGCCATCTGTCCATTCACATATTGCTCATAAAGACAAACTGGAAGTAGAAGCTCACGCGTTTCAAATTGAAAGCATTAACTGCTTATACATGGTCGCCCCGAATTTACCAAATAAAATGGATGAGCTACGTGAACTTAGCAATGCTACTAGTGCTCATGTAATAGGAATATCTGAATCTTGGATAGCTTATGGCGTTATGGACCAGGAGCTACCAATATCCGGGATGTCTCTGTCTCACAATGAAAAAAAAACAGGAATTGGGTGTGGAGTGGCCTTATACGCACGATCCTGCCTGGAGGCACATCAAGTCCACAACCTAGATTTTATCAATCTTAATGTATCCGTATGGTGCTCTGTAAGATTATCTACTACTTCGAGGTGCCTAGTCGGAGTCATATATAGGAAGCCAACTGCCGATATCAAGTATGACAGTCGTATGCTCAAAGGACTATCCCGCCCTACGCGTCTCAGCTTCACTCATATCCTGATTCTGAGGGACTTCAATCTCTCTAGAGCCAATTTCGCGGAACATACGTACATTGGAGGTGAAAACTCAGCTGAAGCTCGGTTCTTCAAACTCATTGAGGATTTGGGATTATACGAAAGTGTGAAGTGGGCAACTCGTTGGAGAAACAGTTAGACACAGTCGCATTTAGACCGCGTATTTACAAACGAAGAATTTCTAGTTGACAACCTCTCAATTCTGGCTCCCCTGGGAAAAAGCGATCACGCCGTTATAGCCTTCAGTTTTGTCAGCAAAACGGAACTAAGATATCCCACCAACAACACGCGCTGGAATTTCAAACGGTTGAATGTGTCAACCCTACAGGACTATGTTAAACAGGTGGATTGGGATGTTCGCCCTCAACTTGATGTAGATGCTCATTGGGACTTCTTAGTGCACACGCTCTTATGTGGTACAAAGTAGTCAGTTCTTCAAACGGTGCTTAATAGCGAAAAGCAACCTACAATCATCAAGGACCTCACTCTTTGCCCGCTAAGCCGCAAAAAGCACTGTTGGGCAGAACACAAACAACAATGGACCGTATAGGTAATAAAAACATATTAGCAACATATGCACGAAGACTATAAGAGAAGATAGGCTTCAGTACCAGACAAAGCTTATGGACAAATTTGCCTCTAATCCCATTGCGCCATACAGAGGGAAGCAGCCTCAATCCTGGCAACGCCGCTTGGCGTGATGTTCTCACACTCGCCAAGTCGAGGCAAACTACCGGAAAATTGGAAGTTGGCTCACATCACACCAATTTTCAAAGGAGGTCGACTCAGCGCAACTCCAAGTTACCGACCGGTGGCTCTTCTCTCCATACCTTCAAAAATCATGTAGTCCCTGATATGCAATGGTATGCATGACTATTTACTGTCCTTAAATTTCTTCTCACCCCAACAGTATGGTTTCAGGAAGGGCAACTCTTGTATAATCAACCTGCTGACTGCGGTGGACAGATGGACAAGCATCCTCGATTGCAAGGGCAAGGTTGATATCACTTACTTTGATCTCTCCAAAGATTTGGATAGGGTAAACCATATATATCTTATCAACAGGCTGGAACGATTGGGTATCAGACCACTTCTAATTGATTGGCTCATTTGATATCTGAAACACCGACACTTTAAGGTCAGGTTTAACTTCACTTTACCTCAGGCTATGGAATGTCCTAGCGGAGTCCCCCAGGGCTCAGTACTAGGGCTTCTTCTCTTCCTGATCTACATTAATGATCTTCCTCAACAGGTAACGTCAGATTTATTACTTTCTGCCGATAACGTGAAACTTTGGAGAATGATACGCAACCAAAACGATATACAGGCACTTCAGAAGGATCTAACTCGACTTCACAGTTGGGCAGACGATAGCGGACTTACCTGTAACACTTCAAAGTGTAAAGTAGTCCATCTGCGACATGGTTCAGACTACAGTTGCAACTTAAGAAACTCCTCCCTAGTAGTATCCTGAGTCGAAAAGTATTTAGGAGTGCTGGTACCCTTCGATTTGAAGTCTTACGATAACTTTGACGAAAATTCCTTTCGAGCAAACCTTGCACTGGTAACATTGAAGCGCATTTTGGCCAGTTTGACGTTAGAATTTTCCACATAACCTTCAGCAGTTTCATCCGTCCCCATTTAGTATTCCCTCCTCACTCCAAAAGGATAAGGACGCTCTGGAGCGTATCCAACGGCGAGCCACGAAATCAGTTCGAGGACTCAAATTTAAACCTTATGTAGAGCGCCTCCAATCAATTAGCTTTTACCCGTTAAAGTATAGGCGTCTTAGAGGTGACCCTCTGATGGCTTACAATATCCTTAACACTTCGGAACATTCTCTTAAACACCTACTTAAGCTTAGTTCGAACGCTAACCTAAGGAGTAACACCCAGAAACTGGAGAGACAACATAGCAAAACGGAATGTAGGCATAATTTCTACTCCTTAAGAGTTGTCAAATGCTGGAATTCGCTGCTGACTGAACTGGTCCAAGCGACTTCTCAGGAGTCCTTTAAGAGGCAACTTGATTTATTCTTAAGGACCAAGGACAGCATCTTACTGTGATTTATCAATTTCGTTTTCCTCTTTTGTTGTTAACATACCTAGGTTCCTGCCTGGAGGATTTGGTGATCCCCTGCTACTAGACACGGAAGCCTGTTAAGCGAAAGCTTCTTCTATTCCGTCCACAACCATTTGAACCATTTGATTGGAAAATAAAATAATACCGCGTGAAAAAGTAACGATGTACTACCTAAAGAGGTTTCAGGGGTACATATCACGAAAGTAATACTACTTGGTAAATGGGTTGGAGGCAAGAAGGATCTTGAGGCTGGTTCTCAGGAATTTCGGAGAAAGGGATATATTATTAAAGAACACAAAAAACTCGCGATTCAAATGTTCAAATCCGACAAGATTGGCAACTTGAGGATCAAATCAAGTGGAAGAATGCTCCTATGGAGTTGAGAACTCGCATGTTAAATGGCGAAAATAACCTTACCATTAAGGGTTTTCAGGTAGTCAGGTCTTGGAAGCCAATGCTTCCGAGGCCTGTATGGGTAGAACGAATGATTACCAAAACACCTTAAGTGTATGCTACATGAACGCCCGTAGTCTTAGAAATAAAATGTCCGAGCTAAGCGTGATAGTGGAAGAATTATGTCCCGATATAATCGTTGTTACAGAAACTTGGTTCACCGTAGATGTAGACTGTTCTCCCATCATCGCAGGCTATATCTGTATTAAAAGTGATAGAGTTTTACGTCTCAAGGAGGGAGGCATAATGCCATATGTTAGGGATCACTTTCGTATGCAATCAACCATATCGGAGGCTCATGTTAGTGATACATGTGAGGTTGCATGTTGTAAAATTAAATCTAGAAATGGATTAGTGACTATAGAGGGAATATACCGTAGTCCGTCTTGTCTTGCTGACGGCTTTATCCCAAGACACATCTGTTCTTGGAGTATGGCAGAATGTTGTTTCATCATTGGGGACTTCAACGCACCGCATATCAACTGGATAGAGCCTACGGCTCCAGGTGAAGGTTTCGATAGCGACCTTTTATCAACCGTTATTCAGTGTGCACTTGTACAATGTATCACAAAACCCACACATATTGACTTGAAACATGATCCGTCACTGCTGGACCTCGCCCTCACCCACCACTGTGAGGATGTCTTTGATATTCAGCACCTTCCCCCACTAGTGAACAGTGATCACGTTGTAATTCACTTTAAGTTTAGGACACATGGTATACACTTCGTATCAGTTCCATCCCGTCCCAATATCTGGCGAGCTAATATTCCGGCAATCAGAAACTGTGCTATCTCGACTGATTGGTCGGCCGACGCGGATGGATTGATCAAAGATGAATGGAATAAGTTTAAGGCTACATTCGAGTCTGTAACGTCGCCGTTTATCCCATGGTCAGCACGTAAGCTATCACATTGCCCTCCATGGATTAATAAGGAAACCCGAAAGCTGTTAAAGCGTAGGAAACACTTCTGGGACTTATTCTCGTTGACAGGTCACGAATCATTTGAGCGTGAGTACCGAAAATTCCGGAGCATTTGTAAAAAAGTCATAGCTGAATCCCTTACTACTTACGAATGACTGTTGGTATATGATAGCCATACGTGTCCGAAACAATTGCTTACGTGTGTTAAACGGCGAACAAAACGTAGTGATGGCATTCCCCCGTTAATGTTACACAAAATACCAGATTCACCAGCCGAATCAGACTAGGCAAAAGCTGAGATTTTTTCAATCTATTTTAACGGAGTCTACTCTGCGCGCATTGTTGCAACCCGACCGTAGCTGCTACCTTGACGCGGTGGTCGGGCTTGCCTATCGTGATGACCCAACTGAGCTACATTGGCTGGAACATATGTTCCTGTAGGTTCTACCATGCCAGGCAGGTCGGTTGGAGGACGGTAAGACTAAAAGCAGCAATTCAATATCTGAAGGCGAAGTCGTACTGCTGACTGTACAGAGGTGTGACAACAGGGAGGTGTTTCCCTCGGACATCCAGCATGACAGCGATGCCGCCTTCCCACAAGGAGGGATGGGGTTAGAAGAGGTCGACCCTAAAAATGTCACACCTCACCTTACCTCACGGATTTCCGTCTCCGGCGGTAAGGTTCTTTGAGGAACGGAGCTAACACATTAAAAACCTTCCGAGAAAAAGCCGTGCGCGACCGGCCTAAAGCAGCTGTCCCTTGGGCTGTGCGGTCACGCTCCCAGGTCGTTAAGACTAACACTAATCCAATCTCCTTTTCAGGTTCCTCAAAAAATACCCCTCCATGGTGTGGGCAGCCGGGAAGTGACACCAGCCCTCATACCCGTAACAGCACATGAGACCAAGTTGGTCACATTCAAATCCTTCTCACACCTCCTAATACCTGTCTTATCTCCATGACTAACCCTCCTCACGTCTCATTATCACTTCACACCGCTACTGCAAACGATTCGAGTACGCGGAACTTTTATCCTTGTCTCCTGAAACCACGCTCTAAACTACACGTTGGAGCTTTTGACGTCCGAACACTGCCAAACGGGACAGCAGGCTTCCTTAGCATCGTGGCTCAAAGAACGGATAATGGTGACCGTCTGTTGCAGCTATTCTCAGATAACCGCCTGTTCCTTGCAAATACTAACTTTAAGCATAAGGAAAAACATCTTTTAACATGGCGACCCTCTAATTCGTCCCAACGTTGGACCCAAATAGATCACATCGCTATCAGCCACCGATGGAGGGGCTCGATAGAAGACTGTCGCTCATTCTGGAGCACATGCTTAGATTCAGATCATGCTCTAGTGCGAGCGCGTATTTGCTTGCGTCTTACTGGACGTAGGAAAGACGCTGCAAGGAAACCTCTTAGGGCCTACTTAATGATAGTCAAGCTAAGAGTATATTTCAGGAACAACTAGGAAAACAGTTAGGCAGCCATGTATGTGATGCCCACCCCGAGGCAGCATGGAATGATATCCGAAAAGCTGTGGAAACAGCAGTGATATCTGCTAGTAAGGTAAACCGTAAGGTTAGGGAGCAACACTGGATCTCAGCAGCATCTATCGCACTGATAGATGCTCGGAAACTCATTCCACCTGGCTCTGAACATAATGAAGAGCGGAGTCAGCTTAAGCGCAAGCTGACAAGAAGTCTACGCAATGATCGCGAACAGTGGTGGGTAGCGAAAGCAAGAGAGATGGAAAAGGCAGCGGCAATAGGTAATAGCAGACAATTGTTCAGACTCGTTAAGGAAACCGGAATTAGGAACCCGACCGTTAGCGAAACAATCTCAGAGAAAGATGGACATATTATACATTCTCAATCCAGGAGATTGGATCGATGGGCAGAACACTTTAGGGATCAGTTCAACTGGCCTTCAGCCACACTTCGGTTTCCCACGATCTCCAGTCAACCTGAATGGCAAGTTAATGTAGGTCCTCCGCTCTTTACGAAGTTGAAAAAGCCATAGGAAATCTGAAGCGAGGGAGAGCAGCAGGCCCTGACAGGTTTACTCCTGAGATTTTTAAGGATGGTGGTCCAGTATTAGCAGTGAGATTAACTGAGGTCTTAGGTAGAATTTGGGAACTGGACGTAATCCCATCTGACTGGTCTCAATCACTGATTGTGCCAGTCTATAAGAAAGGACAAAAGTCCTCTTGTGACAATCACAGAGGAATCAGTTTGACTAATATAGTGTCTAAAATATTAGCTTCAATAATACTTCGACGCCTAACAAAGCTCGTGAAGAGCAGACTAGAGAAAACCAGGCTGGTTTTCGACCTGGACGTGGTTGTATAGATCAGATATTCACACTACGTCAGGTTCTAGAACACAGACACACATTCAGACGCCCCACAATGGTAGTATTTCTCGACCTTAAGGCGGCATTCGACTCTGTTGATCGTGAGGTTCTATGGCAGTGTTTGTCACTGAAAGGAGTACCAAAGAAGTACATTAACCTTATAAAGGCTCTCTACTCGAACACAACTGGTCGAGTGAGAGCTTATGGCGAACTGTCATCAGAATTGATTACCTCAAGTGGTGTTCGTCAGGGCTGTCCACTCTCCCCATTCTTGTTCAACTTTGTCGTGGACGTACTTTTAGAGATAACACTCTCCTCATCTAAATTTCCAGGGGTTGAACTTCTACCGGGAGGTTCACTTGTTGACTTAGAATATGCTGATGACATAGTTTTATTTGGTGAAGACGCTGACAAAATGCAGAGTCTTCTGACCACTCTAAGCAACAATGCAAGCATGTTCGGGATGCGATTCTCCCTCTCGAAATGCAAAATGTTGCTTCAGGATTGGGTTACATCGACACCCGAACTAATGATAGGGAGTGAAGTAGTTGAGCGTGTCGACCGCTTCACTTATCTTGGAAGTCTCATCAGCCCTTGTGGTCTGGTGTGTGACGAAATCTCAGCACGGATACAGAAGGCTCGACTAGCTTTTGCCAACTTGCGTCATTTATGGCGTAGGCGAGATATCCGTCTATCAACCAAAGGACGTGTTTACTGCGCAGCAGTTCGTTCCGTCCTACTTTATGGCAGTGAAACATGGCCGGTAAGAGTAGAGGATATTCTAGGGTTACTAGTATTTGATCATAGGTGTCTTCGAAATATTGCTCGTATATCCTGGGACCATCGAGTAAGTAACGCAGTTGTTAGGAAACGGGTACTAGGTAAGGATGGCAAATCAATTGATGAAGTAGTGAAACTTCATCAGTTGAGATGGCTGGGACACGTGTTACGTATGCCCAACGACCGACTGCCTCGACGTGCGATGTTCAGTGGTATAGGAGTAGGTTGGAAGAAAGCTAGGGGCGGCCAGACCAAAACATGGCACAAGTCCATGAAGTCACTGACAAGTGGACTGAGTCATGTTGGTAGGTGTAGACTACCTCGTTGGTGACCATGAGATGAAAGCAACCGATAGTCAGAAACCCTGAATGACATGGCTGAAAATGGTTTGCAATGGCTCAGGTGCATGCACTCTTTGTGTTCTCCCAAATTTTGATCTCTTAGTTCCTCCTTGTCTCCTTTCTTTTTCTCTTCCAAAATTACAATTATATTATTGATGGTAAACCTTTTCTAACAACATAAAGACTTAGGAGTAATAATAAGTCATGACTTAAGAACAACTACGCATTGCAGCGCAGCTGCTGTCTGAGGTTTTCGTGAGTTATGGTCACTTTGCCGAGAGTTCAAATCTTTTGACGAGGAAATGTTTCAAATTTTATATTCCACCCACATAAGACCACACTTAGAGTACTGTATCCATGCAGCTAGCCCATGTCTGGTAAAGGATAATAACTCACTTGAGCGTGTCCAGCGTGTTGGAACGAAATTAGTGAAGGGTCTTTCCAAACTCCCTTACGATGAGCGTTTAAAACGCCTAAACCTTTTCCCTTTGTTGTATCGTAGCACACGAGGAGACCTTACACTGGCATTTCATATCTTTAATTAGGATTTGTGTGTTAATATGTCTTATCTTTTTGCTTCCTCAAGTACTAATAATCTACGCAGTCATAGCAAGAAGGTTCTCAAAGCGCGATTTAATAAACTTAAGATGTGGCCCCGCTCTTCTCATTGAGTAATCAATGACTGGAACGCCTTACCCGAACAAGCGGTACTAGCCCCATCAGTGAATATTTTCAAGGAGAAGCTGAACCTTCACTGGAAAGCAACCTGTCAGCATTAACACAGGTTCACTAACCCACTATCCTTATAATTGAAGACTGAATTCTGGATTCTGAAAGTTCTCAGAAAAATCACCTCTTGAAAGTTACACTTGTCAGGGTTGAAGAAGGGAACCTGATTCTAAGTAACTCACGCAAACTGATTAGATCTGGAATATATGTCCATGAGGATCTCAGCCTAACTGACCGTATTAAGAGACGAGCTGCAGAAGTGGAAATAAACGAGCGCCGCCGAAACGGTGAAAGAAACCTCGTTCTTAAGGGTTTTCAAATTGTAAAAGTTCGGAGCAAAACGATCCCCAAGCCACTCTGGGTGGTAAGGGAAAGTTCTCCACGGACTTAAAGGTATGCTACACAAATGCTCGCAGCCCACTAAATCAAATGGCGGAGCTCAAGTCAATGGTGGATAAAGAAAAACCGGATGTTATTGCTATCTCGGAAACTTGGTTACTGTCAGAAGTTTTAGATAATGAAATTCAGTTGACTGGTATTCTAACCAGTAGGGCTGATTGATTAAACCGAAGGGGAGGCGGGGTTATTCTGTACTCGAAAATTACCCT
The DNA here is from genome assembly GCA_944470405.2 of Schistosoma mattheei. Lineage (NCBI taxonomy): Eukaryota > Metazoa > Platyhelminthes > Trematoda > Strigeidida > Schistosomatidae > Schistosoma > Schistosoma mattheei. Next base: position 88,193,431 of record OX103943.1, read on the forward strand.
AACCATAAGAGTGGCTGAGGCAGCGGCACATGTTTCAAGGACATGTGAACTAGTGCTATGTAAGCTGAAATGTAGACGGGAAGATATTGAATTAGTTGTAGTATATCGCAGTCCAGAACGTGTAGCAGATGGTTTTCTCCTAAGTAAACTTAAGTCCTGGTGTAACAAGGGTAAAAGCCTTGTAGTAGGCGACTTTAATGCACCGTATATAAACTGGGTTAACCTAGAAGTATGGTCATCGATAACGTCATTCGATCGCCAACTGTTAGAAACCTCGATTGAATTAGCTTTATTCCAACACATTAGAAGCCACACAAGATATGATTTAAAAAACTCCTCTTCTCTTTTAGATTTAGTCTTCACACACGGTGATGACGTTGTTCAAATGGCTTTTTTCCCACCACTTGGGAGAAGTGATCATGCAGTCATATTATTCAAATTCATGACTGAGATTGGCTGTCAAACAGTTGCGCCAACCATTCCTAATATATGGAAGGCAGATATAGAGGCAATCAACTTCACAGCATGGGCTAAAAACTGGGAAATTGACTCAAGGTCATCAGTACAAGAGACATGGACTCTTTTTAGGCAGTTATACAATCGGGCAACTCAACCACATATACCCTGGACAGTTCCAGAGAAGAAGAAGCACGGCCATCTCTGGATAGGCCGGGATATTCGACGTTTACTAAGACAAAAGAAGAAATTTTGGGATGTTGCTATCAGCCTTGGTACAGCAGGTACTATGGAGCGCTACAGATCGGCAAGAAACAAGTGTATACTGAAAATTCGTGAAGTCCAAAGAAAATATGAAATGCAGTTGGTACAATCTGCACTCGAGCAGCCCAAGAGAATATTCTCGTACATAAAGTACAGAACAAGGATGCATCACTGGATTCCCAACCTAATTAAAGTAGGAAGGGAATCTGAAATGATAGAGGAAGATCAGGGAAAAGCAGAGGCTATGGCTGACTATTTTGGGGCAGTTTTCACTCAGGAACCTCCTCTAGACAAAGAACCAGACCAAAATAAACAGTCAACAAACCGCCTGCTCACCGTGGACTTCGATCTAGACGATGTCCTTGAGGCTCTTAGCGCCTTAAACATGGGAAAAACAACAGGACCAGATGAAATACGCCCCAAAACCTTGAGATATATTGCACAATATATCTCGGCCCCACTGACTGTGATATTCAATATGTCACTTGAACAAGGTGTGTTACCTATGGACTGGAAGGACACAATCGTCACTCCTATACATAAAACAGGACGAAGACAAGTTCCATCGAACTACAGACCTGTAAGCTTCACCAGTGTTGTAGCTAAAGCATTGGAAAGAATAGTCAGATGGACCATAATGGCATTTATGGAAACCATTAACTTGCTAAACATAGAACAACATGGTTGTAGAAAGGGCTCATCCTGTACAACGAACCTCCTTATAACAAGGGAGCTTTGGATAAAGGCGCTAGATGACAGAAACATAGTGTATGTTGTCTACATAGACTCAAGTAAGACTTTTGACAAGGTGCCAACTAATAGACTGCTATTGAATTAGGAAAACCTTGGTATTGCCGGACCTCGTTTAAAATGGATTAAGCAGCTCCTAAGAGGTCGTAGACAGAAAGTAAAAACGAATTCCGAGTGCTCCATCTGGAGACCAGTACTTAGTAGAGTACCTTAAGGTTTCGTCTTGGGTCCTCTACATTTTGTAATGTATGTTGATGATCTTCGAAGTATAATACAGTCACCAATGTTATTATACGCTGTCGATGTAAAGATCTGGAGAGTAATAACTGGAGACGCAGACGCATGTGCTCTTCAGACAGACTTAAGTAATATGATTCACTGGTCTAAGGTGCGGCTGATGCCTATCAACGCGGCAAAGTGTGCCTACATGCACTCTGGGGATTCAAGGGTTAATAGGTACAACATAGGTGAAGTGCCATTACCCGTGGTCTGGTCTCATAAGGATCTAGGGGTGACAGTGAGTCATGATCTTAAGACGACGGCCCATTGTCGGAAGGTCGCAGGTAAGGGGTTTCGAACCCTCTGGGCTTTAAAACGGACATTCACTAAGTTAGATACTACCATGTTCACCACAGTATACACATCCTTAGTAAGAACTAAGCTTGAGAACTGCGTTCAGGCTGCAAGCCCCTGTTTAAAAGGTGACTCGGATGCCCTAGAACAAAATACAGGGAGCAGCCACCCGTGCAATTCCAGGACTCCGGGGTTTACCATACAAAGAGCGGCTTGAAAAGCTGGACCTCTTTACTCTGTTCTATCGCAGATTAAGAGGAGATCTAATTTCGATGTACAGAATACTGAGAAATGATTTTGGACCTAACTTATTCTCTATTTTTCTTCCCACCAGATCGGGACATCTCAGAGGATATAGCAGGAGGAGAGTAGAAAAGCCAGGAACGAACAAAATACCTGTGGTATGCAGGTTTTCACACCGTGTCATCAATACTTGGAACCTGCTGCTCGAGGCAGTGGTGTTCCACCTTCAATTGACTCTTTCAAGAGAAGACTGGACACTCACAGAAGCATACTAGAAAGGGAATAACATAGGCCGTAGGCCTTCTGCCCTAACTACACATATCTGAATCCGAAGACTCAAGGTCGCTGAACTGATAAAGCGGTAACCTCAATCTATTGTTTCGGCACAGTTGTGAAAATGTTGTCATTTATTTTTCGAAGACTTTTGAGCCGACTCTATTTTCGTACTCCTAATTTGAACCCATCTTTCCGAAGTCCTACTCCTAAGGCTTTTGGTAAGTTACAATTTTACTTTGATATGATTTATTCAGTTTCAAGCTCGCCGGCCTTTGTATATAGATCTCATGCTTGTGGTGAGCTGAGCACGCGACATATCAACTCTACCGTTACAGTATGCGGGTGGCTTGAACATTGTCGACTGTCATCTCGTTTTCTTGTTCTTCGTGATGATCGTGGCTTAATACAAATATATTGTGATAAGAATTCTCTCCCAATTCCGCAGCTTTCTTTTGAGTCTGTCCTGAGAGTGACAGGTAAAGTCCAAGCACGTCCGGAAAAGGATGTAAATAAGGTAGTGTTATTTGTGTTATATCTTAGCTTCAAGCTTATGCCAACTGGCGAAATTGAAATAATTGCCGAAAGCATTGAAATCCTCAGTCATTCGTCTTTACTTTCCTTTCTTCCGAAAGATGCAGCGAATGTTAGTTGTTATCCTACGATCACTCAGTCATTTTAAGGTCAACGAAACAGAAAGATTAAAATATCGTTACCTTGATCTTCGTTCGTCGAATATGCAAAGAAACATGCGGTTTCGTTCATCTATCACTTTGCAAATGCGAAGCTTCTTGTGTCAAAATAATGGTATTGTACATCTTTTGTGATTCACATATATAGGTTTTATTGAAATCGAAACTCCATATTTGTTCAAAATTACTCCAGGGGCAAGTACTTGTGATAATTTCTGATTTCTTTAGGGTGCCCGTGAGTTTATTGTACCTACCAAGTTTCCTGGATTATGGTACTGCTTACCTCAAAGCCCCCAACAATTCAAACAACTTTTGATGATAAGTGGGTTTAGTAAATATATGCAGATCGCCAGATGTTTTCGAGACGAGACTTCTAGATCTGACAGACAGCCCGAATTTACTCAGGTTATTTTCCATTCTTCCTAACTTTTGTAGTTGGACATAGAAATGGCATTTATCACTCCAAATGATATTTATGAAATAATTGAGAATATGTTGTTATATATTTGGCCTACAGTTCAGAGTACTTCAGGTTGTCGGCCAATTTCGGCACCTTTTTTGCGCATGAAATATTGTGATGCTATGTCACGATATGGAAGTGACAAACCAGATATACGCTTTGGTTTCTTATTTTCATACTCCGCTGTTGATGGGTACACCGGTTTTAATATACCAAGGAAATACGTAAGTGTCTTATGGTTCTTCGCTTTCTAGGTTCTCGAAAGCTTATATGTAGTTAGTAAATGCCAGGTTTATATTTCACTAGAGAGAAAATTGTCCATCTGGACACTTCTCTGTATCATTTGAATATAGAAAAGTGCAATAATAATTCATCGACTTCATAGCTCAACAGCGGTGATATGTTGAGATAATTTTCTCGAAATAGCTTCATCCTCAGAGCAACTTGGTACGTGTTAGCTAATTTTTATGAGTTCGTTTAATGTTGGTTATATCCCGCTGATGACTGCTTTGTTAATGCTATCTTTTGATAATGGTAAGAAGATAGTCGTTTTCTCAGCAATGTGAAGAGTGTTCGTTATTTATCTTAATGGCTTCATCAACGTTGATCAATGTATTAAAATTGATCCTGGTATTCAGAGTAGTAGTGAGAACTCCACAGTTTTATAGCACTTCCACAAAAATATTAGTCTAATAACTAGTGGGTTTTGAATAGTAGATAATGACCTTCAGCAAAAAATTCCCCTCACACCTATTGTCATACTAATGGGATTCATTCTCCATAGTATCCGACACGCAATTCGCCAAACGTTTGTTAATGATAATCGAAAAAAACTGTGTAAGTGCTGATTTCTTGATTGAGGTCTAAGATCGCAATGATTTTTCATATTTCCTCAATTTTCCCGGTTTTATTCAAATATCCGTATTGTTCTTTCACTTGATTTCCCTTTTGTAGTAATTTCTTCCCACTTTTCTAATAAGAAACGTGGAAACCTCGAACAGTTTGGATTTACTCCAGGCCCTTTATTGTTTACGGTGTATATCTCGTATAATATTGGCTTTCTTCTTCTTTCAGTCATCGAGTTTAAGTGCTGAAGATTGGGACTCCTTGGAGGATTTGGTTTTCCGCCTAACGGGCCAAGTATGTCATCTGTATCTTCGTTTTCTGCGGGGTGTTTTTAAGTGCTTTATTTTATTAAACTTGATTTTACCCCAAATTTTACACATGCTTATGAGTGCTAAACAAACTTCTCATGTTAAGCATTTCGAAGAATCCACACAATTATAAAAATGAAATCAGCTCAGTGGGTCAGTTATAAAGCCGCGTACATGTGTGCGTCAGTGCAAGTCCTCATGCCGCGTCTCCAAGACCAGATGAAATTGACAATAGGAAGAATAACATTTTTCGAAGTAATAGTATAACTGGTAATAATGAGAAAGATTGCGTACTGAAGAACCCTGTTCTTAAAGAATGGATTAGTTCAAGGAATAAAATTGCGAATTGATTTTTAAGCTCAAGACTTAAGGGGCAATGAGTAAATGGATCTGTGTCACTTTTTGGTTCTGACCCATTCCATCCTACGCCTCCAACCGCTGACCATGATTATTGTGCAGACCCCAACCAGTTGGTTTACACTCACCAACAAAATAGTAATTTTATGTGCTGATGATGTGTCTTCGGAAGTGTCAGCCTCCCATGTACCCTTATTAACAACAGAGTTTGTGTTTGTAATCTTCTACTTGGTACATGTGGGTGGTAATACAGTTTTTAAAAACAATAACATAAGCTCATCAGTCGTCTGAAACTCCAATAGTGTTAAGGATGGTTGAAACAAACTTATATTTTTATCAGGATCGAATGTAAGTATCAATTCATTTTCATTTAGTTAGGCAATCATTATAATTAAAACAAATGGTTTGTCTGTTTAACATTTCACTCCATCGATTATTAGAAACTTAATTGGAGTTAACGGAAAACCTAATGGTTGGTGGAATATCAGTGTTATACCCTGCTTATTGCTATTCGGAAACTATTTAGTTTGTATTGATCAAAAAACACGAAGTTCAGTGAAGGGATCTCTTTTCAACGAATCTATTATCAAGGTGTACAACCATATATACGGTTGTATTCAGTCACGACTCGTTCACTGAATGTTTTGTTTGAGTTCAATTTTGATTAATGTTTCGATGGATTTGGCTACCTTATTTTCTACTGGTTTTTCATATTTTATAGAGAATATCAATCTTTGCAGTTCAAAATATCAAGTCAAAACACTTGGACTTATTAAATTTATTAAAGCCGGAGTGTGGTGATTTAGTCGTCTTCATTAAAGGAAATACAGAAACTGAGGTAACAATTACCTTTCAGACTGATTGGTTTTTGCCTACTAGTTAAAAGCATTGGGAATGGCACGAGTTGAAGTCGCTAAGCTTATTGATTCGAAAGGTGATATCTTTTTCTATTTCATTATTTGATCAGCTAGCTTTTAGATATCGACTACACTTGTATTCTTTTAGTGGTAATTGCATATTTTTCGAATGAGGAAACTACTTCATATACTAATCACTTACTGAAGATTAACTTCAGTTAACAAGCCTTGTTCCTAATGTTAACTTTGATAATGGGTGACGTCATTACAAACCGCAAACAGACAAATACTACTGAACAGCGTATTAATGAACTTGCAGTCTAGGTAGAGAACTTAATTCCTATTGATACTATTTAACGAAATTAGGGCAGCAGTTTAGCGGTTAAAACATTTGATTTTCGATGTGGGTGCCACCTATTTCGGTTCCAGCTTGTCGATAGTGTCAGGATATCGATAGAAATTATCTACCCAGCTAATTGCACGATGTTTGCTAAAAATTTCCTAAATATGCTTCTAACCAAAGACAAAATGTTTACCACAGAAAAGCATGACATAAAAAAGAAATAACCAGTTTATCTGATGACTTTCCCATGTTTATTAGTAATTACTGAATTCGCCAGTGAATCGTTATCAGGCCTGTTCGTGCGCTGACCACGGCTGGAATATTTATTCAAAACTATGTCAAACAGTAAACCATAGTATCGGTTTCCGTCTTTTCAGAAGGAATTCGTCTATCCTATTTTTTGTCCTCCAAATGCTTAACATCAGTTAGCAAGTTACTGAGTCAGTTCACGAAGTGTCACTCCTCTTTTTTGAATACATTTTAGAGGTCAACAAATGACAAAGTTTTCGTCAGAGCTTTTCTTATCTTACCATCAAAATACCTTAATTCTCTTATTTTTTAAATTTTTCTATGGGAATAGTGTTAACTATCTAAACATGCTTATCTGTAATTCTACTAGTCACGTTAAGGGTCCTTAAGAATTTTAAATGAAATCCTTTAACAAGTAAAATGAGTTAATTAGATCTTTTATTTTAAACAGATCGCACACTTAACATATTTTACCTTGCTTATGATCATGTACATGTCGGTGTTATTTATTTCCGATTAGGCGAAATTTGAACATCTTTAACTTTTAGAAGAGCCTAAAGATCATACTTTCATTTGCTAATACTTTGCTCCATCCAATTAGATTTAGTTATCCTTGCCCGATGTTTATGAATTATATGTCTATGATTATCTTAAGTTTTAATGCTGGAAATATATGTAATTTCAAGAAGCATTCATATTTTATTGTTCATTTATATCACGTAGCCCCGACGATTGGGCATATATTACATTGATATGAGATTTTCAGTTCTTGCTTCTGGTTTCAGGCAGAAGTAACTTTATTACGCTTTTCCGTTCATATTAAAGGTTTGTCAATATATGAACCTGGATTCCATTTCCTTTGGGTAAATCAATTTCCATTGTTTGAAAAAAATAACTTAGGTATGTGTTGTAAACAAAAAAAAGAGATGTATACTGTAGTGAATTGGTTTTATGCTAATTGTTGTGTTAATTCGTTCGAGAATACATTGAATGCAATTAAGCTTCAAAGAAGATTCTCGCATGTAATCTCGAGTTTTCTTTCGAATTCGTTGTATTGTGCACATGAAAACATAATTCGTGAAATGTTCATTGTTAATAGTCGGACTATTCAATCACTAACCCTCTTGTCATTTTGAAGATAGGGCACTAGAAAATTAATATTGTGGTTATGAGATCCGAAATTTCATGTGTTGCTTTAAAAACCTGCACTTAGCAATTGTAGCCCTCGTATATGTTGGTCGTGCTATTGAGAAATATTAATATATCCACTTGGAGAGACTGATTTCTACCCATCTGTAATAATAAAAGTTAGGTGAAACCCTTGAACGAATTCCAAGTGACCCTGAGGAATTTCAGCTAATCAGAAATCAGTTGGCATAGAGTAAGAATTTATTATACAAATCCAAAAAATAGATTGGATACACTTCTCTAACATGTTTTAAAAACTTACCCAGATTAGAAAGAGGCCCTATGCCTCTGAAATCGTGATGCATACGGTACAGGAATTCATCTATGTGACTTAACAACAGTCAACCTCTAGATCCGTGATGATGTTTCAGGAATTCTTTTAACCTTGACCACATTGCTTCTATATTAGTGTGCACTTCTGTGGTAGGGTCAACAAAATATCTCGTGAACGATGACACTGCTCGTAACCAAGTCTAGATAGGTATCTGTATGCCCTCCAGTCGCCTGTGTATATTGTGGTACCTGGCTTCACATACTCTCGTATAATTGGTATCACCTTTGTAACCTGTCAGTTTCTGAGGTTCTGAAAATATCCTTTTTGCGATGATTTATCATCTATACCAAAGACCTGCCAAATATATCTAAGGAACTGCTACTTAGTCTTCTGTCACAGTTTCTCTATTAAGTCCGCGTTTTCGAAAGACCGTCTCATCGATTTTCTCGGTTCCTCCAGACGACTGGTCCAACGTCGTCATCTTTACTGGACATAAGTCGCTATAATACTCGTACCACTGAACTGCTAAAGCTTCAGTAACATTTCAAAAGGTTGCAACCAGTATTACTGGTGCTCATATTATCCAGTCCACAATAATTAGCACACCCTGTCCTGGTATCAAACAGGATTGTTTCAAAAAGTCCTCGTTCTTTCAGATTTCTTTCAATATATTTTACATCGAAATACCATATCGTCCCGATAGTTTGCACACTGTTCAACAGTTATTTTAATGCCGCAATCATGAGTAATGGAGGTTCTTAGTAGTCCCATCTGTTGTAGCTGTTCAACTTTGACGTCATTCTTAAGATTCGCTGTAAACTGATTGTACGTGCTGAAATATAGATATCTGTGACCTTGAAATCATCTACTCGATTCTTATTGGCTCATCCATGAATTATAGTCTCGCCAAAATTCGCCGCAGAAATTACACTGAATATTAAATTCCTTGATTTGAATAGGTCGTTTATGAGTCCTTTAATTTACAATTTATTGTGGCCAGCCATGTCTTGTATGTTCGTAACTGTCCGGGACAAATTGTCTTATCATTGGGTAGCACTTTGACTCATTAGTATCATCACTTTATTATCTGTTTTACTGATTGCTCTGCATAATTTTATGTCAATTTATGCTCATTACTCTTTCATCGGATGTATTATGGTCCTTACTACTTATTTCCTTTAGGTCAATGGATATCAGTGCATCACCCATTCACTGCTGCGTCGCCAGAGACAGCACATTTCCTGTACACTGATCCGAGCAAAGTCATCGGTTTACATTACGATTTAGTTTGTAATGGTCAAGAAGTTGGAGGTGGTTCAATTCGGATACATAATCCTGAGGTACAAAGGTATATTTTTACCGAAATTCTCAAGGTAGATTTCTTATATATATATGCATATAATCACTATTATTTCAGGAAAATTCTTGTGAAATGGAATACTTTTTAACTGCTCTAAATTCTGGAGCTCCACCGCATGGTGGGATTGCGTTAGGTAAGTGGATGTTATATCATTACATAGATTCTCTCTAGGTCTTGATCGTTTAATTGCAATATTTGTAAATGCCAAATCAATCAGAGATGTAATTGCTTTCCCAAAAGCGGCTGATGGTAAAGATCTCTTATGTGGGACACCAACTATGGTAGATGATGAAATCTTATCACAGTATTGCATTTCTGTTTCTAATCTGAATAAAAGTTGATTTCCAAGCGATAATGTCTTGCCTTCCTAAGTGGTGGTTGCTTTAGTAACATCACAGTAGGTTGGGTTTTATTCTTGTTACGAAACTTTCACCATCATGGTATACTGATGTCTGAGTATCGTAAATATAATTAGATTATGTAAAAAATAGATAATAGATTATGTTTCATGTTTTTGTTATAATACTACGGTGCGCCTTCAACAACAAGGATACTTAAGAATTATCGGAATTAGAAACTTTAATTAATTTGCATCATTTTTGAAGATGGTACTCTCATTGCATTCGTACTACTATTGACCCCCATCTTAGCTGCGTCACACGCTAGTTGAAACTATATCAGTATTGCTCTGAATCCTGATAAATGCCCGTAGGTAGAGTCTCAAAATGTTGTATTTTAGATTGAAAATACTGTAAGTACAAGAACAACAATGTCTAGATTATAAAATGGGCTCGTTCTATTTCATAGCTTCTCATTAGCTCTAAACAGACTAAAATTACAAGGAATAATATAATTATGAACATATTTAACATACTTTATTCAGTGATGTTTAGATGAATATTCCATATGGAATCGTGAATCATAAAGAGACGAACAAGATACAGAACATATGATTAAATCTGTTAAAGATTGTTTCACATGTATGTGCTGAAAATGATACAAAATAGAAAGGGTAAAGTCACAATTACTAATAATTTAATTTGACAGAAAATGGTTACACAATTATGATCAAAATAATGAGCGATTGTATACGTATGTATTATGACTATATTCCAAACAGATCAAATATCTGAATAGAAAAGCTGTGTTTATGTTATAAAACCCAGTAGACTTGGGCCACAAAATTAGTTAATTGAAAATAAAAAAGTCAGATAATATCAAAGGCCGCTGCAGGAATATGAATTAGAAAGCTTTTATCAACCTTGTCCTCTAAAGAAATGACTAACTTGTAATAAAATCTATATTATCACTATGGGGTTGTGAAGATTATTACGTTTTTGATTGAGATCATGAACCGATTGATGTTAGACCACCGCTGAAAACCTGGAAGCAATGAACGTCCGTTTCGCCCTATTGTGAGACTCCTCAGCAGTTCGTGTCCACGATCTCTCTCGCGGGATTTGAACCCAGAGCCTTCGGTCTCGCGCGCGAACGCTTAACCTCTAGAACACTGAGCTGGCCGGCATCCAACGGTGTTAATGTCTAACCCCAACCACTCCACGAAATTTCGCGACCATCTCCCATTGTACTGAGGTAGATACCTGTCTCTACCTGGCACGGATTAGCTCCACTGGTCACAGCTTCTCAACAGAACTCCGAGAATTCCCTCGCGAAACCAGTCACTCGTGAGCACATGGTAGTGGATACGCACTGCTGAGGAGTCCCACAATAGGACGAGACGGCCTTCTAGTTTTTCAATGGTGGGTCTAACATCAATCGGTTCATGGACTTAATCAGAAAATCTAGATTATTTGAGCTCTCGGCATGAACGTGGAGGATAACGAGGTTATTAATTACTTTTGCTGTAGGCACTTCTAGTTACTTACGAATTAGCTCATCACTCTGTATCATTTTCTCGAACTACTGACCAATTTGTTTAGTGGCCTAATATTACTGATTTACTAACAAAATATTTTAAGTAAATAACTGGTTTTAGAAAGCTGTCATGGTAGATGAAATTCTCTATGAGAATATCTACGATTCCCAAACTTAAGGTTGATTGATTACAGAGCGGTGGCCAACCTCATGTTTATCAGTTCATAAGTGATGACCTAGTTATATAGTTGCATTGTGCCAACTAGACTAAGTTACTCTACATCTCTAAGTTGAAATTCATCATGATTTGCGTTCATATTTATTGAAATAAAAGGGGCAGGTCCGTGTAAGTCTATGCGCTACGTTCTCCATAGAAATCACTAAATCTCTGGTGGCATTTCAAACTGTTATGCTGCTTTGTGTATCATTCAGCATCAGAATTCTTACACTGTGTTCGTAATAATCACTCCAAAAATACCACTTTCTTCAAAACCAACTATTCTTTGTGGTCACCCAGCTTTTTATGATGTGTGGTAATAATTACACTGTTATCATGAATTTGGATCTGTTGGCTATACTTTAAGTTGTAGCAGCATTGTTTCATCTACCCTTGAATATATCTAGCTGAAATATTAGCAGCTGTATAACTTTTTTGTGGACCTTTGATAACTTGTCTTGACGTTTTGAACGTGAAATTTCTAAACGTATTGATGAACTTTATGTTGATGGAAATGTAATTGTATATCAATGGTCAGTATTCACATATTACCATTTCAAATCAGTCCAATAATGAGCGAAATTAGCCTAACTTAATAGTCAATTTTTGACTGCATAATCAACAGAATTGGAGTCGTACAATTATTTATGCTTTAAAGTGTGTTTATTTTTGTGAATAACTTTTCATTGCTGAACTGTTTAAATGTCACGTCTATGGGTAACTTATTGTCTTTAACAAAGCACCAGCTTTCACAAGCCAATAATAAGTTTGTGAGATAGGAATTCTAAAACCATTCTGCTCTTCAAAAAGGATCCCGTTTTCATCGAGGTATTTAAACAACTCGATCCAAATAATCTTATCTAAAATTTTAACAAACATGTCAAATTGGACGTATTAGTTTGTGATTCTCGATAGTGGTCCCAGATAAATCCTGTAAGTATAAGTGACGGCTCAGGATCGAGTCGTATGTTCCATAAATGTTTTCGGAGGTATACCATCAGGGTGCTGAAAAAGAGGAGGGTGAGAAACAGGACGGACAGTTTGCATAACTAGTGGGGTTTAGTCATTTGTGGTGAAACAATTAGGGTGTGACTATTTAGACTCATTCTCCTTTATTAAACCAATTTCTAAGCAAATGTGTTTCATCAGGTTAGAGAAAACAAGCCACAGTATGGAGTTGAATGGATAAACCAGTGTACAAATGGAAGGGGTTTAAAAGAACTGAGAGACTGACCGACTGATTCCATGTGAAGGTTTGTCTTGTGACGCAGTTGGGCGCTTTCCTCAATATGTGTCTTATCCACTTCCAGCGCTTCTTCCTGATTTCTCCCTTCTCTGGAATCTGGTTTGTTCTCTCCCGCAGTAGGTTGTTGCTGATAGTGTCTGACCAACGGATCTGAAGTATTTTGCATAGACAACTGTTAATAAACACTTGTATCTTCTGGATGATGTCTTTCGTAGTTCTACAGGTTTCCGCCCCATCTTGACATTTGTATTGAAAATTGTAACTTTGGTGTTAGTTGACAGTTGTTTTGAGTTCCAGATATTCTTCAGCTGTAGATATGCTGCTCTCGCTTTTCCGATCCGCACATTCACATCTGCATCAGATCCACCCTGTTCATCAATGATGCTGCCCAGATATGTAAAGGTTTTACATCTTCAGAATCTCCTCTGTCAAGTGTGATTCCATAGGTGCATGCTGTGTTGTATCAGAGAATCTGTGGTGGACCAGACAATTTACGAGCGTAAAAAGTATTAATAAAGTTATTAAAGATCAATAGTAATGTTAATATATATAAGTCAGTTGTTAAAAATACAGTAGGAAATAGGGATTTTACTTACATTCACCAAGTTGATTAGTGTTTGAATTTGGTCTGGTGCTGAAAATCCACAATTATAAATATTTGATGATTCCAATCAAGTTGATGAACTCTCCAATTATATAATCCCATGTAAGTTATGATATATTTCCAATCACAGTCTATAAATATAGATAATATTTGATTTAAACTTCAGTTAACTCAATCACAAATGAATGTAGAACGAGGGATATGTGTGCAACAATGTATTTGTTAGCAATTAACAGTATGTCATGCTATGTAAGTTACACAACGGAAAGTGTGTTCAAGGTCATTCACTTAAACAACACGTACAGTCATTTAATGATAAATGTACATACAGTGGAAAATTGGCAAAATAAATACAAATAACATTAAAAACTATTTACAAAATAAGCTTGTCAGGCATATCTCCACAAATCTTGCTTTTCCCTTTATGTATGTTGAGACCTACTACTGCTGAGACTGCTGTTACACTAGTCGTCTTCTGCACTTTTTTGCGTTTGCGATAGAAGAGCTAGATCATCTGCGAAGTCTAGATCGTCCAGTTGCATCCTAGATGTCCAATGTATCCCGTGCTTCTCCCCAAGTGTGACATCTTCATGATCCAGTCGATCACCGGGAGAAAGAGAAAGGGTGAGAGTAAGCAACCTTGCCTAACACCGGTCTTCACCTCGAACGAGTTTGTCAACTGTCCTCCATGCACGATTTTGCAGTTTAATCCATCGAAGGAATTCTGTATGATATTGACTATCTTCTGAGGCACGCCGTAGTGTCGAAGAAGCCTCCATAGTGTTGTCCTGTTCACGCTATCAAGTGCTTTCTCGTAGTCAATGAAGTCGGTGTAGAGTGGTGAATTCCATTCAGTTGATTGTTCCACAATGATCCGTAGAGTTGCGATTCAGTCTGTACACGATCGATCTTTACGAAATCCAGCTTGTCGGTCTCGAAACCGGATGTCTACTAGCAACCTATTCCAGAGGCTTGCATAGCGTGTTACAAAGGAAGTTGACTTCAATGTGCTTGATGTTCTCGATATCTTTAGTAAAAAAAAGGTAGATAACTACGTAGGAATAAGCAATATTTGATTGCTTACTTACACATAGAGAAGCAAATACCACCCACTAGCATTCTCCATCCAACTCTTTCCTCGACAATTGTTTCCAGTTACTGTTCGTGTTGTTGATATCTGCTTCCAATTCTCCACGCAATATGTTGTTTGGCCTTCCTCTTTCCCGTTCTCCTTCAGGATTCCAAGTTGGCGCTCACTTTGTGATGCAGTCTGATGATTTCTGTAATGTACTATCCACCTGCCAACGTCTTTTCCTAATTTCCTCCTCAGCTAGAACCTGGTTTGTTCTCCTAGCGTAGGGCTGTTGCTGGCGGTATTCGGTCAACAGCGGACATTGAGTATCTTGCTTAGATAACCCTTTATAAATACTTGTACGTTTTTGCTGGTAGCTGTAGTAGTTCTGGAAGTTTCGGCTCGATACAATAGAACTGTATTGACGTTCCTATTGAAAATTCTGACCTTGATAATAGCTTTTAGTCAGTTGTTTTGAGTTCCATAAGTTCGTCACCTGGATTTGTTGATGTGTATGGGATAGAAGGGCTAGGTCATCTGCGAAGTCCAAGTCTAGTTGCATGCAATCTGTCCATTGTATTCTGTTCTTACCCTCAGATGTGTAGGTCTTCATAATTCAGCCAACCACCAGAAGAAATAGGAAGTGGGGTAGTAGGCAACCCTATCACCGAATGTTATCGGCGATTACTTAATGCTACACTGGAAACTGCATAATGTAGCTGATAATTCTACTGGAAGATTAAGCCTGCTTTAGATACTCAGTTAACGGGATGATATTATTATTCTTATAATTATTATTCATTGGAATCAGATATAAAGGAAATTAGCTTGAACAAAGTTGGTTGATGAGCAGCAGCAGCATCAGCAGCAGCCGCAGTGACATTTGGAACATGCACCATTTTTGTCTACAAAGTCTGCATATTTAAAGCCAAAGTGACAGTTTTATTATTCGGTGAGTCTCATGTATGTATTTATTGTTGTTATTTGTTAATTCGTCATATTGTATATTTCAATGCTGAGCTTATTGTTATTGGTGTTGTTATTATTTCTTGGTATCATGTTATTTGATAATTGACTGAACCTTTTATGTAAGTGTATTCCATGGGTGCCATCTCTGTAGCTTTAGCTGTATTTAATGCTGTAAAGTGTGAACTATGGTTTGCACGCTTAGAAAGTTGTTTTGCTTTGTGTTGTTGGAAAGAGAATTACAAGTGAGAGCAGGAAATTTAGTTAGACAAAGTGGTTGCTGCCGGACAACGTTATTGAATAAGTGCCTGGTGTTATTTTTAAGTAGGATGTTGACTCATCATACGATTGCCTAAAAGGAGGGAGGTCATTCGTGTTACATTTCTCACCAATTAGCAGACAACTGAACAATTATTAGATAATGTAGAACTAGGTGACTGCATACCGTCTCAATTAACACGAAACATGACGAATGAATTGGGGATCGCATAATGGACAAACGTCCATTATATCGAACACAACCACCACGTGACACTGTGCATATTCTCACAGCGTTCCGTGTCACTTGAACAATTGGTCGAATGCACAACATCGACCAGTGACAGTGCCCTTCTTAGTCCCATTCACAGACATCATAGTCTGACTATATGGAACCACTGTGATGTATGGTGATGAGTGGTGATAGATTGAGAAGGAGATGATTTCCATCATTTTCCCACCGTATATCTCCTTCTTTCCTGGCTTCTAACGGAATATTCTTAACACTTATATGTATTTGAAGTTTGCCTTTTAATAGCAAAAGTATAACTCTGGTTTCAATCTAGGTCGTGGTAACTGGTGTGTTTACGTTTGTATGATTCGAAAGATGCAAGTCAGA
The DNA here is from genome assembly GCA_944470405.2 of Schistosoma mattheei. NCBI lineage: Eukaryota > Metazoa > Platyhelminthes > Trematoda > Strigeidida > Schistosomatidae > Schistosoma > Schistosoma mattheei. The sequence goes on from OX103943.1 coordinate 88,209,781, forward strand.
AATTCCAAGCATGTCTTTTGTATGAAGACTAATGTGAGATACTTCGGAAATACTTGCCAGTGTTCTTTTTGAAACTCTGTTCTACCAATGACAATCGTCGTACTAGCAGAATATGAGAGACATGATAGAGAATATGCATGTGGTATGATTTTGACCACCAACTCTATCTACTCCAACTATCAATCCGTCTGTGGTGAGGGTAAACTTTTCAGGTGGTCAAAAGACTAGAGAAATTTTCGGTGTTTTTGAGGACTGTAGAATGTGTCCTAGTTTATACTCGTTTGACGTTCCAATAGGAGCTGTTTATTATAAACCAAGTAAAAAAGTGGACGTAAAATGCAAGCAGAATTGGGAATAAAATTAGAATAAGATCGAGAAAGAGAAATTCATATTCTCATTCCTAAGATGTTCGTAGCTGAGTGAGGTGGCATCGATGAGATTAAGCGTCTCATATCAAGTTAGAAACCCTTGATATATATGGTTAGTTAACTGGAGGAATTTTTACAAATTATGACGCGATATCTGGTTATCTTTCTGTTATGTATTTGAATACTTCGGACCATTTAGTTAAAATTTTAAACTTTTTTCTGCTGAATAAAAACAAGCACTTTTTGAGATTTTAAATCAAGATTAGTTTTAGTTTCATTGGCGCTGAATTTTGATTGCATGGCTACTATTTTCCTATCTTATGATATAGAACAAACTAGTTTGTTCAAAAAGTTCGAAATTGGCACTGCCTTGTCATAAATCCTATTAAATCACCTAATCTTTGTAAAATAGCAGCTTATTACTCAAAATGGTAGCCTTAGTGATTGGAGAAATTGAATTATAATATATGCTATTTACTTATATCAACTAGAACACTACGCTGACTTCAGGAAATTACAAAGCAGATTATTTTGCCACATTCTGAACATAGTTGACTACAATTTATTTTATCTTGAAGAAATTTTTGAAGGTTTATTGGATAAACCTAAAACTTTAGTCAGAACACAAGAAATAACATGCAATTTCAATGTTATTAAAAGATAAATTTACTTGCTTAAAATTCAAGTTGTTTAAGAACCGTTTAGAGTGATCTTTATTATTCAGATTTTACCCAGAAAGTATTGACCTTTGTCTACATACTTGTTGGCTTTTAAATAGTTCAAACTTTACACTTCAAGTATGTATACTGCATACATAAGTGAACGATATTTTAGCTAATTGTTTACTTATTTCACCAATGATATGGAACTACTTTAAAGTAGTTAAAGTGAACTTTGATCATTTTCAAAATGTAGAGTAGAATAGTTCAAATGAAGATAATAATCATAATGATGATTCCTTCATTGAGATTTTATAAACAACAGAATGACCCGAAATATGAGTAAATTAAAATATTAAAGTTATTCCATGATAGAGTAGTGACTTATTTAAAACTCTGGTCACTTTAAGCAGATCATTTTATTATTTACTTTTCAATATAACATTTTTGATAGAATAAAAATCTTGAAGCACAAAGAGAATTGCGTAAAAAAGAACGAATGGTAAAATATTTGAAATAGGTACGTAGTGAAGTTGAAGCGATAATGGGAAAGATCAGTTCTACGTCAGCATCTGTTGAGAAATTGAAACAAGAATTACGCACAAAAGATGAAGAAAATCGTCCAACAAAAGTTTCTTTAGAGCAAGCTAATCGTCATTTACAAATAACTGAAGGCAAATTAAAAGATTGTCAAGTAAAACTTGACCAACCGATTGAAGTGAATGAATCTATCACGGCTAAAATACACTTAATACCAACTGAAGTGAAGGTACAATTTTAGATTTTCATATTTTGTTTCATAGTAAAGTCTTTATATTGATTTATAGCATATTTGAATATATTTCCAGTTTCTAAAACAATTGATTGAGACAAGAAAAAATTAGTGTTAACCATTGACTCATAGAGAATGTACAGTCTAAAATCATTATATATTGATGAAACATTGTCATAACGCATGTCAGAACAATATTAGAAATTTGCAAAGATGAAAGTTGAAGACTCATTAGAATAATGTGATGATGGTTATAACTTAAAATAAGTAGCATAGTTCTGATGAAATGGATAAGATAGAACAATAAAATCAGTGGAATGATTACAGACTCAAAAGTGAGGAGAAGAATATGTGTTCGCCAGTGGCACTAATTTCAATTCATATCACTAGTGATTTCTCACTATTAATCAAGAATTTGCCAAATAACTTTGTTAGAAAGTATATATCTCTCGAACCAAATCAATCCAGTGGTCATTGACTTCATAAGTTGACAAAATTTGTTCATCTAGCCACCATTAATCCACTTATAACTTATTATTCCAGTAATCGAAGGTTGCTGAGTTGGTGTAATACAACTCAATCGGCTTCAACTTTATTTATACTACTAAATTACATGACTTTCCTTAAATCGACGAAAATACGCGGGCTAACCTTCAACCAATTGAAAAGACAATTATTTATAAAGTGCAAAATCACAGAAACACTAGTCAATAAAGTTATTTGCATATGTCATAAGTAATACATGAGAATGAATATAATTTCTATGTACAGGAATTTTACTGAAACAAAATTCAATCACATCAAATACATACAGTTTTAAGAACATGCCGACAGATGACACACAAATCACATAATAAGAGGTAATGCCATTAGCATTCAACAAAAGTCATGCAGGAAAGTTATCGTAATTAATGACATCAAGTTAGATTCAGTGTGCTATTGTTATAGTACAGTTACTTACAGATGTGTTATTTGGAAATTTTGAGATCCTGTCAAACAACTCCAGTCCAGCAGTATTTATTGTGAGATGGTGGAGAAGATTTGTAGCCCAGGCGGATGATTTTGGTGGAGTCTTGTTCTCTGAGCTGAATGGTTTGGTCGTGGAGCTTTCGTCGTCCTTCTGAACGACATCGTCAGCACAAACTTCAGGTAGAAGTGGAGTGTTCGAATTTCTCTACATGTGGTTCGTTGTTTGTCCTGTATACTTCAATGTTGATTAGTTCTTGTTGACCTGTCACTGTTTACTTCTTTGTTCCTATGTTTGTTTATAATTTTCTTGATTGGTTGGTAAATTGAATCAATTTCAATGTGCTTGTTGATTGCTGATCGACCTGAGTGCCAAGCTTCTAAAAGTTTTCTGGTGTTCTTCAAATTGCCTCTATCCAAAATTTGCACATTTTTCCAGTCGAATGTGTGTCCGCAGTTGTCCACGTGCATTGATATAAGAAAAGTTTTCTGGTGTTCTTCAAATTGCCTCTATCCAAAATTTGCACATTTTTCCAGTCGAATGTGTGTCCGCAGTTGTCCACGTGCATTGATATAAGTGGGGACATGTCATGGCTCTTGACTGTTAATTGATGTTTATGTGAGCGAAGATAAAGAGGGTGTTTTTCTCAGTTGGCACAATTTATTTTGTAGATGATGTTTGATTTGTCATTTCATCCTTTGGTTTGCATAGGATTGATTGTAGTGATTTAGCTGGTTTGTGTAAAACACCTATTCCGAAGGTTTTCAGTAGTTTCGTTGTCGTTTATGATATGCCCTTTATGTATGGTAGGATGATCCTTTTGTTGACTTCTGTATTTGACTTTGTTTCTGATGATGCATGTGTCTGGTATTTTTTTTAATGAAATTGACTGGGTAGCTGTTCTTTTGAAAAATGTTCTTGAGTTATTTTTCATTATTTTTTCGTGCTGCAAGTGTCGCAATGAGCCCTCGCTCTCTTGAAAAAAGTTTGTACGCAGTTGATTTTGTGAGCTCTTGGGTTCTTGCTATTGTAGTTGGCAATTTGATCTGTATGAATCGGCTTCCTGTATACTTCCTATGGGATAAGCTGTGAACTACATGTGGAGAAATTCAAACACTCCACTTCTACCCGAAGTTTGTACTGATGATGTAGTTCAGAAGAATGATGAAAGCCCCACGACCGAACTATCCAGCTTAGATAACAAAGTCAGTCAGTCGGTAACCACGTAGAACTTCGTACGTACATACATCAGTTCGAGTTCCACACAGACACAATTGTCGATTCAAATCCTGTAGTGGTAGAGGTAGTAATAGTATAAGCAGTAATCGGAAAGATTAGGGTTTGAAGATGTTATTCAAGGAGTATAATCCAGTGAAATAAATTTGGAAGGAGAAAAAAGAAAAGGATATGAAGAATTCAGAGGATTATAATTTGGGAGAACACAATGAGTGGATGCACCTGCGCCATTGCAAACCATTTTCAGCCATGTCATTCAGGGTCTCTAGCCATCGGTTGCTTTCATCTCGCGGTCACCAACCAGGTAGTCTACACCTACCAACATGACTCAGTCCACTTGTCAGTGAATTCATGGACTTGAACCATGTTTTGGTCTGGCCGCCCCTAGTTTTCTTCCAACCTACTTGATAATTCGTATAGGTTGAACCCTATATACGATTCCTAAGCTATCCCGGTAACCCGCAGTCTAGAACTACACAGCGACTTGAACTCCAGAGAGAAGACACAAGAACGAGAGAAAACACTTTATTCCAAGGTTCATCTTTGTACAGAAATTCAAGGGTATTTATAGATATTGGCGTCTGTTAAATCAACATCTTATTTAAGCCAATCCGTTAACGACATTTTATGCTACCGACCAATGGTAGCACGCCGCGCTGTAATTCTCGAACGTTCCATCACGCTCTGATTGGCTAGGACTCTTCGGCTCCTTTTGGGCCTCTGGAGGCTCCGTTGAAGTTCTCCGGAAGCCGACCCAACACCTCCCCCGAATAAGATTTCTTTCTCGGATCTACTTGTAGTTTGATAACTGGGTTGCGGCGGCGTTCCATTATTCTTGTCGTCTTCCTTGTCCAAGGCTTCTTTTCAATGTTCCTGGGCGTTTGTGGCATTGGTGCGTCTATGATTAAATCTAACGGGAAAATCGGCCGGTTACTTCGAGTCTGCACCGTTCTTTTGTCCTTAAGGATTTGATTTGTGTGACGTATACATGTCCCAAAAGCTCCTCGAACTCTGTACAGTACTCTTCCCAGTTTTTGCACAACTTCGCCCGGCTCCCATCGGTTCTTCCCGATGTAGGATTTGATGTAAACTTTGTCGCCAACACTGAAGTTTCGGATACTTGGATCGTGACTGCGCTGATCCACTAATTTGGATGGCCGCATGGCATCGAAGACGGTTCGAATGCGCCTTCCAAACATGGCTTCCGCGGGAGATTTGCCGTCTTGAAAATTTGGGTTCGGGGTGGATCTGTATGATGTTAAAAGTTTTGTGATCACCTGCCCAGTTGTCCCTTCTCCTCCACCCTTTCAGTAATGCTCGTTTAAAAGTGTCCACAAAGCGCTCTGCTTGTCCGTTTGATTGTGGATGATAGTGTGGAGAACGAAGATGAGTTATTCCGTTTGTTCTACAGAAATGTTTAAACGATTCTGCGGCAAATTGAGAGCCGTTATCCGTCACTAAGGTCTCTGGTACTCCGAAACAACTAGGTAGGGTAGACAACTTGTGGATCGTTTCTGACGTTGTACAATTTGGCATGATATATACTTCCGGCCATTTAGTGAATGCATCTACGATAATTAGAAACATTTTCCCTTGGATTGGACCGGCAAAATCTGCGTGAAGTCTTACCCAGGGTCCTGCAGGCATAGGCCAATACTGAGGCTCGCATTTCAAAGGATTTTTAGCGGCTTGAATTCATGATGAACAGTTACGGCATTTATTCTCGATATCTTTGTCCATTGACGGCCAATAAGCATAGCTACGAGCCAAAGATTTCATTTTACTGATTCCAGGATGGCCACTGTGAAACTGCTTGAGGACCTTGTGACGTAATAACTTCGGAATAACAATTCGATCACCGAACATAATACAGGAGTCAACAACCATTAGAGAGTCCCGTCGACGAAAATATTGCAAAAGTTCTCCGTCGAGGCGATTGTTTGGCCATTTCGTCAAGAGATAGCTTTTAACTGAGCTCAGTATCTTATCACTTTCAGTTATCTTCTTGATAGTTTCAAAGGTTACTGGGAGTCCATTAACTGCGTCATCCAACACGCGATGAACTTCTTCCTCGGCTTTTATATTTGCTACAAGAGTCTCCTCCGGGGTTTTCGATTGGGAGCCTATTAATCTCGACAATGCGTCAGCTTGCCCGAAAGCGGTAGTAGACTGATACTTGATCTTGAAGTCGTAACCCAGAAGTGTGGTTGCCCATCGTTGGAGTCGGTTAGCTGTATGAACGGGAATTCCTTTCTTTGACCCAAAAACTGCAAGTAGTGGCTTATGGTCTGTTATTAGGGTAAAATGTCGACCATATATCATCTTGTGGAACTTTTTCACTGCAAATATAATCGATAGGGCTTCTTTCTCGATTTGGCTATAGTTCCTTTCAGTCGTTGTCAAAGATCTGGCAGCGTGTGAGATAGCTTTTTCAGACCCATCAGGAAAAATATGAGAGATAACTGCGCCCACACCATAGTTAGAAGCATCTGAAGCGACGACTATCGGTAGAGAAGGATCATAATGTGTCAATAAGAGATCGGAAGTTAGGAGTTGCTTGATTTTCTCAAAAGATGCTTGGCAGTCTGCAGACCAATTCCATCTTGTGTTCCTTTGTAGTAGGTTGTTTAGTGGAGCACGTAGACGATGGAGATCGGGGAGAAAGGTACCGTAATGACTGACCAATCCCAAGAATGATCGTAGGGTTGTAACGTCCCTGGGTCTAGGCATTGTTTTCACTGCTTCAATGTTCTCTGGATCTGGTCGTCTTCCGTCTTTATCTATTATGAACCCAAGGTACCGTACTTGCTGCATATAGAAGTCACACTTTTCCGCTCGGAGGCGAAAACCATAATCAGCTATGCGTTCTAGTACCTGGTCCAGTTTCTTCTGCAGGTCCATTTTATCTACTGCCGTAATTATGATGTCGTCTAGGTAGGCTGCAGCTCCTGAAATACCTTGTAACATGGTATCCATAATTTGCTGAAAAATAGAGGGTGCTGTCTTTACCCCAAAAGGTAGTCGGTTATACCGGAACAGACCTTTGTGTGTGTTGATCGTTAAGAGATCTTTGCTTTCATCAGATACAGGGATTTGTAGGTATGCGTCTGATAAGTCCAATTTTGCAAAATATCTGCCACCGTTCAGCTTAGCGAAAAGATCTTCTGGTAAGGGTAACGGATACTGATGAGACTGTAGCGCTTCATTTAATCCCGTGGAGTAGTCTGCACATAAACGAACACTTCCATTCGACTTCTTGACCACCACTATTGGTGCAGCCCAATTCGAGAAGTTCACAGGCTCGATAACACCCATTTGCTGAAGTCGTTGTAATTCTTGTTCAACTATTGGAAGAGCAGCATAGGGTACAGGTCTTTTAGGTCGAAAAACGGGAGCAGCTTCAGGTTTTAGAGTTAACAGTGCTTTAGCTTTCGTACATTCTCCCAATCCCTCTCTAAACACGTTTTGATGTCTTTGTAGCATGGCGTTTTTCTGATTCCATTCTGGGGTGTTGTCTGTACTTACTCGTCTGCAGATACTGTTGATAGAATGATCTGCTAGTTTAAGTGTTTCTATAAGGTCCAACCCCATTAAGTCTAGTGCTGGCTTCTTAGTAAGATACAATATTGCATTTGTTGTTACCGTACCTTTAGAAACAATGCATGGCACTTCTCCAACAATATTCAACTTCCCTCCAGATGCACTGTGTGCCAGCTGTGTTGTTGGGAAAACTGTGGGTCTCCCAATGTTCTTCCACGTTTCTGGGCTGATTAAAGTAATATCAGAAGCTGTGTCCAGCTGAAGGCGGGTACGGTGTTTATTAATATTCAAGGTTACATACTTTCTTTGGTGGCAACTTCGTGCTCTGTTATGTGATACCAATATCTTGTTGGTTGGAGCACTATATCTGTGTTTCTTTGAGTAAGATTGCAAGGAATGTAGTCTATAGTCTCTTCTCCTATTATTCTTTACAATAAGAAAACAAGGTTCCATCCTCTCGACCTCCAGATCATCTGTAAATGAAACATTAAACTTTGTTTCTGATATAATCATTGGTTTCATACACATTGTAAGGCCAGTGAAATGTCACTAAGCCATACCCAAATCATTCTGCAGTTGGGTCACTGAATATCGAACCAATCATCTCTCCCTGTCAAGGTCAAGGACGACCAACGCACATCAGTTAATCGTACTCTATGAACTGGCCCATACGGTGGTGGTCTTACTTTCGCGTGTATCTACTTTAAATAATGTGTTTCCGTAATAATGTCATTTGTGTTAGACAGTCTTCAAAGCATCTATAGTATCTTGATACGTCGATGGGGCAATCCACATAAGCTGCTGACCACGAGGTGTGACTTCGATGTTAGCTGGATCGTCACACCATTCCCGTCTAATTTCAATAGGTCCCCAATCATTCGACAAAGATCATCTACGCTGGTGATCTACAATATTATTTGTGTATGTATAAGTGATCGATTGAAACCTGGGTTTAGGTTTTCCTGTTGAATAACTCCAATCACCATCTTATCACAATGTAGTGCACGTAATGTCGAGTTACCTAAACTACTGGCCAAATTACAATTTGATCAATAGGATTCGATCTGTACTAAGAAGAAAATGACACACATGAAATTGATCACCACCCAGTGATCAGTCAGTTGTGAATACTGGAAAAATATATCTAATAAACTTTTAAGAGAACTCCTTGAGGATTAGTATTGATATCATTCGTCTTCGTAGTTCAAACATTTGGGGCCAGTACGAAGTTTCATATTTTAACTCCTACGTGTAGGCTTTTCAACTCCACTTAAATGGTATTTAACATAGTCGGACGTGAAAAACTTCAACCTATGTTTTAAATACACTAAGGACTTGTAAGACTATAATGTATTCCCAATTGTTGACTGTATTTTTAACTGTATCATCGAATCCTATCTTTTTAGGATTGATACAATCATAAGATATGGTATATTTTAAGAGCCAGCGTTATTCATTTTTGCAAAATTACCAGGTTACAAAATAGAATACATTACTATTACATTTGGAGAAATTATAATTTATGGACGAATCAATCAAATATAAGATAACAGGTCTGGGATTTGGGCGTAGCATCTACTTATCCATTTAGCTAAATAGAGTTTTGACATTATTGCTGATGTCAGTTCGTGATGAAAACCCTAAATCTAATTCCTAACATTAACCATTAACTGTAAATCATTATTCAAATTCCTAACATTGGCTTAGAACCCTCATTTGGTCTTAGTTACTAGATGGATACTCTCAAGGTCACTTTGGCGTGCCTTAAAGTTCGTCCATAAATTATAGTCTCATCATCACAGATAGACAGTAACTTCATTATGTTTTTTCTTTTCACTTGATTGTATTTAACATTTGCTTATGATGTAAATAATAATCGACTTTAATAGATTTCGAACGAGCTGCAAAAAACATACCTGTAGCGTGGTGTCGAGTTGAGATTAACTATGAACACCGCTACAAAGAAACACGTGCCAAATAAATCAGAAGGCGAAGGTTGGACGTAACCAAATAAATCCATAAAATCCCCGAGAAGCCAAATATCAGAAGACAGTTAATGGACCAAATCGAGATGTAGTCGCTGGCGATCTCGTGGCATCGAAAGGATACCGAGATCGTGCCAGGATACAACCTTGGTTACAGAAGGTAACCGAATTCGCGCGAAGTTACAATCGAAGTGTGTGTAAAAGAATGGAAGCAAAATATAGCTGTCATTAGCACAGTCAAACAAAAGCACATTAAAAAAACACTGGTACAGTTGGTTATAATAATAATTGTTTTTATTAAACCAGTCGTGTTCTCGTGATAAATGTGAGTCACTACAGGAGCCCCCACTAGAAAGGGTTTACACTTTCGATAAATAGCGGTTTAAATCGTGGGACTGATCGGCTGACGAGCGATTGTAGGACGGAAGAATTGGCGAACAGGAAAGCGATCGTTGATCGTCGAGTTGCCAACGAAGGTCGTTTTCGGAGAACGGTACCAGGAGCGATGTGCTGTATTTATTGCTTGAGTTGGCATGCTACACCAGAGTGGTTTGTATCCAGAATCTGAAGATGGCGTTCGTAGGGTGCGCACCAGAAACGCTGCAGACGTAGGACGAAACCACGTTGAGCCAAAAACCAGAAGCGACCGTAACGACCAAGTTCGAGACCAAGCGTATGCCAAGCATTCGAAACCAATATATCGACTGAGTGCGTTGACAAGAGCGTGGGTGATCAGGCCAGCTTTCGCCAAAGTTGACTGAAGTCGACGGAACCAAACGGAGATGGTCGAAGGCGTGGGCTCAGGAAACAAAAAGAAAATCAAAAAAGAGAAGAGTGTAGCATGCGTGTAGCATAGGAATAGTCCTACACCGTATCGGTTGTTAACTGTGCGGCTAGTCGCGGAAGCGTACGGGCAACCGTACTCGGCGACCGGAACGTGAGACGGTAGTCTCGTTCGTATCGTGAGCCTGCAATCTCATCCGAGGTCAGAGGCGGCGTGGTCTGCTGATCTGGACGTGAGACTGTCGTCTCGTCCGTAGACGGTGCAGATGACGCGTGCTGTTGACCGGGACGTGAGAATGAGGTCTCAGATGTATCTAGCGTGGGACCTGAAGAAGATTTAAGGATCCCGCTAGCAGGTTTGATAGGTCTAGCATTGAATCTCAGGTTACAGATAGGGCACTGTCATCGACGTGTGCTGGTTTGAGACGATCAATGCTGACGATCTCGACGCGGCCATGTCGATCAACCTTGAAGGTCTTTTCGTGACGAGCGATCACGTGAAAAGGGCCTTCGTAAGGTTGTTGCCAAGGTTTGCGTACCGAATCTACTCGTATGAAAACATGTGAACAGGTAGATAACTCTCGAGGGAGAGCGACCTGTCGATGTTGTATTCGAGTTGACACCGGAGACAGCGTTCGCATAAATGCAGACAGTCGATGGACGTAGTCTGATTTACCGAAATTAGGTCTGCTCCGTGGTGTGAAGAATTCTCCGGGCAGACGCAATGTCGTGCCGTATACAAGTTCAGGGCGGAACATTGTATATCTGCCTTCAAGCTCGTTGTGATCCCTAAAAGAACGAGCGGTAAGGTTTCGTGCCAGTTGCCGTTTTCGTGTGCTCGTAGAGCATTTTAAGTTGGCAGTGAAACCGTTTACTTAACCATTTGGTGCTGGGTGGTAGACGGATATGCTCATGCGTATGCATTCCGTACCAAGCAGCCGGGTCAGCGAGGAGAATAGTTAATAGGGGAAAATTTCTCGAATAAAGCGTGGAATTCATCGTCACGCGAATAAAAAGTGACAAGGATTCGGTACACATAAATGTGAGTCTATTATATTAATACTATTCTTATCGTTATCCGTCATGTGCGTATATTATATATTAAAAAATATGAAAATATACGACAGACGTGGATAGATAAATCATAGACTCACCGAATTGGCTTCTTTGGAAGATTTGACCAGATGTTGAGGCGTGTTCCAAAATACGGGTCACCAATTGTAGCGTGGCGTCGAGTTGAGATTAACTATGAACACCGCTACAAAGAAACACGTGCCAAATAAATCAGAAGGCGAAGGTTGGACGTAACCAAATAAATCCATAAAATCCCCGAGAAGCCAAATATCAGAAGACAGTTAATGGACCAAATCGAGATGTAGTCGCTGGCGATCTCGTGGCATCGAAAGGATACCGAGATCGTGCCAGGATACAACCTTGGTTACAGAAGGTAACCGAATTCGCGCGAAGTTACAATCGAAGTGTGTGTAAAAGAATGGAAGCAAAATATAGCTGTCATTAGCACAGTCAAACAAAGGCACATTAAAATAAACACTGGTACAGTTGATTATAATAATAATTGTTTTTATTAAACCAGTCGTGTTCTCGTGATAAGTGTGAGTCACTACATACCTATTCAATATTTTATTTCGTCAGGTTCTCATCAGCTACTTATTTTACTTACTTACGCCTGTAATTCTCAATGGAACATTGGCTGCCGACCAGCATTCTCCAACCCACTCTGTCCTAGGCCTTCTTTTCTTGTTCTATCCAATTGTTGTTCATTTTTTTCACGTCTGTCTTCATTTCTCAGCGTAATATGTTCTTTGGTCTGCTGCTTACAAACTATAATATCCCTTTTATGTTACCACTAACTGTATGTAAAAATTCACATGTATCTGTCAAATCAGTTACAATGGTAGAATCAAAAGGAGAGCTTACGTCCAACTCCAAAAAGTCTTAGGTTAAATGGATTAAAAGCATTCACCAGTGTTAGTTCCTTAGCTGGAAACTGTGTATCTTTCTAATCAATGTGCCGTAAACTGATATTTGATTGGATGTGAAGATTTGCATTTTTACATTTGAATTGATGCAAAATAATCTGAATTCATTTTATTTCGTTAGATTCTCATATGCTACTTACTTACCTACAAAATTACTTACACCTGTTACTCCTCGTCAAGGAGTATAGGCTGCTCATCAGCATTCGCTATCCAACCTTGTCCTGGGTAATCCTTTCCAGTTGTTATTCATTCTTTTCATATCTGCTTCTATTTCCTGATGTAATGTGTTCTTTGGTCTTCCACCTTTCCGCTTCCCTTCAGGATTCCAAGTTAGTGCTTGCCTCGTGATGCAGTTTGATGATTCGCGTAATGTATTTCCTATCGATTTCCATCGTCTTTTCTCATTTTCCTCTTCAGGTGCTACTTACAACCTACTTAATAGTTAAAATCAACGTTATTACATATATTGACATATTTATAAATACAAAGGTGATTCGAGATGAAGATATGTGTACTATGATGTAGTGAAGATTCCGAATGAGTTCAATAAGATTAGAAAAATTGTTTGTTTCAGATAAATATGATAAGTGTTCTAAGTGAACGGCAGATTCGATTTACCTATGCTCTTCTATTAACTCCCTGACTAAGTCTACACAGCAACTTGAATACGAGAAAAAAGATGAGAAATATGGAAGAAATGCTTTACTCCAATGGTTCAATTATGTACAGAAAATCTAAGGTATTTATAGCATTTTAGATGGCATTGGACTTACGGAATATTCTGGGATGCAACTAAACATAGTAGTAGTCTAGGTAATCATCTAATCAGAAAAGCAATATGTAACTTTTCACTTTCTAGATGTTTCCGGCTATGCTTTTATTGATTGATGATTGGATAAGATGCTTGTCAACGTTTTCAGAGCTTTCTTTTTTGGCTGTTTCAAGGACTTTTTGGATCTCCTCAACAAAATAAATAAAATGTGAAAGGGAAAATTCCAGAACATCAAACAGTTAGTTAGAAATTGTAGAGTTAAAAACATTCGATGATTATGCAATGAAGTAACTGAACACAGATCTATCTATCTATCTATTCTTCAATCAAAAGAAAAATCCATGCATTTTCCAGTGTTTCTTCTTAGTTTATCCTCTATATTGTTTCCTTACAATTATTATTATTATTATGGTAAGCACAATTTAATTATGTTTTCTATGGTTTATAAAACTAGTATAAACAAATTATACTTAAACTTACTTAAAGAAAAAATAATGGTACAGATTATGTGAATGTACTAAACAATTGATTGAATTAATGAACAAAAATGAAATCAGTTTTGTTGCTAAGTGATTAATTCATTAATTGTTTACATTCATACATGTGATATTCAATTAGTGGTTGTTTTATTTGTTTAATCAACATGTAAACATATTGTACTTGGTTAAACAACTAATTAAGAAGTATCAATCTCATTGAAATCATCTATTTATGTATCAGTTGAAATGGTACTTTTTATTCAATCGTACTAATAGTTTGTGTATAAATGAATATAACTGTAATAATTTAATTGTGGAATTGATGAGTCGATTAAAGCTACACCAACATAAAAAACCTGGAAACGCTGGATGGTCAACTCATCTTATTTTGGAACTCCTCAGCAGTGCACATTCACGATCCCACCTCTCGAGATTCGAACACAGGACATATCGATCTCGCACACGATCGCTTAACCTCGAGACCACTCATTCGGATGGCATCCAATGGTGTTAATGTTTAACTTCAAACTAATCCACGAAATTCAGTGGCACATTCATCATTGTCATCAGTAAACTACTATCTCACTGCTTCTCACTAGAACTTCAGGAAATACCTCTTGGCGACCGTCAATAGTGAGCATATGATTATTATACTCAGAGAAGGGTTTTTCTGGATATTATGGTACTTTATATGTTAAATTCATAAGTCAGTGCTCTAGTGATTAAGCGCTCGGGAGCGAGATTAATAGTTCTTGGGTTCGGATATCGCGAGGCCGGATTGTGGTTGCTGAGTAGTCCCACAGTATTATGAAACGGCCTTTCAGTGCTTCCAGGTTATCCATGGTGGTCTAACTTCAGTTCACTCATGATCTCAACTGTTGAAAATATCATTTCTTATAACATTTCTGATAAGAATGGAGATAAAGAGAAAAGGCGATTCGATAGCTTATGCATTTCACATGTCAAACTTGAATTGGTACAATTCAATTGATCAGTCTGTTATATCAATAACAGTATGCACAGTATGCATATATACTAATAAAAGACTGATCAATTGAAGTCTTAAACCTCAATGGGAAGATACAAGCTAAACAATACCAAGTGAAATAATCAATGATTTAAAGCCGATATTATTTTAGCAATTTTTGTTATTATCATATGATAGATGATAACTACATTCCATTACTTCAAGGAAAATGTGAATAGTGTACATTGTTTAGTATCATTGTAATATCAAAAATTGATTTATTTTCTTATTATGTACATATATGTATGGAGAGAGGGTGGGGGAGAGATAGAGAGAGAGTGTGAAAGGGAGAGGGAGAGAGAGGAACAGGATATTTATCATTCATATATTTCTAACATTTTTCACCTTGGAAATTCCACAGATTTCAGAAATATTTCACTATTGAATGTTTTTTTTAAATATTATCCAGATGTCCTAAGAAATTCATTCCAGTTCCTATTCATCCTTTTCATATCTGCTTCTATTTCCTGATGCAATATGTTCTTTGGTCTTCCACCTTTCCGCTTCCATTCAGGATTCCAAGTTAGGGCTTGCCTCGTGATGCAGTTTGACGATTTGCGTAATGTATGTCCTATCTATTTCCATTGTCTTTTCCTAATTTCCTCTTCAGTTGGAAGCTGGTTTGTTCTCTCCCGCAGAAGGCTGTTGCTGATGGTATCCGGCCAATGGATGTTTAGTATCTTGCGTAGACAGCTATTTATAAATACTTGTACTTTCTTGATTGTGGTTGTAGTAGTTCTCCAAGTTTCAGCTCCATACAGTAGAACTAACTGTCTTGACGTTCGTATTGAAGATTGCGACTTTGATATTAGTTGACAGACAGTTGTTTTGAGTTTCATATGTTGTTCAATTATATGAATGCTATTCTTGCTTCGCCAACCCTCTCCTTTACGTCTGCATCTGAACCTCCTTGTTCATCGATGATGATGCCTCCCAGGTATGTGAAGGATTCTACATCTTCCGGAGTTTCGCCATCAAGTGTGATTGGATTGCTGTTTTCCGTGTTGTATTTGAGGACCTTGCTATTTCCCTTGTGTATGTTGAGGCCTACTGATGCAGAGACTGCTGCTACTCTGGCTGTCTTTGTCTGCAACTGTTCGTGTGTACGCGATAGGAGGGCTAGGTCATCTGCGAAGTCCAAATCGTCTAATTGATTCTGAGCTGTCCATTGTATTCCGTGTTTTCCTTCAGATGTTGAGGTCTTCATAATCCAGTTGACCACCGGAAGAAAGAGGAAGGGTAAAACATGCTTGTGGTTACTTCGACGTCTGATTTCAGTGCTTCAGCTGGTATGTTGTCGGGTCCTGCTGCTTTCCCGTTCTTGATTTGTCTGACGGCCATTCTAATTTCTTCCGTCGTTGGTGGGTTGACATCTATAGGAAGATCTATGTGTGCTGCTTCGATGTCCGGTGGATTCATTGGAGCCGGCCTATTCAGGAGTCCTGAAGTATCTACCCATCTGTTCCGCTGTTGTTGAATTTCGGTGATTGGCTTGCCTTCTTTGTCTTTGACCGGTCTCTCTGGTTTACTGTATTTCCCTGCTAGTTTCTTCGTTGTATCGTGAAGCTGTTTCATATTTCCTTCTCTAGCAGCTTTTCTGCCGTCGTTGCTAGTTCTTCCACGTATTTCTTCTTGTCGGCTCTAATGCTCCTCTTCACTTGTTTGTTTGCTTCTATGTATTCAGCTTGTGCTTGGACTTTCTCTGCTCGTGTTCGGCTGTTGTTAATTGCTGCCTTCTTGTTCTTCCTTTCTTTGATCTTGTCCAGTGTTTCTATAGAGATCCATTCCTTATGATGGTGTTTCTTTAGGCCCAGAACCTCTTGACACGTTGAAGTTAATGCTTCCTTGATGCCTTTCCAGTTGTCCTCCATAGTAGTTTCTTCTTCCTTCAGTAGATCTTGTAAGGCTTGGAACCTGTTGTTGAGAGCTATCTTGAATTCATTGAGTTTGTCAGTATCTCGAAGGAAGGCTGTATTGAACCTTTGTAGTGCTGTTTGTCCACTTGTCCAGTTCTTTTTTAGCTTCAGTTTTAAATTGGCTACAACTAGGTGGTGATCTGAAGCTACGTCAGCTCCTCTCCTGGTTCTCACATCTTCCATTGTCCTTCGGAATTTTTTGTTGATGCAAATATGATCTATCTGGTTCTCTGTAGTGTGGTCCGGTGAGATCCATGTAGCCTTGTGTATACGCTTGTTTGGAAATATTGTGCCTCCTATGAACAATTTGTTGAATGCACACAAGTTTGCAAATCTTTCTCCATTTTCGTTTCTCTCTCCCAGTCCATGTCGTCCCATAATATCTTCATATCCGATGTTGTCTATTCCGACTTTGGCATTTAGGTTTCCCATTAGAATGGTGAGGTCCTTTCTTGGGCATTTCTCTATGATTGACTGCAGCCGCTCGTAGAATTGATCTTCAATGTCGTCGTTGCTATCATTGGTGGGTGCATAACATTGGATAATATTCATTGTGATCCCCTCCTTCTTTGTTTTGAATGATGCTTTGATGATTCTGGATCCGTGAGATTCCCATCCTACAAGTGCATTTCGTGCTACTTTGGACAGCATAAGAGCGACTCCCTGAGTGTGTGGAGCATTGTCCTCCTCGTGACCGGAGTATAGCAGCATCTCTCCCGTAGCTAGCCTTTTCTGTCCAGCTTGTGTCCAGTGGGTTTCGCTGATTCCCAGTACTGCCAAGTTGTATCTCCTCATTTCCGTTGTTGTTTGACTGGTCTTCCCGGTTTCCCACATTGTTCGAACGTTCCATGTACCTATAAAAATTTTTGCTCTGGTTGTTAGAAGGGGCATCGGCCTCGTGGCTTCCGAAGGAACTCGGCTTTCACCATGAAGCGTCATAATTCTTCTAACTGAAGACCTTCTAACTCCCAGGGCAGAGTTAAAATGGTTTGGATTAGTTTTTCTGGTAAGCGTTTTTTTAGCGAGTTAGTTTTCTACTGGATGGTGTCGCTAACACCATGTCCAACTCTCTTTGTTTACCCGGGCTTGGGACCGGCAGTAACTCTAGAAGAGCTAAAAGCGGAGTTACTTTTAATATATAGCAGCATATTATTCATTTTATTTATCATTACAAATTTATATATCAATTTTACTACTTTTAATAAAGGTAATAAACACAGTTTAAAAACAAAAAGTGACGTCAACAAC
This sequence comes from Schistosoma mattheei, assembly GCA_944470405.2. NCBI lineage: Eukaryota > Metazoa > Platyhelminthes > Trematoda > Strigeidida > Schistosomatidae > Schistosoma > Schistosoma mattheei. The sequence continues at coordinate 88,227,533 of OX103943.1, forward strand.
AAATGAATCCATCATCAAATGATGATCATAATAATTATACTAATCAAGGAAATAAATGACAAAAAACTATCAACCATATATATAGATTAAAGATTGACAATCACGTTTTATCATTTTGTGAAAAGTGTACAATCTATCAAAATCATAAATATCAAAGAATACATGAAGAAGCATCATAGCTGTTGTCATGTTTTTCACTTCGTCTATTCACTCGATAAACTAGGGTTAAGAAATGTTAAAAATCATATAGAAAATATATTGTTCAATGTGGAAATGATCCACCGTTTACACTACCGAAGATGAATGATTAATAAATAATGTTGGAATATATTTTAATGCATGTTTTTATAGCTACAAATGACATGTATGTTAATATGAAATTTACACTAATACTGAATATTTTTTATGCTAAGAAACTACTCACTGTAATCATACATATATTACATTTTGTACTGTTTCATTGAATAGTTCAACTGAATTAAGCCAATATCGGGGCAATCCACCCAAAATGCACATATGCCAATAAAACACTGATCAATTACAGTCCTAAACATCAATGGTGATTGTGTTCACGGTGACTTTTACTAATTGTGTTTCAGTAATTCATTATGAGTGGTGCACGGGTAAAATCCTGAATAGTAAATGAAATGTACCCAGGTGATAGATACTCCTGTGACCGAAATATTGATGTAGCTCTTCAATAAGCTGATATCAAAAACCAAGACAACTGCCCACTAGAAGAGATATTTTAAAAAAAAATAAAATAACACGTTGATGTACAAAGTATTGCCAGAAAAATAAGTATAATTCAATACTATAGGCGAGTAGAGTAAATCTATTTTGAAGGTGTTTAACTCTACAACGTATATAAGACCTTCCCTATCATATCAATACTCTTCAGAAATACACCTTACTCTTACATCTTTTCAACTTCTCTGCAAATCAAGTTTTTATCATGATTGATGTAGTGCTATCTGGTTTACTAAATATTATATTATGATTAGAAACAATCTGTAATCTTCACCAATCTTCTTCTATTAAACAACATAAATTCTTTCAGTATTTCCCCTAATTTTTAACCGGAATGATTCATCAAAACTATAACCACAACTATCGTAATACTTTTTCATTAATAATTAAATATTCATTTTATATTAAAAATGTACTGTATTCAGATTCAACGGAAATGTTTATTTACCACATTCATAGTCTTTTTAATGACACAATAGTATAGTCCATATTATTATTTTGACAACTGTTTCACAATGTTTTAGAAATTCTGTAGCGTTGCCAACTTCATTGATGTTTGTTGTGGGTACACTACTCGAAAACCGATACCATGCAGATAATATAATATAGTCATGTTGAACAGAAACTTAATTCTTCCGTACGGTCTACATGGTAATCCGAAAATATCTGGGCGATATCTTATACATCTAAACTCAGAATACTACTGCCTTGCAACTTGTTTATCTCAATGGTTAGGTCGACAGTTGCCAGTAAAGTTGAGTGTGTGTGTGTAGTTGTCGTCACTTGTGTTAGAAGTCTGTGCAACCTTGGTTATTTCATAGTTGGTGAAATCTTGTTGTTATCGATTTCATTTTCATCAAGTTGATTCATCTTCCCCACAAGTGCTTGTTAAAAACAAAAAACAGGTGTGCTGTTCAGTGTTTCGATCTGTACTGCATTACTAGTGTAGGGTGTTTTCTTGGATAGTAAACTTTGTTTGCATTACAAGAATCTGGTCGAAATGATCGTGAAATCACTACCCGCGCATGTTGGAACCAGTGAAGTAGTTTCAAAGTTAAGCATACAATTCTAATAGGGTTTCCGAACTTCATCTACTGGGTTGGTTGAACTTTATGTTACTTATATCCTTATAATGGTGCACGAAATCCCTGCTAGACCAGAATTTAAGGTGTAAAGAAGGTGAGACAGAGACTTAGCTTACTGAGTAGTTTTTCAACGTTATTAGCGTGGATGATGTTCAAACACTACAGGTAGGTATTCAACCTGACAGAAATGACAACTTTTACAATGGAAGTTGTAATATTATCTCAGTTTGGTAGGAAAGTTACTTGTTACGTATGGAGTGTCATTATAAACTAGAAATCACTTCTTTTTTCGTTTTTTCAGTTTATTATGTTTTCCGGCTCATCAAATATCACATATGATTATTGTAATGAGATAAAAGATGTGATTATAGAAAACGATTTAAATAATTTTATTTGATGTTTTTATAGTCTTCAACAAATTCTGGTCGTTTATCATGTTCAAGTTGAGCTGGTTCTATAGGACCAGAATCTGGATCACCAATACTATCGCAAATTGATTCATGCTGTATTAGATGCTAAAAAGTCAGTTCTTCTTAGATCTCCATCTGTTGTTATCCAATTCGTAGTTAGTCAACAGCGTTCACTAACTGAATACAAAAACGTCAAACAGAATTATTTTGTGTTACGATGAACAGACGAAAATAAAATAAACTAGTCTTATTTTTCTATTTGTTTATTATGTGAATGTTTTTTTTACTATTCGATTATATATATATTTGTATTACAAGTTGTAAGTAGTTGATGAGAATCAAATGAAATAAAATGAGTTCATGTATATCCTGTTCAATTGTTTATTCTTGCTTTATATATATATATATATATGTACATAATCCTCTTAAAAATAAATTAGATCTCTCTTTATTAACTATTCTAAGCTAAGTCGATATATGTACTCATACAGTAGTATGATATGTGAGGGATAAATGATTTTTAAGAGATATGACTCAGAATCAATCAGTGAGTTACTTTCTCTAAATCTCAATTCCATTATTTGTTTAATCTTCTTTACCTATTCAACCTAATTTTGTGTGTGCATAAGGTGTATTTACAAGTTTTATCTTCTACCTCATTGTCATTCAATCTTTCACCTTTAACTGATATATATTGTAATGAATGAGAACACAATTGAGGATAATCGAATGTATCTGAACACAAAATTACAGAACAACTTAGAACCATAGTGTAAATATATAATTTAAATAATGTCAATTAATGACTGTTCCTTTTGCAAATATCAATCTATTGTCTCAGACTTCATTGTTCTTTCGTTTCCATACCAATCATTGTTTGTTCTCGTTTTCTTTTCTTTAGTCTCAACTTTCTGCCTCCAGGTATTTCACTTTCGATTGTTGATACATACTACATACATCTGTCGACATCTGTAGTACACACCACATTACTACTGATACTGTTACTACTTTCATGATAATGGGATGTGTTTTGATAATTTTATCTCGCTGGGCTAATGTGGTATGACGACTTGGACTGACACACTTGCGTCAAGTTCTTTGTTGCATTTGACTACGACGATGAGTCATCGTTATTATTATAACACTTTACTTCTTACTATGTGTAGTCTGCCTTGTCATTGGTTGTTTCACTTTCGCCTCATTTATATCCTAACTATGTAGCTTTCGCTTCAACCACTTATTTCGTCTTGTACGTTCGTTTGGCTGCTTACTGGCTGTTGTTGTAATCTCTGGATTACTGATTTGTATACTCAGGTGCGAGACATTGTGAAACAGTTGCTTAACAGTCATAATTTCCTTGCAAAACTGTCCTGATTTACATCATGAAAAGCGAATGCATTGCACAGTCTTGCGGGGTTTCAAGCTAGGATGAAATATGCATCTTTTGCATTAATAATCAGAAGCCCATGTAAAAATATGTTATGCGAAGAGAATATTTAGTGTAACTTGAATCATGAATTGGATTGGGAATAGAACTTGTATATGTACAAAATATTTTTACGGATACTGTTCGCGATCATTGCGTAGGTTTATTGCCAGCCTGCGCTTAAGCTGACTCCGCTCTTTGTCATGTTCAGAGCCAGGTGGGATGAGTTTTCGAGCATATATCAATGTGGTAGATGCTGCTGAGATCCAGTCTAAGAGAGCTAGTTCTGCCCAAGAACTGACTTAATGCTATACCTACAACAGCGAGACAGTGTGGAGCAGTACAACAGCTACTAAAAACTCAAAGCATGAATCCAGATGCTTCCTTATCTTGATACGGTGAGGTCAAATAACGGAAATTACTCAGATCCTCTATTCGCGTTTCGGTGACGAAGTATACAAAGACGGCGCAATATTCTAAGGCCCTAGCTAAGGAAACCTGTTGTGGAATTTGCTTCAGTATTCGGGCGTCAAAAGCTACATCATGCAGTTTCCAGTGTAGCATCAAGTAATCGCCGATAACATTCGGTGACCTCTAATCCTTTAACAAGAGACGACGGAGATAAATGAGCGTGAGCAGGGTCAGTGGAAAAAATAACAGTGTAAATAGATGTAGGATTAAGATGGATATGAGTGGGATAAATGGAGGTTGAAGTAAAAAAAATGTGCATTTCCTATCATTTTTCTTGTGGTCGAGTGGTCTAAGGCGTTGGATATGTGCAGCAGTGTTAATGCGCGTCGGATCGAGTCGACATCAAAAGTGCACACTTCGCCTTATCCGACGGATATCCGTCTCCGGCGTTAATGCCGCAACAAGTACCGATCTCAAGCAGTTGTCCTAGGGCACAGTGGTCACACTCTCTAGTCACTAAGACCACCTCTCATCCAGTTTACTTTTCAGATACCTCCAGAAGAACCCCTCGCGATATGGGCGACCGGAAAGTGATAACAGCCCCCACACCTCTAACAGCACTCAACACTGAATAAAGCGTCGGATATGTATATATATATCGATGAACGAAATCGTTCATGATATCCTATTTTGATAGTTTTGTAAAAACTAAGCAAGCGACTACATCCTAGTTGATTTTCGATTTCCCAGTTTTGTAAAAATCAATAATCAATCAAACTGGATTTTGGAAGTAAATATCAATCCATAGAACATGTTATAATCATCAGGATAGAAAGACAAGAGAATTCATTTCAAACGCATGTAACTATACGGCAGATATTATTTATATAAGAATGAATGAAAGACAACATTCTATATGCAAACTAGCAAATTTAACGATCAATCCATCAGCGATATTATCCACGATAGAGTGACTATATATCTGAATAGATGATTGAATCATTCTTTATGCCGGTCGATGGCTGGGCAGCCAGCATCAGGGTGGGGCAAACTGAAAATCACGTGACCAAGCTAAATGCCTAGCAACGGGGCTCCTAACCACGTGACCTTGAGGTGCCGAGTCCACAAACAAGACGTGCACACCCAGCTCCACCCTATGCCGGTCGATGGCTGGGCAGCCAGCATCAGGGTGGGGCAAACTGAAAATCACGTGACCAAGCTAAATGCCTAGCAACGGGGCTCCTAACCACGTGACCTTGAGGTGCCGAGTCCACAAACAAGACGTGCACACCCAGCTCCACCCTATGCCGGTCGATGGCTGGGCAGCCAGCATCAGGGTGGGGCAAACTGAAAATCACGTGACCAAGCTAAATGCCTAGCAACGGGGCTCCTAACCACGTGACCTTGAGGTGCCGAGTC